>OX422213.1:118021975-118621975 GCA_949130495.1 Sambucus nigra
CAACTTCCCTCTTAAATTCGGTGTACGTCCCCTCTCTCTCGTGGCTCGACACTAAACAGTACCCTAGGGCATCTCCACAATAGTTTTCCTCAAAGTACTCCTCTACGATCTCGTCAATTAAGCTCACCGCGTGAAGATCATCTTCTTCTCCCGTATATTGGGCTATATGGAATATGTTAGTCTCTAAGGTCATATTCCCAAAAGTGAGTTGCATCTTCCCATTTTGAGTATTGATGATTGCGTTAGCCCTAGCTAAGAATGGGAGCCTAAGAATGATGGGAACATGATTGCTCGAGGTGAAAGAGGGCTCCGTGTTCCTAATGACAAAGTCTATCGAAAAGTAGAAAGTTTCAACTTAGACGATCACGTCCTCAACTATACCTCTTGGGATCTTCACGGTTCGATCTGCCAATTGGAGAGTGATATTTGTGGGCTTAAGGTCACCCAGATCAAGTTGCCTATAGATGGCGTAAGGGAAGATATTGACACTTGCTCCCAAGTCAAGTAAGGCTTTTTTAGTTTTATTTTCGCTAATGATACAGGAAATGGTGGGTTCACCGAGATCTTTGAATTTTGGTGGGAGATCATTAAGTAGAATGGAACTCACGTTGTGTGCTAGAAATATGTTTCTCTTTACCTTCATCTTCCTCTTCACTGTTAACAAGTCCTTGATGACTTTTGCATAAGCGGAAATCTGCTTAATGTCATTGAGGAAAGGTACATTTAACTTTACTTGCTTTAGCACGTCTAACACTTCATCACGAGGGTTTCCTTTGTGGGAAGGAACCGATATTTGAGGAAATAGTGCTGCGGTGGGTGGTTTCACTACTACCTCGGGCTTAGTAGTGTCTTCTTTATTACTCTCTTTCAAGGGGACATCTTCGGTCTCTTTCGTGCCAGAGGAAATCTCCTTGTCTTTGGTTGCATCATGTGGGGGAGGTGATAAATCAATGACTCTCCCACTATGAAAAGTGGTCACAGCTTAACATTTCTCCTGATGTTCTGTCGAGGTGGAGCTAACACTAGATTGACCTTAGGGAGGTCTTTGGCCCTGGGCAGGAAACTTTCCCTTCTCTTGGATACTCAACGATGATTACATCTTTAAATTTTTTACATTTATGTCGTTGATCATGCGCTCATGTCTAGCATTGGTTACATTCTGGGTATTGATAAATTGATTTATTGTATCCTCGAGATTTCTCCGCGGTGGAGTGATATATGCCCCTGGATGCCGTGGTGCTTGTTGATAGTGTGATGGTGGAGGAGGGGCAACATGTGAATTAGGATTCATCGCAGTATTTTGTTGCCCATAGCTAAAACCAGGATGGTTTTTCCATGAAGGGTTGTAAGAATTCCCGTACGGAGCACCGAAATTACCCTTAAATCCTCTTAAACCACTCACTTGCTCTTGAAGCATAACTTTGCAGGCGGGTATCGTCGGGCATTCCTCTGTTGATTGTCCCACCTCATAAATAGCACACACCTTCTCAATGGGGTGCGGGATGGATCCAATTGGTCCTCTTGCACATACCTCAAGTATTTCTCGCATTTCTTTCTCAAGTAGATCGAGTCCGTTGTCCATCATAGCATTCTTTTCCACGTGAAATAGACTGGACACCGATGGAGTGGTGGTCGCTTACCATGTTCGATTATGAGCATTAGGGTTAGATGTGTACCATGCTTGAGTAGTCTCGGCGACATACCTCAGGTGAAGCTCAACATCGTTGGCGTCTAATTCGATAAAGGGACCATCACACATGGTCTCAACGAGTTATTTGGAGTTTATGTTCAGCCCATTATGGAAGAAGGAAATGATTTGCAGTTTATCAAGTCCATGATGAGGGCACGAAGTGACTAACTAATTAAAATGCTTGTAACATCGATCGAACGACTCATTTTTTAATTATCGAAAAGTTTGAATTTGAGCCTTGATGGAGTTCGTTCAATGTGTAGGAAATAATTTCTTGAGAAATTTAGATTGCAACTCATTCCATGATGAAATCAAGTTTGGAGGTAAAGACCATATCCAGGTCTTAGCCATGTCCTTTAGTGAGAATGGGAAGAGTTTGAGGCGGATCACATCTTTTGTGCAAGTTTCATCGCTGAGGGTCTCGCACGCCTCCTCAAATTCCACGATGTGGAGATATGTCTTTTCTGAATCCATTCCATGGTAGTTGGGAAGTATCTGGATTATCTCATTCCTGAAGAGAAATTTCCCTGTATTATACGGGAGTAAAATGCATCCCGGAGTGACAGTGTGCTTGGGATATAAGATTTCTCTCAACGGGCGGTACGGGGCGTCTTCCTCACCAGCGTCTGCACTACCGTGTTGTGACATGTCTTTCTCACTCAAAGACTTTGTGTCCTCACCTGGTATACTCGGAGCGTTCTCTCAAGTGTGTCCTAAGAGGGAAAACGGAGTGTTATTTGTGATTGAGTGTGAAGGTGTGGGAGGTGGAACCAAGAATTGTGGAGCGTTATGAGTGTGAGGGCTATCAGGGTCATACTCAACTATCGGGTTTTCGTGAGTGTGGGTTGGAGTATTATGGGGAGTTTCAGTAAGTTCAGAATTTTGCATTAACAAGCTTATAAGAGATGATGATGAATATGTTGTGCTTTTAAATTTTTTATGTTTTTGAATTTTTGAAAATTTTTGGTCAAGACTTGATCTAATCCTAAGTCTACCTAAGTCCCTGGCAATGGCGCCAAAAACTTGACGCGATTAAGAATGTGTCTCAGAAGTGCGTACTCTTTAGGCTCAAGTGCAATCCCGTCGCTCATGTAATAATACCATAAGTCGGGTATCGATCCTCAGGGAAATAGGACAAACGGAGTTGTAACGACGTTGGACAGACGAAGGAAACCTAACTTTGACTCTAAAGAAAAGGAAAAGATGATTTGAATGGTGAAATAGCTACAACTAGATGCAATTTTGAAAATGATTAACTAATGAACTGAAGAATGAATGGAATGCAATTACTTTAAATTACCTAAAATACTAATGATGATTGAATTAAAACTTGAACTATATGATGAGGAAACCAGGACGGGAATACAATCCCTCAACCCTAGTGTGTTGCTAGTACAAAATTAATCGTAAATTTAAGTGATTAATTCGACCCAAAATTTAGTACTCCAAAGCATTAAATATATAAGGTTCAAGTCCGCACCATACATAATCATAGCATGAGTAAATCGGTATTGCCATAGCTACACTCGAATTACATTATGAAGCATCCCGGTTATCCTGAAACAAACGAGATCCAAAGATCTACAACAGTTGTGTTGCTACACAATACAGTCATAATAAATCCTTAAGTTTAGAGGTTAATTTTATACACATGCAACTATCACATTAGGTTGAGTTCATGTATACCGACCTTAAAATTCTAGCCGCATATGTTGAACCTAACTATGCATAAATTAACTATGTTGCATGAGAAATAAATCATGATGAAACTATCTTGAAACATGCAAGGAACAATTATAAACCTAGAAATTGTTTAAATCATGCAAGAAGAAAAACATGTAAGAATAATAATAGAGAGAATGAAACTTTGCATTAAAACTTGAAACCAAACCCGAAATTAATCAATCTTGAAGAACAAATTCAAAGCTATGTTCCTAGGTTGTTATTCTACTTTTATCTCTATCAAAACTAATGTTAAACTATGAAAACTCACTTTTCTAAGTCATCATAATCGTACAAATACGTTTTAGAAGGAGTTGTTACAATATAGGACTCTTTGGACCAATCAGCTGTCAAGACAAAATTTGCGCATCAAGACCCTCGAACCGATTCACAGGTACCCCGAACCGGTTCAAAATGTGGTTCAGGAATTTTTGCTGGTTTTGGCCCTTCTTTTCTTCATTCCAACACTTAGAATTTTTTCCTTATTTTCTTCTTGGATTTTTCGTTAACTTCAAATGAACATAACTCTTTCACCGTAGCTCGGATTTGAGTGTTGTTTCTTCCAATGTTCTCGTTGTTCTGAGCTCTTAAACTTTCCAATGACCCCACATCCGATATCAGGCTATAGAATTACAAAAATGCCCTCGAACTTTCCTTCCTAGACATTATTTCATAGTTTCGATTTCTCTTTTGCACCGCTTGCATAATTAACTTGTAAAACACATAAGAGAAACACAAAACACGAAATACTTGCCAACGAAGGTTAGTAGAATAAATATGAGTCAAATCCATATCAATTGCATCAGTCGGGTTCACAAAGATACCGAAATTAATGGGATAAATATACAATATTTATGCCCAATCAATAGGTATGAAATCTCTCCCTCAACTTTAATGTCGAACCCATTCAAAAGGGATGATCGCTGGATTCCTATAGATGCGATTCCAAGATATCTCCTAGAGCCGAGTTTAGATGAAGTCGAGGAGGAATTCACTCCTCACCCAGATGATGGCCGAAGAGCATGAGTAGCTGACTACCTCGCTCAGTGACCTGTTCCTCATTAGGGTTTGAATCACTTAGCATATGTAACTCTTTGTACATATAATGATGTAATAAAATATTTACATTTTGGGCGATTTGCCGACTAAACATGTGTTGTGTTATTTTTTACTTTCTTAATCTCTTGTTCAGTTATCTTGGGCTCTTTCAGCCGACTAGATATGACTTAGGCAGAGTTGGTTGTCGAGTGAGTATCCCCCCAGCACAATATGCTTTAAGTGTACTATTCTGCCTTACTTTACCTTTTAGGTCGTATCGTCACACTGCCTTAGGCCTAAGTGAGGCAATGGCGAGGATACACCTGGTATCAGATATTCTATCCGAGGAGGATTTTTGGGCCAGACAATGTTGGTGACCAACCTGGGTTGGCCATGTTGCCTAAGGGTCCCCTGTAGGGCTTCATGTATTGCCAGGGTCAAGCTAGGAGGTCATTTGTGTTAATTGATAAATGCCTGAGGAGGTTCATTACATATCGACCCTACTATTTTAACCAATAAGTTATTTGTGATTAGTTTTGCATGTTAAGAGGGGAGGTACATGTACTAAAATGTAGTTGAGAAAACCAACACTTCATAAAATGATAATTCCAAATAAATCTTATTAATCGGAGAAGAATTGAAAATTCAACATTAAGTTCGCAAAAATAAAAAAGAAATCTATAAATAGAATTTCTTCAAGTTGGATGCATTACAAGCTCTTGGTATCTCCCTGCCCTCCAGCGTTTCTAAGTGGTAGGCTCCTTGTTGGTCATCTCTTATCACCTTGAATGGTCCCTCCCAGTTTGGTCCTAACTTGCCATCCGATGGTTTCACAGCGCTGCCAAGAACTTTCCTCAGGATGTATTCCCTAACCTGGAATGTTCTTGGATTGACTTTTTTGTTATAGTGCTTTGGTAGCTGTTGCTGGTAGGCTGCTAGTTTCACTAGAGTCAATTCCCTTCGCTCGTTGGCTAAGTCAAGTTCAGCGAACAGTGCTGCATCATTTTGGCCTTCGATCAGAGTGGACCTCATGGTAGGGAGGCCAGCTTCCAAGGGATAATTTCCTTCATCCCGTTGGTGAGAGCGAATAGTGTCTCTCCAGTTGCTTGCCTTGGGGTGGTGAGGTAAGCCCATAAGATATGGGGTAGTTCGTTTACCCAGGCCCCCTTGGCTCGCTCTAAATGCTTTTTTAATCCATCGATCACCGTCTTGTTGGAAGCCTCAGCCTGTCCATTGCTCTGAGGGTATGCCACATAGCTGAAGTAGTGCCTGATACCATGGTCACTGCAAAAACCTTGGAAGAGGCCACTCTCGAATTGGGTTTCATTGTCAGTAATGATAGCCCTGGGGATCCCAAAACGAGTGACGATATTTCTACAAATGAACCTTATCATGTCTGAGTCTTTGATATTTTCCAACGGCTCTGCCTCAATCTATTTTAGTGTAGTAGTCTGTGGTGACCAACAAATACTTCCAATTTTTGACAGCGGTTGGTAGGAGACCCACAATATCCATACCCCATTAGGCGAAGGACCATGGACTGGTAAGTGACTTTAAGTTGCTGGCTTGCTGGTGGGCCATGGGTGCGTGCTTTTGGCATTTTTCTCACTTTCGAGCATAAATTCCAGCATCTTTCTGCATGTACGGCCACTAATACCCTTCCTTCATTACTCAAAAGGCTAGCTACCGTCCTCCAATATGACTCCCACAGATTTCCTCATGGAGTTAGCGTAGGACTTTCTCAACATCCTTTGGATGAACGCACTGAAGGTATGGACGAGTGAAAGATCTTTTGTAGAGCTTGCCCTCCGGAGATAAGTGAAAGCAGACAACTTTGACTCTTATCTGGTGGGCGATCTTCTTGTCACTTGGAAGGACATTGTTCTGCAAGTAATCTTTTATGGGGTCCATCCAACTTGGGGCTATTTTGATCTGGAGAACGTGTTCTGGGTTTGGTAGCTCATTGTTCTTGGTGATGCTTCGTTATGCAAGGAAATCAATCGCAATTATCCTCTTTAAGTCGGAGTTGATTGCTGAGCTCAAGGCTGCTAGGGCATCGACATGGCTATTTTTCCCCTTGGGAACTGTTGGAGATTTATGTGCTCGAAGTCGGCCATCAACCTCTTGACAGTGGCGAGATAGGATGCCATCCTCTCATCGTCACTTATCTGGTTGGAGAGAAACTATGAGTCGTCAATAACTTATAGTTGCTTTGCTCCTAGCATTCGTGCTTTATGAAGTCCTGTGATCAGTGCCTCATAATTTGCTTCGTTGTTGGAGGCTTAAAATCCAAGCCTGAATCCTTGCTCGAGGACTGTATCCTCTAGGGTAACTATCACAATGCCTACTCCTTCCCCTTTGGAATTGGAGGCTCTGTCAACATATAATCTCCATACGCCTGACACTGGTGTAACTTCTCTCTCATGACTAGTCTGGGGCTGGTTATAAGGCTATTCTCCTATAAACTCGGTGATGAAATCGGCGAGAACCTGCCCTTTTATGGTAGTCCTTGGCTGGAAGTGAATGTCAAATCACCTGAGCTCGACCGACCCCTTTGACAGTCTACCTGAAAGGTATGCTTTCCTCATGACTTCTTTAAGACGGTGGGACATAAGTACGATGATGGGGTGGGCTTCGAAATAGTGTTTTAATTTTCTTAAGGTTACCACTAGTGCAAAGGCGATCTTTTCTAGTGGTACGTATCACTGTTCGACGTCCAAAAGAGTTTTGCTTGCGTAATAAACTGGGTATTGGATCCCCTTTTTCTCGCATATAAATGCAGAACTCACAGCATGACTAGATACTGCAAGGTAAAGGTATAGAGAATCATTCTCTTGAGGGATTACAAGTAAAGGCGATATGCTGAGGTAAGCTTTGAACCCTTCCAATGCCCTCGAGCAATCCTCTTTCCACTCCACATCCTTGCTTTTCTTCAACAACTGGAAGAACGGTTGGCACCTTTCGAAAGACTTTGAGATGAATCGATTCAGGGCGGTGAGCATTACCATGAGCTTCTGTACATCTTTTATCATTCGGGCGGGCTGCACCGTGTTGATAACATCAATCTGGTCTTGGTTGGCTTCAATACCTCTCTTACTGACCAAGTACCGAAGGATATTTCCTGACTGGACACCGAAGGAACACTTACTTAGGTTGAGTTTCATTCGGTACTTCCGGAGGATTTCAAAGGACCTTGATAGGTCAGAGAGGTGGTTATCTTTGAGCTTTCTCTTAACGATAATGTCATCGATGTAGACCTCCATAGTACTTCCCATTTGGTATTTGAACATCTTGGTGACCAACCGTTGGTACGTTGCTCTTGCGATTTTTAGCCCAAAGGGCATAACCTTATAGGAATATAACCTAACTGTGGTTATAAATATGGTTTTGTCTTGATTCGGCTCGTGTAGAGGGATCTGGTGATATTCAAAGTATGCGTCTAGGAAACTCATCCTCTCATGAGTTGCTGTGGCATCAACTAACTGGTCAATCTTCGGGAAAGGGAAGCTGTCTTTAGGGCAAGTAGTGTTGAGGTCGGTGAAGTCTATGCAAACTCTACACTTCCCATTATTCTTCGGAACTACCACTGGGTTAGACAACCATTTAGGGAACTGATCTTCCCGTACGGATACTGCATCCAATAGTTTCTCCACTTCCTTCTCCACAACCTTGGCCTTCTTAGGGGCAGTTCGCCGTGCCTTTTGTGCGATCGGCTTGAAAGTCGAATCAACATGCAGTCGGTGACAAGCCACACTAGAATCAATCCCAAGTAGCTCGTAGAGTTCCACGCAAAAACGTCTAAGTTACTCCGTAAGAGTGTTACCAATTCCTTTTTTTCCCGATCGGTGAGAGAGGTTCTGATCAAAAATATTATATCATTTCTGTTGCCACTGGCTACGACTTCCTCCAGGTCCTAAACGACCCTCTCAGAGGGGAGGATCCTGGTCTCCTCCACTCCAGGCCTTCCATATTTTAACTGCTATTTGGAAGGCATCAGCCTTTCATGTTCTTCAACCTTCTCTTTGGCTTCCTCAACCTTCTTTTCTGGTTTGGGGCGTATGGTCGCTATGAAGCACCTTCTTACCATTGCCTGATCTCCATAGATCTCCACAACTCCTCTCTATGTCACGCACTTGAGCTTTTGATGATAGGTCGATGGTACGACCTTCATCGCATGGAGCCATCCTCTGCTGAGGATGGCTTGATAGGGTGAGTTAATATTCACTACAAAAAACTGGATCATCTTTGATATGTTTCCTACCGTTATCGGTAGGATGATCTTTCCCAAGAGGATTTTGATCTTGCCAGTGAAGCTAACTAATGGAACTGTGGCTTACTTCAAGTCGGCGATGCTTAACTTCAACTTCCTTAACAGGTCAAGGTACATCACTTCGGATGAGATACCTTGGTCAACTTGTAATTTTTGGACGTCGTAGTTTGCTATCCTGAGTGTTATGACCAATGCATCATGATACGGGGTTCTAACTCCCACGAGATCTTCATTTGTGAACATAATGTGTTTATTGTAGTCAACCTCCTCTGGACATCGACGCTTTTCAGCCTGGGTTTTGGCTGGGTCAATCTGAAAAGCTTGCATTATCGTCGTAAGCTTCTTAATCTCCTTTCGAGATGCATTTCTTTGGATTTGCCTGAGGTTGGACGCATTGTGAATCCCTATGAAATTGTGTCCTATGTCCGCCTCGAGAACATTATCAGGCCTCTAGTCTCCATTTGCGACTACTTTTTTTGCTTTCTTCTCCAAAAACTCAACTAGGTGTCCTGCTTGTGCTAACTCTTCAAGGTGGGACTTGAGGGCTTTGCAACGCTCGATCTTGTTCCCACCTTCCTTGTGTAAAGTGCATCGTAATGCGTTATTTCGTTTGGAAGAGTCTCCACCCATCTTTTTGGGCCACTTGATAAATGGCTCGTCTTTGATCTTCGCGAGGATCTTGTAGATTGGTTCTCTGAAACTGTCTTCACCATTTGAAATGCTTTCGAGCATCACCTTTGTTCCCATTCCTGGGGCCATTCTTGCCCCCATTCTTACTTCCCTTCTTCTAACTTTCATTCTTCTCATTTCCTCTGTCGGCAACCTTGGCACGACCATTTTCTCCTACACTAAAATGGGCCCCATCTTCGACCTTGGCGTATTTTTCAATACGAGACATCAAGTCATTGATGGTTATGGCCTCCTTCTTAGTGAGGGACTGGTGAAAAAGACATGATATGGGTAGGCCAATTTTGAAGGATACAACGGTAACATGCTCCGATCAGTCCTCAACCTCGTTGAACACCTCCCAATACCTCTTCGCGTAGTCTTTGAGGTTCTCCTGGGGATTTTTCTTCATTGTCAACAAAGAATCCATCCTCTCCGGAAGGCAGCTACTGGTAATGAAGCGAGTTGTGAAGATATCTGTCAGACTTGAATTTCCTAATGGATCTCTAGGGAGTTTCTTGAACCATTTTTGGTCCACGTCGTGCAAGCTCGATGAGAAAATCTGGCACATCAGTTCATCATTGTGGTTCCATAGGGTCATAGCTTACCTGTACTGTCTGACATGGTCGATGGGATAAGTCTTTCCATCGTAGTTCTTGAACATGGTCATTATGAACTTCTTGGGGGCTTCCTCTTCCTCTATTACCCTTATAAAAAGGGACTTCATTTGGGTCCTGAGACATCACCTGGCTAGCTCTCTTATCGATCTGGCACCCTGATGTGCTGGGTATTGGTCCATCTCTCTTCGGACCAAGTTTCGTATGTCGTCGTTCCTTTGGCTTGGGCTCATTTAATGACGAGCTACTTGTTACTACTCGAACCAACCATCATCTGACCCGTGTCCCTCAATTCTTTGAGACCCATGCTTTGGGCTCCCTCCTCGACTACGAGATATGCTTGCCTGAGGGCTATGAGTCCGATAATGGCGTTGCCTCATGTTACGATGGAGTTCTCTTTCCATCCTCTCCAGTTATCTCTTGAGGCGAGCATTTTCGACTTCCTGCTTACGAGTAGCCTCCTCCTTCTCTTGGAGCCTGTCCTCATAGGCGTCGATCAACCTGGAAATTTATGTAGACCTAGCCGGCCCCTGGATTTCTTTCGAAGCTTTCCGTTCTTGGCGAAGCCTTGGGTTTGAGCGATGAACTTTAGATCTAACCCTATGAGGGATAGGTTTCTCTTGAATATCCCCCGCTTGAGGGGCATTGCTGTTGTGATCAGACATTCTAGGTTCTTATTGGTGAAATCTTTCTTAAAGGAAGAACAATCGCTTACCACAGACGGTGCCAATTGTGGTGATAATAAATCTCAACACAAATTATAAGTAAATAAAATAACCAAAAAAATAAAGAACAAGAATAAGAATAATCACAATCACACACAACACAAGATGTACATGGTTCGGCAAATTTCCTACGTCCACGGTGGTGCTCTCAGTTTATATTTCTCTTTTCACTAGAGTACTATTTTCAGTTACATGCCCTTTTCCCGGGCGAGGGGTACAATATATATATATGAAAATTAAGAGAGTGGGGGTGCTGGATACCAACACGCTAACCCTGTATCCCTTGAATAACTCCTTCGAGATTTTAGGGATAGACCAGGTCATCTCTTGTTAATCATCTTGAGGCTTGTAGGTTTGGGTGGGGCGCTTCCTATTTTTAATAGGGCTTACTCCGTCTAATCATTTGGGCCTGCAAAGAGGGAAGTGGAACCCACAATACTCCTAAAATTATATTATTTAATTATATTGAACGAAAAATATTTCAGAGTTATCAATTTTGAATACGACTATGTAAATATCATTTTGGGTATAGAAATGAAGCTGAAAATGCACCAATTTTTCAATGAATATGAGATATCATATATAACAGTTAGTAGGAAGATAAATAATTGAATATATTTTTGGCTGAGTATGTATAGCAAATGATCGTAATGAATCGGCTAATTTTGTACAGAAACATATGTGCTATCTTCATTTTGGCTAAATCAACAATTTGATTCTTATTTTGAAGGTAGTTGATGAAACAAAATCAATTCCTTAAAAAAATTAGTCCAAAGTTTTCACTTTACAATTTAATTATGTAAATATATTTTTTTAGGTGTAATTTTGAAGAACCTTTGGAAGTAGGGAAAATGTGTTCACAAACTTGTTCTTCCACATATCACAAAGGTTCCTATCCCTGTTGATAGCACCCATATTGTGAGTCTAGTCAAATAAAGCTTTGAACATTGTACCCTCTCACTTATCATCTCTCCGATCTACAGATAACAACATTACTCATCTGAAAAACATAAAAAAAAATTAGTAAGATACTTCAAGATATTTGTTTTGGAAATTAATTATCCTGAAACAAAACCAATGTGTTCACACTGGATGAAAAATTATTATTTTCAAAAGGGGGTTGGGTACTCATGCTTAAACATATTATTTTTCTATGTTTTGCCACTTCTCGAGAAAGTTTTTGAGGCGTTCTATGTTTTAAAAAAGCTGGAAAACTTACATCCACCAATAAAAGTCGTGTTAGAGATTTTTATATATTTCATTCCTTTTGAAATAAAACAACTTTGGAAACGCACATTTTTGAAAAACTAATTAATTTAATGTACATGATTCTAAAGATAAAAGTTTATTTAGTTATGAAAGAATCAATGATTATTTTTAAAACGTTACTGTAAATTTAAGAAATAGTAAATATAATTTTTTTACAAAGATAATGATACAAATAAAAATTGTAAACGATTTGAAAAAACATATTGTAAATAAGACTATAAATTGAATAAAAACCAAATAACTCTTAAGCGGTAAGAGATGAATTGAAAAAAAAGACTCTTTTACAAATTATGTATTGCTACTAAAATTATAAATTTGATTGTAAAGTTGTTTTATTAAGTTACAAAAGTTTCAATTTAATAAAAGTACTCACTCGGTCCTTTAATAGTCTTATTTTTCTTTTTAAGCACTGCTAAAATAATACGACATTAAGAATCAATATACAAAGAAATTTACTACATTAAAATGACTTAAATTAAGAAAAAGGCAAAAAAGAAATAAAAAATTATAAGTACCCTTAGTGGAGTTCTGGCCATTGATGCTGAAGTATGATATAACTTTCTAACTGAGACATCATGAATGCTATCGCCCGAAAACTTGAGCTGTGGCAAGAAGGTATCACATAGAGTCGTGAGAGACTACATTTGTCTAGGAGAGAGTGAATTAAGATATTGTTTTCTATCTTCTCCATTAAGAAAACTCTCACCCTATCTCCTTCTCGAAGTTCCATCCAATCTAGACTCTTCACAAAGGACGTTTAGCATTCTTTATGATAAAAATCAAGCTTCTTAAAGAATCCATGAAGAATCCGTAATTAAATTTAATTAAAATAATTGAATACGCGGTGGGTATGAATTGGATGGTTGCAATTCGGATTCGCTTACCATTTAGAATATTTCGTGCGTCATAAATAAATTCCTTATATTAATTATGAGAAACAATACTTTGGGAATGTTTAAATGACACCTTGTGTTAAGAGATTCTATTTAACTATACTTCCAAGTAAAGTAAAGCTACACGTATAAATAAATAGTACAATTTTTTTTATACAAATTAATGTGACAAAAATCAATAATCCTGGAGCTACAGTTTTAAAAAAATTTCTATATATCTCTCCCGTATTAATTTGCACAAAAAAATTAAAATATATTTTTAAGACTATCATTTGCCTCGAGTAATTTTAGGACAATGAGTTACATTATTAATAAGTCTTTACATTTCTTTGGATCCAATCCCATGTCATTTTATAATTAGTTGGAGGTCCAACTTTTTAAAATTATCAGCATCATTTTATTAATTACAGAGACATTTTATTAACAATGCAAAGACATATTAACTATTTTGAAACTTAAAACAAATTAAATTCAACTGTAAATATTAAAATATACCTGGCTACCGAGTCGACGCTCAAACAACAATCCACGTTTATGCCCCTGCAAAACATCCAAAAATCCAACCGACACCTCACCTTTCTCCATTAAAGCATTGACAAATGCAACGAAGAGGGAGGCAATCCTTTCCCATCTCTGTCTTGAAACCTTAAAGCAAAATCGAAGGAATAAACTCCTGTCGATGACATTAGTGATCTAAAACATGGAAGATGGTTTCGATTTTTTTGCCTATTTGTACCAGCCCATGCAGAATATATTTTCTCAGATAGGTTTGATGCAGTTGTGGGTTGGGGGGGGGGGGGGGGGGGGTGAGTCATTATTTGGTGTTTTTAATTTATTGGATATTTTGCCACAACATATTTTTTATTTGAGGATACACTATTTCAGTACATCAGCTTAAGTTACTAAGACTATTCAAAACTCCAGACTCGATCAACGTTCATATCTGAATAAAGGTAAAATACCAAATAGATGCACATTTAAACATTTTAGGCACTCATGCCTTTCATGTTCATATTAATTGATTATGTGTCTAAAATAATTTTTTTAAAGAGAAATTGAATTAATTTTTGCTAAAAAAATGATTTTGCTAAAAATCAATAATATATTTTTTGAATAATTTTTGGATTTTTTTCTGAATTAAATTAATTTTTAAACAATATTTTGTATAATAAAACTATTTTTTTTTTTTTGCACATGCTTTTAACATACACTAATAGTCAGGTGTGTTTTTGTCCCTTGATAGAGGTTTAGATCTAAAGGTGTTAGGGAGTGATCCATGTAGATCTTTGACCCTCCAATAGGATTGAACTATTTTATACCCATTAGAATAGTGACCTACTTGTTATACCTGCTAGAGTAAGGGGTTGTTTGCTTTTGCCTTTTAAGTCTGAATCTGAACCATTTAGACTTAAGAGGTATCAAAAAATGTTTATTTTTTTAACTGATTAAGAGGTTAATGGTTATATTTGGATCTTAATGATTAAGAGATAGAGTTACGTCTGAAGTCTGAATCTGAAGTCTGAATGAGTCTAAATTCATTTATTCAGAGGTACATTTAGACATAAAAATAAACGTATTTTTCGGATTCAGATTTCAGACTTCAGATTCAGTCTCCAGATTTCAGATTCAGACTTCAAATCCAGATAAAAAAACAAACGCAACCTAAGTTACCGATTGTAACTTTTAGTTAGGGTTGTAAACGGATATTCGAAAATCCGCATCCGTCCGATATCCGAATCCGAATTTACGGATATTTATCCGAAAAAATGGAAATGGATATGAATATGGATACTCTATAAAAATATTCAAAAAAACGGATACGGATACGGATAGTACTAATATCCGACACGGATAATCCATATCCGATGCGGAGTATCCATTTTACCGGATATCCATTTTACCGGATATCCGTATCCGTCTAACACTAGTTTCAAATATTACTTATATAATATTTTAGGTATAAAGTAACACTTAAAATAAAAGTTGGGGTAGATGTTTAATTATCAAAACTTTAAAATCTAATCTTCTAACCTAATAAATCAAAAAGAGATATCATCCCAAACCAAAAAACAGCTCAAACCCTTTCCCTCTCTAGCCGTCCAAACTCTCCATCGCCATCCCTCTCCCTCTCCCTCTCCCTCGTCCAACCGCCCAAACGCCCACCGAAACTCTCTAGTGTCTGTCTCCGGTTGCCTGTCCTTCTACCGTTCTCTATTCTCTAGGTTTGGAAACTTCCACCCGCGTACACCTCTCAAGAACAACAAGTAATCACCCTTCTCTATTCTCCCGTGAGTCTTTCATTTCATAAACACAATATAAACCATAAACATCATATATATATATATATATATATATATATACATGTAAATGTCTTAATCGTAGCTGTTTAAATTATCCGTTAGTGATTAAAAGGATCAAATTGTGAGTATTTTTACTTGTCAGATCTAGTTGATTTGAATTTGTGACATTGGAATACGTTTAGGTTAATTTGTGGTTTTGATTTCATTGTTATTTTGGCTTTTTAGTTGCTGACTTTGAATATTTAGGCTTATCAGTGGCATGTTATGTATTGTTGAATTCATATTTTGATGAAATCTTGCCAAATTTTCATAATCCAAATTTTCATAATGTTCAGTATTAGTGAGAGTTCATTGGGAACCAATTTTTGTTCCAACATTAATGCAGTATTAATTCAGTATCTAGGGCTTAATTTTAAATCCCTCTCACACATTAGCAAAGGGCTAATATTAGGCTAATATTAATTCAGTATCTAGGGCTTAATTTTAATTCTAATTCATTTGACCATTAGAATTGAATTGCAACTCTTAAACTGTTTTTGTACTAAAATTGTTAAATTTGTTATTCGTGATTATAGGATTATGTCGGAAGAAGAGGCAAGACGAACAAATATTTCAACCAATGCATCTTCCCCTGCTCCTCCCAGTAGTGAGAATTAAATCACTGATGCATCAAAACAGGCAAACAAGAAGCGCACATCTGAGGCATGGAATCACTTTTCTCGTGAGATACACCCGGATAATAATGTTACCGCCACTTATAATTATTGTAAGAGAAAGTTCGATGCTGGAAGTTCGAAAGGGACGTCTCATTTAAATAATCATTGGAAATCATGTACAGAAAAACCAAGAGATGGTGGTGGTGATATTCGATAAAAAATTCTCGGAAGTTTCAAGTCTCCCACCGATCCAATTCCAAAGTTCGGAAATCATAAGTTTGACCCGGAGGTGGAGCGAATGCTATATGCTCAAATGGTTGCACGACACGATTATTCATTTCTTATGGCTGAGCACAAGTATTTCAGGTATTTTTCTTTCTTATTGTTGCCCCACATACAAATTTCGTTAAGAGCTACTGTGAAAAATGATTTGAAAAAATGTTTCAAGATCGAGAAAGAAACACTTTACAAAGTTTTGGAAAATATTTCTTCAAGAGTTACCCTAACCACTGATATATGGACTCCTAAGAATCAAGGCACCGGTTATTGTTGTTTAACATGTCACTATATTGATGATGAATGGGATTTGCATAAAAAGATAATTGCTTTTTGTTGGATTGAATGTCCTCACGATGCGGAAAATGTGGCCGAGTGGGTGAAGGCTAGAATCTTGGAGTGGAATATTGATAAGAAACTAATGACTATTGTAGTTGATAATGCCAGCTATAATAAGCCAATGGTTGATCATATTAAATTGTGGTTGAATGGTAAAAAATCCCTTCTTAAAAACGGTGATATGTTTCACACTCGTTGCACCGTACATATAATCAATATAATTGTGAAGAATGGGTTGAAAGTAATTGATCGTTTTATTGAAAGGATTAGGAACAGTGTTAAGTATGTTGGTTCGTCACTTCCAAGAGGTCACACATGGAGTATAGCTTCACGACAAACCCAATTGAATTTGAAAAAGAATGTTGAACTTGATTGTCAAACTAGATGGAATGCCACTTACCATATGCTTGAGACTGCTATAGATGTGAGAGAAGCATTTGAGTGTTTAGCGGAATTGGATAAGGAATACCAATGGCTTCCAAGTGAACAAGATTGGGAGCGTGGTAAACTTATCTGTCAGTGTTTGAAAATATTTTATGACATGATAAATCGTCTTTCTGGCACAAAATATCCAACGGCAAACTATTACTTTAATGATGTATGCCAAATTAATTTTTAGTTGATGCAGTGGCAACAAAGTAATGTAGATTACGCTCGTTTGATGGCATTGAAGATGCAAGTTAAGTTTGAAAAATATTGGGAGGATTGTAGTTTGGTATTGACATTTGGATTAGTGCTTGATCCTAGGTACAAAATGGAGTTTGTTCAATTTGCTTACCATGAGATATATGGTTCTTTGGCCGATAGTTACATACATAGAGTCATGCAGCTTTATTTGATTTGTATGGCGAGTATAAGAGTTTAAATGTTTCATCTTCTTCTCCCACAATATTTGAGCATTCTCGTACAAGTGATAGTGATGGTGAAATAACAAACCAAATGAGGGTTGGATTTACTGGAGGGTTTAAGAGGTACATTAGGGAGCGTTCCGGCACTTCATTGGTGCAAAAGACGGAGTTGGAACAATATTTAGAGGAGGCTTTATTTCCTCTTGATGATTCAAATGACCTTTCTTTTGATATATTGAATTGGTGGAAACTTAATGGGCCAAAGTATCCGATACTTGCAAAGATGTCTTGTGATATTCTAGCTATACCTGTTTCGACCGTAGCGTCAGAGTCCGCTTTTAGTTAGGGACGTCGGATTGTGGATGACTCACGTTCATCGTTGGCTTCAGAGACCGTTGAGACTCTTATATGCATAAAAGACTGGTTGCCATCAATTGGTGACAAACTAAGTAAGTCAATTAATTATTTATTACATATTAAAAAAATCTAAGTAGTCAATTAATTTTTCATTAAATGATAATTTTTTTCAGATAATTTGAAGGTCACAAGGGATACTGAATGAGGACTACCGAGACGTTGCAAACTTTTTGTTTATGAAGCGATGTTTTTTTTTGGCAAAAAGAATCTTTATTGTTATTTCAATTCTTAGTATGTATCGTGGGACCACTTTTCGTTTATGGACGTTGCAAACTTGACTATGTATCGTGGCACCACTTTTTGTTATATTGCAAAACTATTTGCACTTACTTCAAATCATTTACTTGTTATTTATAGTATTTTCATTATTAGTTGATTTTATTATTGTATGCACTTTGTATTCTATCAATCAACAGGTTTTTTTGGAACGTGATTGTCATGCTAATTTAAGGAAACAATCTGGACACACAAATGATCTTAGGAGTATGGATATTAAAGGTTAGTACTTCATTTATTACTAATTTCCTATAGAATTATATTGTAACTTTTTTAATAGTTATTTTTGGTAATGGCTAAACAATGTAAACGGATACGGATATTATCCGAATCCGAAGTATCCGAGCGAATACGGATACGGATAGTTGTTTTAACTATCCGGGCGGATACGGATACGGATATGGATAGTGCATCCAGATAGAGGATACGGATATGGAAAACATGGTATCCGATCCGTATCCGTCCGTTTACCACCCCTACTTTTACTATCCATTGGATCATTTTTTTTATATCATCAATAGTAGGAGCTTTGTTCGGGTGGGTAATAAAGGCCTGGAAAGCTTATCGGTGCAGGATCACTAGGGTTGTGTGATATTCCCACCCATGGCAGTTGGCCTTTGCCTCTTGTCATCAGTCCTGGCTATCGTGATGGCCCTGGCTCTGGGGGCTTGTGGTGTGTTGCCAATGGGTGGGAAATTCCACTGCGTTGGTTTGATCATCCAGACCCTTCTATGTAAAAAAAGATATAGGTTATATTACCTATATGATATATGTTTCTTGAATCATCCATGACTGATCTATAACATGAACTTTGATCATAAAAAAAAAGTCCATTCAACAATAAAATTAAATCGGGAAATCAAGCCCATACAAACAGAGTAATATCCAAATTTATACCTAGGAAAAAGGTCTTCCACGATTCATATTTGCAGTTAACAACAACAGTGATATTCTAACAGCAACGATGAGGAGGTTAAGTTCTTCGAGAAAAGACGGGGATGAATAAAATAACTCTGAAATCAAACAATCAAAAATTCAGATTTTAACAGTCTTGTATATATACTTTTGGTGTAGAGAAATGGAGAGAGAGAAAGAGAATAAACCGTCTAAGGGGATTAAAGTGAGAAATAAGAATATTTTTTTACAGAGCTATGTATTACTGCGTGAAGATGTGAGAAGGATGTTTGCGATTTTGAAGAGCGAAGAGAGAAAGAAGGGACGTGCCTATCAAAGTTGAAGAGTTTTTTGGGGGGACTTTTTTTATATTCAAAAGTTAAACCGAAAAAAATGAATGGAGTCATGGTGTATTTATTAGATATCATTAAACTCTAATACTATCGTTTTAGAGTTATAATATAGACTAGGTGTAAACCCGCGCGATGCGCGGGCACGATCTTCAATCACCTTTGAAACCACAAATCAATCAACAAATGAAAACCAAATAAAAATTAATAATCAAGGCATTAATTCATAACCCCATCAACAAATCCAATTAAAATAAACATGAAAAATAATATAATTTCACCTTATGCATTCCAATTTAAGAATAAAATGAAAAATATAATTAAACCCACCAGTTTGAGAAGAAATTGATTAGATCCATATCTATATATATACACGAATTAATGAACAAACATTGTGATACCTATGCAAATGAAGTGGGCATTAGGATAAAGATAAATAGATGTATATTCAGTGTATCTGCTATATGTTCCCTTTCACCAAAATGAGGGCCAAAGGGTAAAAGACGGAAGCCAAAGATAAAAAGAAATAGGAAAAGAAAATAGACACAAAAAAGGTTCGGAAGAGAGAGAGAGAGAGAGAGGTCATATGGATGGATTAAATGGGTTTCAAAATTAATTATAGAGTGAAATTAGAGAGATACGGATTGAAAGAAATTAATGGAGAAGGGTGAGGGACTCCTTGAAAAATGGGCTCCTCGCATATACGGATTGAAAGAAATTATATGACCAAAAAAAGCTTCAAGATTAAATTGAGATTATCCATAACAAATAATATTATAAGTTCTAAACATGTTTACCATAATTAGTATTTTTGTTATCATATAAAAATCAAACCGGGGGACTTTATGATCTGCATGATATTGAAGTTAAAAAACATAAAATATTCTCATAAAAAAAACAATATAAGATTACTTTGGGATATTAGAGGATCTTTAGTTCAAATCATCAAATTGGTCTTTTTAATTCTTCGTCCAATGAACTGATCTTTTTCTATATCTAGCTATTCTCAGTCTTATGTATCTGGCCTTAAAAAGACTACTTTTATAAAACAGAAAGTAGAAAAATTCAAATCCACAATATTCCATCTAACCGTCCAAAAAGAAGAACATATTCCTATTCCCTAAAACAAACAATTACATATAATTAGACAAATTTTACAGTTATTTAAATTTAAATAAAACATAATATACATAAGATTTTTAATCATAGTAGAATACCATATAATGCATTTCACAAGATATTTTAAATATTCCTACCAATCAATAAAAGTGTGGTAACTATTCCATTCTCATTTGCTAGTTTTTTTTTACATAATATATTTTGTAATTTACGGAATCTGGGTGTATAGTATAGTATATAATACTCCAAGAGATTGACCATTTGATGCACACTTGTTATTCATAGCAAGACTATAAAAAGGTAAAGAATAAAAGAGTTTGGATTATCATATTTTCATCTTAATTTTTTTCCTACCAATCATATTTTAATTCTACTCTTGCGCTACAGAAATTGTATTTAGAGTATTCCATAGCCTTGTTACTCAGATGAATTTGGTCTTTCAATCCAAAATTTTTGTATCACCAAACAATTGGACTATTATTATAGATTACATTAAGGGAAATTACTTTTAAATTTGATCATACCTTGAATCAAATTTTTAGCCTTATTTTTAACATTTCTTGACTTGCACGAATATTATATTTATTCTTATGCATGTACAATAATAATATAGACACATTCAAAGAAGTTAAAAGGGAGTAGCAATGGAGATGACCTGAGAGAAACTCACCTAAAATGATGTGGCAATTTTGAAACAAAGATCTAGGCCAGAAAAAATTACGTATTAGATATGGTCCAAACGAAGTAAAAATTCCCTGAAAATTTTAAATAACTCAAAAAAACACAATTTTCTTTTTATTATTTTAAAAAAATTCGTCCCCTTTTACACACCAGTATTTTGTGAAAGTTGGTATGTGTGTCATTAGATTGATAAAGAAGAATGGGGATAGAGAGAGAGAGTCTATGATGGGTTTGTGGTGCAAAATTCGGGATAAGATTATAGTTAGATTTGACATGCTAGCATAGCATTTGATTTCAATAGTAACTCATTTTCTCGTGAACCTGACTGTATTAGTAAACTATGTGGAATACAAACCGGTCACATAGACATAATTCACCAAAAAATTAGAAGTAACCGATCTAAATTCAAACATGCAAAAAAAAAACTCTCAAAAAAGGAATGATGTATATCTGGGAGTGTGAGAGTCGAAAGGAGAGTAAATGCAAGACTAAACATGCAACAACCCCAAAAAAATAGTAAATGCCTCAAATCAATACCCTAAAAAAATGCCTCAAATCTGAAAATAATCCAAAAAATCAAAAAAAATCTTAGTATGAGTATAGATCCAAATTTTAGGTAAAGAGATAACCTTAAATGTCTTTGAAATGAAAAAAAAAGATAAAATCTGGAAAAATAACAAATGATAATGCATGAAAAAACAAAGGATCAACCGCCAGTTCCATGACACGTGCCAGTAAAATGCCCGATTCCACCACTGCACACGTTTGCTCTTAGGGTCTTAAACCCCACAACCCCTCACCGTTTGCTGTCAGTTCTCGGTGTCCACCTGGTTCATTATTCGGACTAACGATGAACCCACCATGCCTCCCATGCGGGTTGGTGTGTGGGGTTGTAGCTGATCGAGTGGAAAACGAGTATGCCGACTTGCGTGCTCGCGTAGCATTCCACTTAGTGAAAAATAGGATCGTTGTTGCCGACAAATTCTCCATTCTATGGTTGAATTTCCGATTGTCGAAATATTTCAAACCACCTAGGACACGACATAAACATTAACCCACATAATTGGATAGAAATAATAATAATAATAATAATTAAAGTACATTATATTGTGATACCTTGAGAAGTAGGAGGAAATATGGTGTGCAGTAGTAGAAGAGAAATGGACACAAAAAGGGGTTGATGACTAATTAGGTACACGGGACAAAAAAGTGGTGGAAAAAGGGTCTTAAAGAGTGGAGTCCAAAAGGTCCATCATGCACAAATTTAAACCAATGGACATTTGCATCATGGGAGAGAAAGAGATAGAGAGTCACCAATTGTGCAGCTAATTAAAAATGAGAGAGGTCAATAGGTTTTTTACAGCAGTTGCAGCGGTGAAGGTATGTGAATGAGGCTTTGTAGAATGAACACGCCGGTTGGTATAGTAGATATTTCAATGCAAAAATGTTAATACCTCTTTCATTGGCTTATGTGCCACGTGGATAGCCTTGGAGATTGAGACTCTTAAATGATTGTATAGCATTTTAGAGTATTACTAGTAAACCCGCGCGATGCGTGGACACAACCTTTAATCACCTTTCTAACCACAAATCTAATCGACAAATAAAAACGAAATAAAAATTAATAACCAATGCATGAATTCATGGCTCCATCAACTGATCCAAATACCTTGCATGAAAACTCATTATCAAATACTTAACAATAATATGGTCAATGCTTATTCATTAATAACTAAAAATAAAAATAAAATGGAATAATGACTTACCTTCAAAAGCGTTAAAGGAGTTTCCATCATTTTCGATTCCAATATCACAAGTGCTTTTTAATATAAGAAATGGACAAAGATTTATTATTGTAATTGTTTCCCTATCAAGGTTAGAATTACTTCATTATAAAGAGAAACCGAGAAGGAAATAGAAAACAAAGACAAAATCTAAATGCTAATTTATTTTATCTTTGTTTATTATCTAATGGGGTAAGTCTAATTTATGAACTTTAACGGGTTGTCTAAATACACTATTATCTAAGGGACCAAAGTTAAAAAAATTCCATAACCAAACAAAATAAAGGATCAAATACCAAAAAGTTGAATTTTTGGAACAAATAAAAATGCTTGGTCTAAACGTGTATTAAAAACTATTCGAGGGACTATTTGATATATGCCCCATAAATATAATTACATCTTTTAATAAATTCATGATTATACCAAAAGTAAATGAATAAATACAATAAATAATAATAATAATAAATCTCAAGCAGTGTATTCTATACCTACACCCATCTTTAAAGTCATCTGGATCATCATACAATACAACATAAAAAACAAACATTTGAAGAAATCACCAAAAACAGATAGCTTTTAACAATAAATAAATAAACACGAAACCCAATGCATAAATCACAAGGGTATGTGAGTAGAACAGATAGCTTTTAATGTAGCTTGATAACGAAAAACAAATAGCTTTTAATGTGGCATGCTTTTTGTTTCTACAAACAACAGAACCACCACGCACCATTAGCACCACCGAAACTAACCACCACCTATGCTAGAAAAACTAAAAAATCAATCACATCTGTCATCACTCATCAAACTAAAACCCAACACCTCGTTCAAAATGTCCATCTTTGATATCGAACCATAAACCCATCATCAACCCTCCAATCACCACCGCTATATTCGACTGTCCTCATCGAAAAAACCCAACAAAAAGGTCCCCATTCTTCCATATGTACATCATATTAAAAGAAAAGCTGTTCGATTTCTTATCACAATAAAGACGAAGGCGATGCAATGCAAGGATCAATTTCAGTTCCCTATTTATCACCACTACACCTATACATCAAAAACCCAAAACATGCCTTCTGGGTTTCTTCAAAAAGTTCACAACCACGCCGGCCCCTCTATCATCCTCTCTTACGCCGCCTCTAGCCTCTCCGCTCTCCTCTCCGTCTTCTGCTACACTGCTTTGAAATGGGTTTTAGGTACGTGGTGGTTTTTGGTCGTCGTTTCATGGGCTTGAGAGAGATGGATCATCTAGATGAGAGAAATGCGTTGGGTAATGCAGAAAAGGGAGTGAGAGAAAAGGGGGCGTTATATCATGGAGGTTTAAGGAGATGGAGGCTTGGGGAATTAAAGAAAGTGATGCGTGAGAAAAATTTGTGTGATTGAAATGATAAATGATTTACCTTTGGAGATGAAGGGTCTTGGAAATAAAAGGGCGCAAACAGCTATAAGGCTGAACGTGTGAAAGAGTACTCATATTTTGTTCTACCTCATTTTTCAAACCCACATCTGAAAATCGTTGTATGGATGTGGAGAGGCGAACAACTCGGAGGGTGAAAGAGTTCGAGGGAGAGAATGGGAGGAATAGTGAGAACCTCAAATAGAGAGAGGGGCTTGGTCAGTGATTTGAGGATAAGTGGTTCTCGAGCCTTGTGCTCTATTCATGACTTAATTACCTCGAGTCTTGTGTCATAAGGTGTAAATGATCTCTAACCAAACAATCTTCTCAAGCACTGTATTAGATTAAATAGATAAACGTTGTAAAGGAGAGAGAGAGACACGTGGATAGTATTGGATTTGAGAGTCTTAAATGTTTTGCCTACGTGGATAGGCTGGTTGAAGAGGAGTCTTAATGCCTTATTTTGCATTTTACAGTAATAAGAGATAAGGATAAGAATCCGAAAGTCAAGTGTACAAATAGAATACAGAGCCCAAAAGACCCATAACCCAGCACCCCTAAAAGGCCCACACAAAAACTCAGAAAAAAACTGACCCAACCAAGACCTACAACTTGGAAAGCCAAACATCAACTCTAAATGTGGAGCACAATCTTCCATCCATGTGTGTGTCTAGGGAGAAACCCTAACATTCAAGTCAAGTACACATCACTTTTACTCTCTCACTGATACAAAATGAGAGGCAGACAATATCACCATACAACCCATCACTACCATAAATTCATAATCTATCTTCAAATGCGAGAACCCATCACAAGTAAAGCCTTTCACCCAAATATATATATATATATATCACAAGTGAAGCCGACCAAAGGAGCATACTGACCCAATGAAAAAGCCATAATTGGCACAACAGTATCTTTAGTCAAAACCAGACCACAGTAAAATGAGCAAACATATCTTATCATCACCTTACACAGCAAGAATAAAATAATCTAACCCCATGTTCTAACTGCAGGGACCAAAAGATGCCTACCAAAGACGTTGCTGGAGAGAAGAAAATGGTTGAGGTAATCCTCAGAGCTCAACCTTGTTTATTTCCATCGGAAAGAGTTGAACTAAGCACCCAACTCAAAACCTTAACTTAAATCAAATCTCGTTTCTATTTTAAGACCAGTACAGAGGATTCTAAAATAGAACTAAGAATGAAGAGAACCCAAAACATAATGTTGCATGGGGTCACAACGGCAAGAACCAGAGAGTACTCCTCATTTCCATAAAAATACCTATTGTTTTCTTATTCCCTGAATGGAAAAATACTGGTTGCATGTGCGTAATCCCAGAGCATCCACAATGGTGACGAGTAAGGCCAAGAAATTTTGTAAAATTACAAATCGTGAGCCATGTAGTGGTGGAATGCATATGCCAAATTTGGTAAGAGAAAAGGCTAGTGTTTGCCAAAGTTAATGAGAGCATCTGTAATGGGGGAAGCCACTAAAAGCAACTTTGCCTCCCAGTTTCAGCATTTACCTTTCCCCAACAACGTGTTCATGCAGTGGTGGATTTTTTAGGAACTTCATTTGTTCGTAGGAAGTTCCAATGAATAAAAGAAGTTTGTTGGAACTTCCTACGAACAAATGAATTTCTTAGGAACCTAACGGCTACAAACGGTTAGTCTGTTTATTTAAACGGTCATCTTCTTCACAAACCAATCTTCATCATCAAACACCATTTTTTCATCTTCTTCTCTCAAACTCTCCACTGTTAGATTTTCCAAACCCTCCCATAAATTATAAACAATTCTAGTATTCCCATAAATCATAAACAATCCTACTATCTTTTTTTAATTTATCCATTTTATTCATTATGGAAGGTAGAAACTTAAAAAAAAATATTTTAATATCGGGAAATAAAAAAAGCTCGGGTCGACTTCAACATCAATTCCCGCTCCTTCGGCGCCGATTGAACCGTTGAATCCTGTATACGGTAACTATTTTCGTATTTACGATGGAGTAACACATGCGTCGGACGGATAAAATCCGATCATAAATGGAAATAACTTCGAATTTCGAGGAAGTTGGGCCGGCGCAATGAAATTGTACAAATTGATCGGAGAGAAAAAATCGACGATCAAATTAATTATCGACACTCTTGGTTATATGTCTAACTTATTTTCTATAGTGATGCCCAATTTCGATCAATGTATTGTGACGGCGATGATCGAACGTTGGTGGGATACGACGCATACCTTCCAACTACCATACTTCGAGCTTACCTTCACTCCGATCGATTTCACAATGCTTTCCGGTAATTAAATTTTTTTATTGCGTTGTACTTATATTCATAATTATTTCAATATATTTTTTGTATTTATATGAAAATAATTTGTTTCAATATATGAAAATATTTTGTTGTACTTACATTGACAATTAATTATTTCTAATATATTTTATTGTATTTATATTCGTAATTATTTAAATATATGACAAGAATTTTAAATTACGTACAAGCATTCCGATTGGACAAGGGTGACTCATTTTAAATTCGCCGAATGAAAAATATACCAATTTTGTAAATACCATAAATGAATTTTTCCCCGAAATTCATATACATAGATTTACCGGTGTGGGAATGGTAGTTTTTTTACCTTAAAAAATACATAGAAAATTTTGTCAAGGCTGAAGCTATACCAGATTATATGTGCCTAATCATAGTTCGGGCATTTTGGTTTTGTGTTATCGGGAGTGTATTTTTTCCAAATGCCAATTCCACTTCCGTACATCGGCTTTTTACATTATCTGGTGGATATTACTACCGTCGGCACATACGACTGGAGTTCGGCTATTTATGCCCGTATTGTATGGTCTTTGGACAAAGCGAGTCGTCAATCGTTGACTAGCGTTCAATGCATGTAGCAATTACTCGAGGTATATTTTTGTTTAATCTTATATAACTGCATATATGAAATTTATGTTTCATTAAAATAATAATCAACTTATTCTAATGAATTAAATGTATTGACATATTTTGCAGTATTTACATCATGAGTACATGGTCACGGCATGTCCAATTCTCGTCAATCCGTCCACCGATATGTGACCCTGCATATTCCGTTGGTCGAGGGGGAACAAAAAGAATGTCAATGGAGCACAGCAGTTTAATATCTCAAGCAGTTAACATCAGCTTGAGATGCGACCACCCGAGTCTATTATATAGCAACCATAGAGACTTCTGCCTATCATGACACCGATGTCATCCTTTATGCTCATCATCTATCGGGTTTATGGATGATTTTTTGGGATCCCTTATTTAAGGGTTTTTGGTACTTGGGT
The DNA here is from genome assembly GCA_949130495.1 of Sambucus nigra. Taxonomy (NCBI): domain Eukaryota; kingdom Viridiplantae; phylum Streptophyta; class Magnoliopsida; order Dipsacales; family Adoxaceae; genus Sambucus; species Sambucus nigra. The sequence goes on from OX422213.1 coordinate 118,049,535, forward strand.
GATCGGGGCATCCGAAAATTGACTGGGTGAATATGTATAGCAGACAACCCGCCTTCGAGTTTGTGTTGTTTCTTAGAACACGAATTTCAAGCAGCTGCTGCCCAAAATTGGTTTGTCACAAATCAACACATAAGAGATGTCTCCCAAGAAGAGTACAATGTCTACTAGAAGGCAGTATCACTCGGACCATTACTACCGCCAATTGTGAGATATGTAAATGTTGATTTGATTGGAGTTAGTTCAGTGGCACCTTCAACGTTGCGAATCCCACGAGCACCAGCACCGAAAAATGAACTGCATGTGTATGAGACACAGTTCTCGGCGGTTGGTTCTACGCATGTCCAACCACCGAGGTAGAATTAGATGGTAGGCTTCGGCCTACCGGAGGGGGCTTTATATTTGGTAGATGTCCCGCGACCCGAGTTTCCAACGAACGCACCTCCAACTCAATCTTTGACGCAGTTAGAATGGAGAGAGTCCTAAATCGATGCAATAGATAACATTAGAGGTATCCATAATTTATTACTACAATTGCATCTTTGAATTGCCTCATGACATCGCCTTCGATCGGATTTCTGTCGTACTAAGGATCGAAAATCCTAACAATTACCTCTGTGAATCTAGTAACTATTTCTAATAGAGTGGTTTCACTCATGGCGTAATGTTTAGACCACACATCATGGGAACCCCTATTAGCTAATAGTCGAATTGCCCCCAACACTTTTTGATGATAGCTTAAACCTTTATGGCCACAAGCATCATTCTTCTGAACAAAGTAATTATCATAATGGCAAATAGATTCAAGGATGTGATTGAAAACACTATACCGCATCCTAAATCTCATTCGGAAAATGTACTCGTTATATACCTTATCTTCACCAAAGTAATCTTCACATAGTGTTGCATGACCCCGTTCTCTCCTTCGATTAACTCGACGTCTGGTTTGAAGATCTTTCCCATCGCGAATTATACTTTTTTCAACACACCATCGGGTAATCTCCATCATAATTATCATCTCCTCATCTGAATCATCAAATGATCCACCTTCATTAAATTGTGAATATTGTAGCATAAGATTTTGGCCCTCATCGCTAGAACTGGAGTAGTCCATGATTTGTTGGTGTTAGAAGTTTAATAAGTTGTATTAAAAATTTCATAATTTACCTATCTATTTATTAATGTGATAGGCAGGTAATAAGCGTCTTCATATGTTCATAGAAATAATTGGTAAGTGTGCCTGCAGAATGATAAAATTTGTATCTGCATACATAATTATTGGTATGTGTGCCTTTATACAGGCTGGTAAAAATCATCTCGATATGTCCATACAAATATGATGGTATGCCTGTAGAATTGGGATGTGTACCTGCAGAATGATTAAATTTGTGCCTTTATTTATTCAGTATTATTAAAAGTGTTCATACAGTGAATTACCTTACAAAATTATTATATGCGTGCCTGCATAATTCTTACCATAGTTGGTATGTGTGCCTTTTCACAGGTTGGTAAAAATCCTCTTGATATGTCCATACATATATAGAGATCCACTTGTAGAATTAGGACGTGTGCCTGCACAATGATAAAATTTGTGCCTTTATACAGATATGGTATCTCTGCAATTTACAATTTACTTTTTTTTGGACTACTACAACTTTTGGACTACTACAATTTACTTTATTACTTTACATTTACAATTTACTTCTTTTTGGACTACAATTTACAATTTACTTTATGTGTGTCACAGTAAATAAAAATTTACTTGTTTGGTTAAAAGTTGCCTATAAAAATATTTGAACAATTGGAACAATTTGTTATCTACCATTGTCTTACAATTCAAAGATGGAATCTTCTCCCTACAACTCATCCATTTACAATGGATCATATACAGATATTGTTGGTAACGATTGGTATGGGAAGAAACTAATTTTTCAAAATTTATCCGATTGATACACTCGGACGGCTAGAACTCTTACCACCCTGCTCAAACCCATGACTAGGCATAGTAAAGCGTGCTAGTCTATGCTCCAACTCCTCAAACCAATCATCACATGCTTTAAGTTGATCATCACGCTGATATGTCTCGTGTAGTAATAAATGACGGAGACCTCGAATGTTATCTACTGCATCGATGTAGGACTCTCATCATTCTTAGTGCGTCAAAGTTTGAGCTGGAGGTGCGTTGGTTGAAAACTCGGGTCGCGGGACATCTACCGAATATGAAGCCCCCTCCAGTAGGCCGACGTCTACCGCCCAAATTTTCCTCGGTGGTTGGACGTGTGGAGAACCACCCGCCGAGAACTGTGTCTCATACATATGCAGTTCATTTATCGGTGCTGGTGCTCATGGGATTCGCAACGTTGAAGGTGCCACTGAACCAACTCCAATCAAATCAACATTTACATATCTCGCAATCGGTGGTAGTAATGGTTCGAGTGATACTGCCTTCCAATAGGAATTGTACTCTTTTTGGGAGACATCTCTTATGTGTTGATTTGCGACAGGCCAATTTTGGGCATTAGCTTCTTGAAATTCGTGTTTAGAGAAATAAAACAAACTCGGAGGTGGGTTGTCTGTTATAAATATTTGCCAAGTCAATTGTCAAATGGCCCGGTCACCCAAGTACCAAAAAATCTTAAATAAGGGATCCCAAAAAATCATCCGTAAACCCAATAGATGATGAGAATAAAGGATGACATCGGTGTCACGGTAGGCAGAAGTCTCGTATGGTTGTCATATAATGGACTCGGGTGATCGCATCTCAAGCTGATGTTGACTGCTTGAGATATTAAACCGATGTACTCCATTAACATTCTTTTTGTTCCCCCCTCAACCAAGGGAATATGCGGGGCCACATATCGGTGGACGGATCGACGAGAATTGGACATGCCGTGGCCATGTACTCGTTATGTAAATACTGCAAAATATGTCGATACATTTAATTCATTAGAATAAGTTGACAATTATTTTAATGAAATATAAATTTCATATATGCGATTATATAAGATTAAACGAAAATATACCTCGAGTAATTACAACATGCATTCAACTCTAGTCAATGATCGACGACTCGCTTTGTCCAAAGACCATATAATACGGACATAAATAGTTGAACCCCAATCGTATGTGCTGACGGCAGTAATATCCTCCAGATAATGTAAAAATCCGATGTCGGAAGTGGAGTTGGAATTTAGAAAAATTACACTCCCGATAACATAAAACCAAAATGCCCGAGCTATGATTAGGCACATATAATTTGGTGCAGCTTCAGCCTTGACAAAATTTTCTATGTATTTTTTATGGTCGAAAACTACAATTCCCGCACCTATAAATCTCTGTATATGAATTTCGGGGAAAAATTCATTTGTGGTATTTGAAAAAATTGGTATATTTTTCATTAGGCAGATTTAGAATGGGTCTCCCTTGTCCAATCGGAATGCATGTACGTAATTTAAAATTCTTGTCATATATTTAAATAATTATGAATATAAATACAATAAAATATATTAGAAACAATTAATTGTGAATGTAAGTACAACAAAAATTTTTCATGTATTGCAAAAAATTATTTTCATATAAATACAACAAATATATTGAAACAATTATGAATATAAGTACAACGCGATAAAAAAAATTAATTACCGAAAAGCATTGTGAAGTCGACCGGAGTTAAGGCAAGCTCGATGTATGGTAGTTGGAAGGTATGCGTCGTATACCACCAACGTTGGATCATCGCCGTCACAATACATTGATTGAAATTGGGCATCACCATAGAAAATAAGTTCGACTTATAACCGGCAGTGTCGATAATTGATTTGATCGTCGGTTTTTTCTCTCCGATCAATTTGTACAATTTCATTGGGCTCGCCTAATTCCCTCGGAATTCAAATTTATTTCCATTTATGATCAGAGTTTCTTCATCCGACACGTGTGTTACTCCATCATAAATACGGAAATAGTTATCGTATACGGGATTCGACGGGTCAATCGGTGCGGAAGGAGCGGGAATTGATGTTGAAGTCGACCCGGGATTTTTTGATTTCCCGATATTAAAATATTTTTCCCATTTTCTACCTTCCATAATGAATAAAATGGATAAATTAAAAAAAGATAGTAGGATTGTTTATGATTTATGGGAATAATAGGATTGTTTATGATTTATGGGAGGGTTTGGAAAATCTAACAGTGGAGAGTTTGAGAGAAAAAGATGAAAAAATGGTGTCTGATGATGAAGATGGGTTTGTGAAGAAGATGACCGTTTAAAAAAATAGACTAGCCATTTGTAGCGGTTAGGTTCCTACGAACTTCATTTGTTCATAGGAAGTTCCAATGAACTTCTTTTATTTGTTGGAACTTCCTACGAACAAATGAAGTTCGTAGGAAATCCACCACTGCATGAAGACGTTGCTGGCGAAAGGTAAATGGTGAAACTGTGAGGCAAAGTTGCCTTTCGTGGCTTTTCCCCATTATGGATGCTCTTACTATAAAGAGTCAGATCTAGAGAAATCCCAAATCCTCCATAAAAGGACGGAACTGATATAAACACTTTTCATTGCATAACTACTAATGTTTAGTACATTTGATCAAATTTTGGATTCCATTTTATATGAGTCGCATATGTTAAAAAGAGACATGTCTAAGTAATGAATGAGAAATTTGATATATTCATTTATTCAAAATAGTGAAGTAATGAATGAGAAATTGGAATTTAAAGTGATCCATTTGAGTTTAAGATAGGTTATGTAATTTACTTAAGTGGGTTTGTCTTATATTGAAAAAGTGGTAGGATAACTTGGAGTTAATATATCCCAACTTATGGGACTAAGGCTTGGATGTCTTTGGAGTATTCCAACTCTTTGAAGTGGAGATGACCTATACTATGCATGTATTTGTGGTGGGCCTTATGCCCATATACGCGCACGCACTGCCGGTCGCTCGACTTGTGTCTGTGTCCAAATCGTGGGTCTTTCTTGAGCAAGTATTAATCTTTTAGACAAAAAACTTTAATTGGCCTTTGCGTTTTAAAAAATTTATTGGGTCAAAATTTGTTTTTCCAAAACGAATTAATTATTTATGGATTAATTAATTAATCCTCTTTGTTGGAAACGATAATACATCGGTCGAGCTCATCAAAAAGTAATATGATGTTTTTCTCCATCCATTGGTCGATGAGATGAAGGCACTATAGGCTAGACTTGAAGCTTAGGATTCAAGTAAACAAGAAACTTTCCAATTAAAGGACATGTCAATATAAGGTATTCATGATTTTCCTGCTTATGGAATGTTATCAGGGTGTGTAACCTAAGGTCATTATGCTTTTCATGTTTTCTCCAAAAACTCACCTTCTGAATGTCTCGCAAAGTCTATGAAATGTTACTATGTTCAATCTTGCATCTTTCTCCACCAAGATCATCATTGTAGGGCACTAAATGCCGAACACGATTTTGAAATGGAATCTACGGATAACCAATGAGGGATGGTTATAATAAAATCTATAAGTTTTTTACCGATGTAGTTGAAGGAAAAGAGGGGAGATTTTGTGAGACGGTTCTTGGCAAACGAGTAAATTATTCAAGGCGTTCCTTTTTGGATAGAAAGTATTTGTTTAAAGCCATACATCGTATAAGTATATTCCTTAACATGTTCTTCTTAAAAGTGTAATTTAGGGAACATTTGATAAAGGAAAAATAATCACTCGTATAAGCACTTTTTGCCTTGGAAATATATTTTAGACCAACTTTCTTTGTGATTATGATCTACCTCCTTCACCATCTCCATGACATATTATTAGGAATAGTTAATTACTATTCTCAGTAACAACATTTAGCCAACCCCGTAATTGACCTGCATTGAATGCAGGGTCATTGAAGGGAGCATTTTCAATGCTTATTTATAACATAAAGCTTCCTTATATGCTTATTTATTACACAAAGCTTCTTTATATGCGATGGAGTGCGTTCCTTGAGATTATTATTGATGATAAATTTGATATGTCATGTCATGGAACATATAAGTAAAGCTAAAGAAATAATCATAAATAAGGTGCAATATGTACAAGCATGATGTTGGGTTTTATCCCAATACTATGATGTCTATGAATGGCGAAAGTAGGTATGAAAACATGCACCACTTTATATAAATTATTGTAGTGTCATATTCGTTACGTTGTAATGACTCGCACTAAATTGTGAATATTATCATCTTCAGCAAGTTTGAGTGAACTATGGGTTTTAAACAAAGGAGTACATCATTGCATAGAGTTCGTGATTTCATTCCTGCCTAAAACTTTAGGCAAGTATATTTTTTGTAGTTATTTTAATCTATTAATATTTTATGAAACACGTAATAATCTATTAGATTCCACGTCGGCCATAAAAGTGAAGGATATAACATCTTGCCGTATGCAGAAGGCACACTCCACAATGTCACTAGCTATAACGATTTCCACTGTAACATTGTTAGAAAGGACCACTCCAATATTTAGAATAATGGACCCAGTTTAGTACACCGACTATGCACTTTACAACGTTTATATTTTAAATCTTGGTTTTAGACCCAGCACCGCTCGATGTCCGTAATGCCACAACAGCCACAACCGCAGCAGGCACCACCATTAGCATTAGCACTAGACATAGTTACGATTGTTACTCAAGAAGTCACCACAATGATGGATTCCATGTTATAGCAATTCAATCCACCACCACAACCACAACCACAACCGCAGCCTCAAGTGGCTGTACCTATCCAGCCACATATTTCAGTTTGGGAAAGGGTGCATGGGGACTTTGCTAAAGGCAACCTACCGGGGTTTTCTGGGAGTATAAATATTATTATGGCTATCAATGGAGGAACAATTATTAGAGGCACTTGTGGATAGTAAAGTGCTCGGATGTACCGAAGTAGATGATGGGCATTTCCAGGACAGTAAGAGAGGCTTTGTAGTGGTGGGAGTCGGTCACCACATTGGAGGAGAGGGACACAAAAACCATCACAGAGTTCTGGGTCAGGTTTGATGACAAGTACATCCCACCAGCTGTCAAGGATTAGATGAAGAGGCAATTTCTGAGTCTTAAGTAAGAGGGTCGCACTATAGCGGAATATGAGAAGTAATTTACCAATATTTTGTTACTTGTGCAAGATGGGGTAAACACATGGGAGAACAAGACGGAGAAGTTCACCTTCGAGTTGAAATGGCACATCAGGCAGACCATTTTTGGGAACTTGACTTTTACCACTTGTACATAGGTGGTGAATACCTTTTTGTCTCACCGTCAAGATCACAGAGAGTTCTAGAAGGGAAAGGGGAATGAAAGTCGCAATAAAAATTCGTTGAGTCACCAGGGCAATAAAATTGGGGGTGGCACTTAAAAGTCTCACTAGACTAAGAGGCCTGAGTTAAAAGTGCATCACCATAAGAAGCATAAGGGATGTGATGATTGTAAGGACCTCCAGAGCCAGGTAAAGTGATCCTTGTAGGGCTAGCAGGGTCGAGAATAGCAAAGTGGAGGCCTACAGGGCCAAGGACAGTTGGGTCGTGTTTAGTAGGGCCAATAGGGATAGAAAAGGGGTAAACACTAGTTCCAAGATCGTTGTTTCACTTGCGATGTGGCAGGACATGTATTTAAGAAGTGTCGTTAGGGAAATCAAGGGGCATATGAGAAGGGACAATAATGTGGGTATTAGGCACATCAAGGGTAGTGTTACTAGTTGCCAGCACCACCGATTATTGAAGTGCCAACAATATCAACACCACCATCCTAACCTCACGGGTAACAACCATTGTAGCATGGGGATTTTTATCATGTTTCACCTAGAAATGCAGGCACCAACTCAGGCGTTTAAGGGTATGTTTTTTATATATGGGCTTATATGATGCATTTTGTTTAATATTGATGCATCTCATTCATTCGTTAGTAGTAACTTTGCTCGATCTTAGAGTTTGGTAGATTTAACATTAGATATTTTATTTCATGTTGATTCACCTGTGTGTCGAGAAACACCATTTTGTTCCGTGAGTAGAGGGATAAGGATGGACATTGGCAGACTTTGTTTCGTAGATAACCCGTTAATTTTAAACGTGTCTAAGTACGACGTCATACTAGGGATGGATTGGTTAGCTACATATCAAGCTTATCTGGATTAGTTTGGGAGGTCTATCCTCTTTACCATTTTGGGGCAGGAGATGAACTTAGTTGTAATGCCACGCTTGGAGAGAGGATCGATCATGCACTTGTATTACATTGAGGAGGACACCTCTGAAGGAGTGATTGTCCTTGGACTTTATTCTAGCTGTAAGCGAGTCTTCTTATGTGTTCTAGGAGATTTTAGGGTTAACAAATAGTAGAGAGATTGAGTTTTTGATAAACTTAGATTTGGGAACGAGATCGATAGCCCAAGCACCTTATCATATGGCTCCATTGTAGATAAGGGAGATCAAAGATGAGACTCAACTTCTTTTGGGATATGGATTTATTTGGAGGAGTACTTCGCCTTGGGGAGCTCCGATTCTATTCGTGAAGTAGAAGGATGGATCGTTGATATTGTGCATTGATTACTGATACTTGAACAAAGTCATCATACAGAACAAATGTCCATTACCCCATATTGATGACTTTTTCACGAGTTGTGGGGTGCTTCGTACTCCTCAAATATTGATTTGAGGTCGGGGTACCATCAACTGAGGATTTAGGTGCAGGATGTTCTGAAGACTACATTTTGATGAGATATGGGTCACATGAGTTTATGGTTATGACATTTGGGCTAATCAACACACCGGTAATGTTTATGGACTAGATGAATAGGGCGTTCAGGGATTCTTTGGATCAGTTTGTCATTGTGTTCGTAAATGACATTCTCATTTATTCTCAAATTACGGATGAGCATGCCCAATATTTACGAATAGTATTACAAATGTTAAGAGAGCATCACCTCTCTGCTATGTTTGAGAAATGTGGGTTTTGGTTGATGGCTCACATCGTATCAGAGGAAGGTATATCAGTAGACCTTGTCGATGGTGGTGGAGTGGGGACAACCCACAATGCCTACAGAGGTGCTTAATTTTTTGGGTTTAGTAGGTTATTATCGTTGGTTCATTCCGTGGTTCTCGAAGATAGCTGGGAATTTGACACACTTGACCAAGAAGGGAGTTCCATTTGTTTGGGAGGAGTTTTTCTATAAGGATTTTGATATGTTGAAGGTCAAGTTTACTTCAGATGCGGTGCTCACTTTACCTCATGGTTGGGTGGAGTACATTGTGTATACAATGCGTCCCTATAGGAACTAGAGGTGTATTGATTTAGGAGGAGAAATCGATAGCTTGTGTTTCTTAAAAGATTAATCCCCATGATGGTAATTACCCCACCCATGATATGGAGTTAGCATATGTGGTCTTTTCTCTTCAGATTTGTATACATTATCTTTTAGAGGAGAGATTTTACCTTTTCACGGACCATAAGAGTTTGCAGTACTTGTCCATGTCGAGGTATTTGAACATGAGGCATCGTACATGGATTGAGTTCGTAAAGGACTACCAAATTGATATTCACCATCACCCTGGTAAGGTGAACAGAGTGCATATGCCTTAATCTGTGGGCCGACAGTTACACTTTCACAGATTTGGAATGAGAAGTTGGGTTGGCTTCGAATGGAGGATGAGTTAGCTCAGGCCTTTATGTCATTTCTTACCATCACACCTGAGATTACTATTCAGGTTGTGAGGGCAACGGAAGGATAAATTTCTTGTTAGGACAATGTTAGACAGTTTTTGACTAAGGGAGCCGAGTCATACTCGATCGGATGGGATTTACAATTCAACTATAGACTAGTGGTTCCCGAGGATGAGGAGTTATAGTAGGCAGTTATGAGTGACGCGCGTGGGTCGCATTTTACAGTTCATCTCGATGGGGATAAGATGTATCAGGATATGAGGCTCCATATTTGTGGGCAAGAATGAAGAGGGACATCGCATTGTTTGTGTTCAAGTGTGCCACATGTCAGATCATGAAGGTTAATCACCAAAGACTAATGGGTGTTCTACAGGCTCTTGAGATTCCATTGTGGAAATGGGAGAGCATTTCCATGGGCTTCATTACAAGGTTTTCTACATCGTAAAGGGGACACTATTTCATCTAGGTGATTGTGGACCGTTTGACTAAGGTGGCTCACTTTTTTCTGTTCGGACAAATTTCACTTTGGATATGTACGACGGGCTCTCCATTGCTGAGATTGTGAAGTTGCACGGTGTACCCATCAACATTATATTAGATAAGGACAAGATGTATGTCTCCCACTTTGGAGGAGTTTCGAGTAGGTATTGGGGATAGAGTTGAGGTTGAGTACCTTGTATCACCCATATATGGATGGACAGATTCGGCAGTTGAACTAGATACTGGAGGGTATGTTACAGATGTGAATTTTGGACTTCAAGGGAAGTTGGGAGAAATACTTTTCATTGATAGAGTTTTCTTAAAACAAAAGTTACTAGTTCGATATTTGCATGGAGCCATTTGAGGCTTTATATGGGAGGCATTGTCCACCCACTTGTTGGTTAGAGGTGGGTGAGAGCAACATTCTCAGAACCGGGTTTGTTTAAGACACCTTAGAGAAGGTGGAGATGATCAATACACCAAAACACTCTATTAATAATAGACCAATTTTTTAATTACTAGCAGTATTTTACCGTCACTATTTCCCACGATAATTTTTCATTACTAATTTATTATAACCATTAGTAATTTTAGTTTGCAAATTAAAAAAAATATAAACAGAACAAAAGATATTAACGCTTTTACTAAAGAAGAGTATGCGTGGAATTTGTCCATCCTAACACTTCCCTCCCAAATGAAAACTACACTAATTTTTAATTCCCTCCAAAACAAAAAAAGACTCACCTCTCTTTCACACCTCCTCGATCACCCCTTCCAAACAAAATCTTCAAATATGAGAATTGAAGATAGCTGGTAGGATTCCTCTCTCTCATTGGAAGCACCCCCAACAATGTTGAGGTATGCTTTTATCATTCATGTTAGTATATGTAAATTTGTAATTTCTTTGTCTAATGGAAAACCCTAACGGATCTAAAATTGGGAATTAAAAAAAGAACTAATTTAGTTCGTTTTCATTCATTGAATGAGAAACAAGACATCCAAACCAAACATATAGATCTAGGATTCAAAACAATAATAAACTTGGGTGTGAGTGTGAGCATATGTGTATATTATGTCTGTTAAATTTGGGAAATGCAATCAAAAAAGGATATCTAGTCAAGTGATTGTGATGCATCATCGAATTGGAGTCGCCTCTGTTATTAAGATTTGTCAAATCAAGTGATTGTGGCATGGGTAAGGTAGACGTTTCCCTTTTTGTTTTCTGACTTTGTATTATGCTTAAATTTGGTGAGAATGCTAATCTTCCAATCCTATTATTTCATATTCTCGAGCTATATTATGAGATGTAGTCAAGCTCCTTCTTGTGTTTTTCTTCATGTTATTGTTATGGTGCATATAATTCCATGCCTGGAGTTAAAATATTATTTGTGCATGTTAGTTAATCTAGTTACATGTTTGTACCCGACTCTCCACTCATAAGTATTATGATATTAAATCTTGTAAAATATTGAAATCTCAACTAATATGAGTTCAGTTACTGATGTGCTATTGATTTACTGTTAATGGTTCAAGGACTGACGACATAACGCGGTAAGTTATAAGTAGGAAAAAAGTCACTACTTGGTATATGATACAATTGGTGAATTACAATCATTGTAGGCTTTGCACCACTAATTTTAAGTTAGTATGTTTTTAGTTTAATGGTTGAATTTAGTGAACATATACAATATCGCGGTGCATACTGTTTGTAAATAATATAAAATTAATGAATGAAACAAAGTGATGTTATAATGCGGAATTAGAAGAATTTATTCACCATATCAAACATAGATAAGGGATGAATCAGTTGGATCAATTGACTGCATTTTCCATGTGTGAGAGTGTAATTAGGTTTGTATATTATGTCTTCCACTGTTCAGAACATATTCCATTTTGTTTTATAATAGCAACGTTGAACACCTTGTATTCATATTTGGACCAACAACTCTGTTGTGTCCTTGCAATAAACTTATATACTACATATATGTTTGAGAATATAAACTCCTACAATTTTTCCCAATTTCTTTGGCCATTGAGGTTAACATCAATCACTCACTCACTAACTATTTACCTTTATTACAACTCTGTTGTGTCCTTACAATAAACTTATATACTACATATATGCTTCAGAATATAAACTCCTATAGTTTTCCCTAATCTCTTTGACTATGGAAGTTAACATCACTCACTCACTCACTATTTAACTTTATTACATCAACTTTTTTTTATTCTCAATGTTAAGTGAAACATTAATAATTTTTAAGCATGAGGATAGAAGATTCTTTTATATCTTTTACATAAATTAAATTCAATCTTAATTTTTAAGAAGGAATTACTGGTCTTTTAACTTGTATCAGCTTGTTATTTGCATGTCTGTACTTTAAGTAATGGGTCTTCTCCATGTCATATCATATCATATCGGGATCTAAACATACCTGAATCATTAACAGCAGGGTCGGTCCTGAGATTTTAGGGGCCCGAGGTGAACTCTTGAATTGGGGGCAGTCCAGTCGATGCAAAAGAATCCATGTTCAAGTCTTATTATCGAGTGCGTTCTGCTTTCTGTGGAAGGTTTGATTACAGGAAGGAAATAGAGGTCACAAGGTAAGGTACCTCTTTCCTTTTATGCTTCTCTACATGGAAAATGAATCAAACCAGTTCTCCCTCGACCTGCAAATAATCTAAATGGTTACTGATAATGCTCCTATATCATAAAAGGATTCATTGGGAGGGCCGTGAGAAATCCACTTCATACCTTTGTATCTATAATCTAAACACTTCTCACCTATGTGCCTTATGTACTTCTGGTTCAATAAAAAAAGTATATCCCCACCTTGAGTTAAGGATGGTTCTTTCACTTATGTAGTTCATCTCTCTAAGACAACGGCACTAGACTCGGATTCATAGGGTCTTCAGATCACCCTCAGTCTTGGAGTAGCCTTATAAATAATAAGACAACCTCACTCGAGAGACCTTCGAGAGAGAGGATTGGTCCAAGACAAGCGATTTTTTCAGGATGGTCACCGTTTCATGATGAGAGAATGTGGATAGACTCGATCCATCGAGCAAGTTCGGGTATAAAACTTGTTCATGGTGTTACTGCATAGTGATATCCTCATTTTTATTTGCATGTTTGTTTAAATTCGTTAGGTGGGGGACTCCTAGGAATTTACCGATAGAAGCACAAGATGGCTCCCAAAGTTAGTTGCCTTCTTGAGATATACTTGAGAACTATAAAATAGATATAATAGTCCAACAATGGACGTTTGATTAAATGAATCATAAGTCATAATTATTCTTTGCTATTATTAATATTGTTTGTCGTAATTGTGGGTGAGATAGTGGGTGTTGGTATTTCGGTTGTATTCTCACACTTGTAGTTAGTTACATCCATGTTGAATTTTATTATCGGTTACTTACCCTTTATCCTAGAGATAGAGACTTATAGTATAGCTTATGCCATGAGTTAGAACATGCTCGTAGTATTTCACATAGGTGAAGGGTGAGGTATTTATTTCATGTGAGTGTCGATGGGATAACATTTTATTTGTAAATGAATCGCACGATTATTTTTGTTCATATGAAAAAATTTCTTGCAACTTTAAGGCACTGACCCAAATTTTATAATACTATTTTCCATGCATGCATAGACAGGATTCGTGAGGCTGAAAGGATTCACACTTGGAACTCCATTCGATTTTCTTCTTTGAATTCATTTGATTCTTAACATAGGTTACTACTCTATTTTAGTATTCGGTTTGGTTATTTATTTAAGAGATTATATGGACCTTGAGTCCTAGTATTTTATTTCAGTTAGTTTATTTATGGATATGAGACTAGTTGAGTATTTATGTTGGATGTTGCGATATTATTTATTTCAGTTATATATCATTATCGTTATCACATGTTGTGGATGGTTTCAAAATAACTTCAAGTAATTTTTATTTCATGTGTTGTTGCTGAGAATGATATAGATTCATAATGTTTCCTATCTTTGGGGTATTGTGTGGAAAATAAGTTTGTTATACACCCTCAAGAAATCCTCGTAGTTGAGCCCTCTATGGACGATCAGATTCGTCAAGCTGCCACCATCAACTTCAAGAACCGCCTCCGTTGTTTCTGGAGAAGAAAAAAGGTTGTTATATGTATCCAAAGAGAATTGTGTCGAAGCCAGAATTCACTGCGATCACTTGGATTCATTACATTTGGATCTCACCCACATACCCACCCCCGATACTCCCTGTAACAGGTTCGACCCTTATTACTTAAATTACTTTGGGTGATTCATTTATAATTTTATAACAACAGAGTAGAAATTGTTAATATTTAACATTTTGAAACAAATAATATTTCAAAGGAGAAAAATAAGAAAAACGACAAGTATGAAAATCTAGAGATAGTGACCCTTTGAATTGAAATACTTTCAGGCCCCGTTTGGTACACGGTAATATATTTGATGGATTGTGATTATTGGAGAAATGATTGCGAGAAAACCTTTTACCAACATTTTGAATTCTTTCTCCCTATTTTTTTAACCAATGGATTCCTATCAAAATTTATTGTTTTGTTCATGCATGAGAAGTAACATGAGAATGTACAATATAGACCAATAGTACCCTTTAGCATATATATATATATATATATATATATATATATTAGATTAAGAGTGGCTATTAGCACTCCAACTAATTCTTAAGACACTCCATTTTGATACCAAATGTCAATTATTCCTTTAGACTTACAAAATTTAAATTTTCACTTTTTTGCCTCCAATTTAAACAAATGTATTTGAAAAACAACTAAAAATTTGTGTTGTCAATAATTTTTTTTATATAAAAAAATATTTTTAATAATAACCACTGTAAAAAAAAATTACTATTTATAACAGGATTTTTATCCCCTTTTTAATTAAAAAAATCAGAGTTTTTTAAAAGGAGAACTCAGTTTTTTAAATGTAGGATTTCGTTTTTATTTTTGAGAAAGTGGGATGTGATACCAATTTGAGATTTTGAAAAAATAATATATTAACTTATTTAACTAGATGCCAATCGCAAACGAACCAAATTCCAATTTTATTAAACCCTAAACATGATACTAGGTGATTGAAAGCATTGAATCAACAAGCATGCAAATTTCAAGAAAAATTCCCGCAGGGCAAAACCTTTTATTTCATTAATAAAATGTAAATCACAACTTACAAAGTTACAATTAAAATACTATAATGAATTCCCGCAGAAACCCACAAAGACCGCAGTCTTCAGATCAATAATGACTTCCTCGAGAATCACAAGAACCGCAGTTCCTCCTTCAACCGTGAATTACCTCGAGTATCCACAATTCAGGAGTAGAGATAGCACTCCACTAGAATAAACTCGATAAATAAGTGTTTGGGTTCCAAAGATGATTCACAAAAGTAAATGGGATGTTCTTGTGTGAATCAAAAAGTTTTTTAGCCCTAAAAAGTGAAGACTTAACTATAGTTGTTCTGTAGATTGCGTAAAGTAAAATCATCAATTGAAAAACTTCACGAAATATGTATTTATAGGCTAATAAAAAATTTTGAGGCGGTGAAGGTCGTTTGAGTGACTTCAGCATGTCATTCGAACGACAACGATAAGTCGTTCGAATGACCCAAGAAACGACCTGCTAAAAACCATTCCAGTACGCTCTCCTTTGATCCATATTCGATATGGGCTTCGAGCGACCTATCTAACGACATCAACATGTCGTTAGAACGACATTGCCATGTCGTTTAAACAACAGGAACGAAAATTTAATTTTTAAAAGTCCACCTAAAGGTATTTCAAAAACATTATAAGTTTGAAAAATGCCTCTTTTTTGAAATAAAACCTTTTATAAAAAGTATACTAATACTTAGTAAAAAATCTAAGTAATTCAAAATAAAATCTATAACAAAGTATACCTCATGTCGCGTAGATGTTGAAGGTGCGTGATATTCGGATCCATCTTCTTGAACATGTGAACGTGAACTTCCTTGACGATTGTAACGGGATACAATATACGCAATGTAAACTAGGGACTATGGAAAATATGTCCTTACAAATCTCCCCCTATGTCTATTTGAGTACAAAATAAAAACATACGAATTATCAATAAATTCCATATACAAATCTAATACCCTCTCATGAACTCAAAATTTTCTTTCCTTGCTTTTCTTTTGCATGCCTGTAAAATGCTCATCAAAGTCCTACACACAATAAAATATCAAATCAAATCAAATCAGTCATTTCTCCCTCATGATTCAAACTCTCACTCCCCCATAATTCATAATTGATTCTCCCCCTCTTTATATGTCCTAAAGATACAAGGAAAAGAAGCAAACAATAGTAATACGGAATGGGTCACGACAAGTGATTGAGCGTCGAACCGTACGTCGTGTAATACGCAAATCGTTGTTATCAGTTCGACGAATCAATACAAAAACTTAAGTTACAACTACACTCAACTGGTGAGTATAGCGGTAAGTCGGGTATCGAATCTGCAGGGAGTGTTAGTATATCTCGTAATCGATTTATTAATTCAGGAATAAAAGTGTAAAAGGGTGATGTGTGCTAGGAAATAAAAGAAAAGAAAAAGTTAAGTCTAAACAAAAGTAAAGCGAGGATCGGGATCCCATCCAACCATACGGATTGAAACAACTATTAATCAGAATTTCAGCTCGAGAGCAACTTAATCGGGCATTATCGATTAAGCATAAACTTCACACAATAAGGAATTTAAGCCAAAGTTGCGTGAATAAACATTTAACCAAAAATTGGTCGAACGCGGATTAAATTCGGATTATGGCTATAAACACTAACGTTGCATGACAATGAAAGTTAAACACATAACAATCCGAATTTAATACGCACGGGTTCAAGTAAACGCAGTTCTGCACAAAACCTAATTTTCGAAGCTCGGGGCCCGAAAATGGCGGAACAAAATCCCGACCCTATTTATCTAGGGACACATATTGATTAAACTAAATTTATACTAATTAGACTAGGAAAGCAAGAAATAAAGTAATGGAACTAATTAATAAAGGTTGTAAATTACTCTACAAAGCAAGGAAAATAAAGAACAAAACTATATTAAAGGAGATGGTAATGAATAATTCAATCTTACAAAACCAAATGGATGTCACCCCAAGAAGAGAAGAAGATGAGCTCTCAAAACCAAACCCTAAACTAAAATGTCTTCTTAAACTAAGTATCTACTGCATTATATCCGAATATCTATTATTTACAACAAAATTGGTATATATACTATGTTGGAATAAAATAAAAGAAGAAAGAAAAGAAGGCAAAATATCTCCTGGAAATAGGGGATAGATCGATCGAACCTTTTGGTCGATCGATCGACAGTTGAAATTGTGGAAAAATTCTGAAGGATCGATCGATCAAGCAGGGCAGAATCAAGGCAGCCTCCTGCATTCCTTTTCCTCCTTTTCTCCTCTTTTGGTTTCATTGTTTTTCCTTCTGCTAAAAATCCTGTAACTTCTTCACATGCACTCGGAATCGCAGACCGTTTGCGGCCACACGAAGCTTACGAGGAGGGAGACAACTTCTGTGTAGATGTTGGTCCTGGTCCCCAAACTCTGAATTGACCGAATTACCCTTGCGCGTGCGATTGCGTACGAAAATTGAGCGGAACGCGTCCAAACTTCATTCTTAGTACCTAAATACCTATAAAAGCCCAATTATACCTCATATAGCATGTTAGCATATAAAACGGAGGTTGTCTGATTAACGAGCATAATTATAGGCATTAAAGTACCCGAGGGGGCTAAAATGCATAAGTCTCGAGGGTATATATGTGCAATATTCGATACGAATCACACCCCATAACTTACACATTGATAGTCCCTAGTAATGAAATTAAACGCAAGAAGAACTATAAGAAAGCCGCAAAATAGGAGATATATTCAAAAGCGATAAAATGGATAAGGCCACTTTCGCGGGCGAATGATTGCATTTAGCGTATGCAATAAGCCGTTAAATCCCTAGGTTACCCTAGTGGACGAGTGATGTCTCGTGAGGGTTTTCAGGGATGAAACCCACAAACATCAAATTGTTTCCTCAAAACATGCCCAAACAACCAATATGCCGAACTTAACAATAATTAGATATTTTAACATATTATTAACAAAGCAAAAGAGAATTTTACTCAATAATCCGCAACTATATCACCATTAAAAGAATAACTACATGGAATTGAAACCTCAAATGTGAGTGGTGCGCATGCACATGTAAAGAGTTTTGATTCGGTAAAAACGCCTACAACCCGGATAACCATTAAAGCCTGCTTCCACTCAATCCTCTCCGGATATCACACTCGACAAATAAAAGCACTCGGAATAGGTGTAACACACGGGACAAGCGGGCTTAAAGAGTAACTGTAAAAGGAAATAAATTTGCGCACATGTCATTGATGAAGAACGCAATATAAAAGTGAAAAATACAATCTCATGAGAGATATCGCATATTAACCAATGTGAAATGCACTTAAAAATATTATCGCTAAAGTTCGACCTTTGAATCATGTTACCCTAGGATCAAATAGGACTTTATTGGGTAGTAATGTAGGCTTGGGGTTTGGAATGAAGGAAATATGTACGGATTCAAAAGATGTTCGGAGATGAAAAACTTGGGATAATGGAAAATAGAGGGCAATTTCAAAATTGGAAAATGATTTCCAAACAAGCCTTAAATATATCAATCGAGAGAGTAACAAGGATTACTGAATCACTATAAACAATATATACAAATTTTTCTTTCTTTTTCTTATGTTCTTTTCTCACTTTTTTTTTCTTCTGTTTTCAACTTTCTCTTTTTCTTCTCTTTTTCACTACACTTTCTTCTTTTCTCACTCTTTTCATGCTTAAATTTCAACCACACTACACATCATCATTCAATACCAAATATCATTCCAAACATAGGTAAGAAAGGTAAATTGTATGGTGTAAAACTCCAATTTGGAGTTGGTTAGGGGATTTGGGACGAAAAGAAAGGTCATAATAGGGCTCAACGGGGTTGACTAGGGATATGTATAAGGGTAAGGGTCAGGTCGTATGGGTTAAACAACAAAGAGGGCCTATGATCCTTTACTAAAGTTTCATGTGATTCTCGGGACTCAACACCAATAAAAATGATGCTGAAATGATAATTCAATTAATAGGCAATCAACGAAAAGAAAATGAGATCGACAATAAGATACATTTTTCAAGAAAGAGAAAGAGTAATGTATAAGCACTGAAAAACGAAGAAAAACACGAAGCTCGCTAGGTTTTTAGTGTATACAAAGCAACAAAAAGATACCAAGCTATAATTATCCTACCGAATGATTTTAGAAAATATGCTCAAGTGCTCATGGGTTTTCAAGGTTTAATTCATGTATTTATTTCCAATATTGAATAATTTGAGGATTAAAGTTTAATAACATGAAAAAAAATAGAAAATACATCATTGAGTTAGCAATTGGATAGGACAATTATTAAATTTATCATAGGAAATTAAGGCAAAAGGCCCAAGAAAGAGAAAAAACAAAGAAAATCTTTTTGATTTTTTTTAAATTTTTACAATAAAAGAATGCTTGAAAATAACAAATAATCAAAATCATGGACATGGACACTACCAATGAATGGATAGAATATCCCACACCCCATAACTTAAAACCTGACATTGTCCTCAATGTTAATTAAGAACAAAGTTAAAGAAGGAAAAGAGTGATATTACCCAAAAAGGAGCGATCTCGTGAAAGGACAAGTCCAATGATTCTACAAAACATGTTAGTATCAATAATAAAAAAAAGAAGAAATAAAACTTAACTAATCACACTAGACAAATAGTAAAAATAAAAAAAATAAAATTAACTATTTACAACCTACAAATTAAACTCCTAACTAGCTATACACTAGAAGTTGAAATTTTTGAGGGTCCACCCAAAATACAATTTGACTTTGGAGGATCAACGGTGGACCCTCCCTTTCATGCATGCCTCCCGGAATATAGGAATTATGTTTGAACAAAGGAAGGCATGCGGGTGGTGGAAAAGATAAACCATCCCCAATCAAAAATTTGGGAGGGAGGATGGGAGATTTGGATAGGAGGGGCGACAAATACACATGCGGGCCAAGAAAAATTGAATCATCTCCCAAGTATTTTAAAGTTGGAATGGGAGGCGGCGCACATGAGGGCAAAGATTCCATCATGGAAGACGACTCGAGCGAGTACTCCTCGTCGGTGAAAAGGTTTAAAACTATAAATTTTTGAACCGATTCATCGGGTACTAGCATTGGTGCGATAGTATAGACTAAAGACGGGGATGAAAGAAATTCGATCTCAAGAGATGAGTTATCATCGCTAGAAGGTTGAATTTCGAAGGATATAGGATCGTTTGCAATGAAACTTTCTTCTTTGAGAATTAAAGAAGAAACGAGTTCATTGCAAATGGATACTACGCCCATTTCTTCCTCATTTTCATTCTTTACTATACCATGGGTCAAGTAAAGAATGATTTGTTCCAAAGTAGGCAAAATTACCTCATTTGGTTCAAAACATTCCTTGATTTCAGAAGTCTCGGAAGAGAAATCATCGTCGGATTTGAATAATAAATACAACTTATGTTCCCAACAACGATTTTCTTCCCGATAATGGTCTTCAATTCTCTCATTTTCAAGCATGCGTAACCCCTCACCGAAAGTCATGGGGCGAGGAGAAGATTCTTGAAAATGAGAACTTTGAAAATTGTTCTCAGGAATACAATCAAAATCATTAACATAAGAATTTTGAAAATGATTGCAATTCGTTTCAAAATTCTTATCATAAGGATCTTGCGACCCAGAATCAAAATGATCACGCCCAAAATTTACGTAATCCATACTTTGACTTTCGTAATACTCACCCAATGCCATTTTAGATGTTGCAATCTTTTCGGCTTGCAAGTATTGTCCAAAAGTCATAGGTTTACGAGAATTTTGATAATTATCATTAGGATTACCAAAAAAGTTAGAATAAGACATGCTTACTCTAAATTAAAGATCGAGAGGACAAATTCCTCAAATCAATGTGCGACGGGGAAATTCAAACTTTTCTAGGCGCTCAAATGTAGGAGTCCAGAAAAAAAGGTTAAAACAAAAAATACAAATA
This sequence comes from Sambucus nigra, assembly GCA_949130495.1. Classification (NCBI taxonomy): domain Eukaryota; kingdom Viridiplantae; phylum Streptophyta; class Magnoliopsida; order Dipsacales; family Adoxaceae; genus Sambucus; species Sambucus nigra. Next base: position 118,070,824 of record OX422213.1, read on the forward strand.
CAAAAGAAAGAATACTACGAACTAATAAGACGATTACAATCTATAACAAAAAATTCCCCGACAACGGCGCCATTTATTCCCAATATTGAATAACATTCAATCCCAAGTAATAATCCAAACAAGAGTAACAAGGATTTGATACACGATAGTGGTAAGTATTCCCGCCTATCACGCAGGTGATCCGAGTTCGTTCCCCGGTAACGGCACCACTTGATAGACGGGGTTTTGCCACTGCGCGAAAGTCACCTACGCGCCGGTCGTTTTATGTTCGGCTCACCTGAACTATACAAAAACCTAAATTATGACTACACTCAACTGGTGAGTATAGTGGTAAGTCGGGTATCGAAAATCCACAGGGACGAGTTGCTAGAATTTATAAGGTTTAATACTCCTAAATAAAAGTGTAAAAGATAAATAACAACAAAAAATAAAAGATGCAAAAAAGGGAAATATTAATCTAGGCGAGTGTATTGAAACTAGATTAACAAAGTGGTAAAAACTCTAGGTTGCGTCGAATATCCCTCACCCGAGTTAATTAGTATAAAATTATTACATGGGTCGACGAGTTATTATGAGTGCATCTCATTTCGATAGTTAATTGAACCAAGGGTTGTCACACTCCTAAACTCGCATAAAACCCTAATACGATTTTGGCATCAACAAATATCCCAGAAATTACGCACATAAGGTCGTAAGTACGGGACCTACATGATATGTCCCGTCAAATCTCCTAGGCGTAATAACTAGGACAACGCACCCGAAATAGACACATAAACTCCATCACCAAAGCAAATCAACACATCAACTCAAGTGAGTTCCATTCAAACACCACCTAATTTAAATTAGCTAGAAAAGCATATTAAAAACGAGGAAAATAAACACGATTAACCTAAACTAGAAAGCAAGTAAATCAAAGCGTGTAAAACTAATTATCAAAGATTGTAAATTAACTAGAAAGCAAGAATAATGGAAATACACACTATATTAATGGAGAGGTTAAATGAATAGTTAACTTACAAACCCAAAAGGGTGTGAATCGAAGAAGAAACGAAGAAGAACTCTTCAAAAACCCAAACCCTTGTGACACCCCAACTAATTAAATACCGGGTAGCTACTCCTTTATTAAATTAATACAAAATGCCAAGTTGGTTCAGTTCATAGCATCACTGTCGAAAATGTTTTAACAATTACTAACCACCTAATATCTAAAAAGTGAGTTGTCAATTTTAATTAAATCCGATTAACATGCAAGTAGACAAAAAATGCTAACATAACTACCACAATGAAATGACAACAGTATAACCATACAATAATAACGAGTCTGCAAGAATACTCCTCACAACAAATCAAATACAGGAATAACAAATACTAAGTCTGAATCATAATGGATTACAACCCGAAACTGAAATAAACTGAATAGATAAAATGTTTCTAAAAGAAATGGGGCGACATGCCCAACTGAAGAGTAAATATACTAATAGAGTCAAGATCGAAAGTGGAGGCGTCTACTGACAAGATCCTGTAACTCCCACAGCAGCTACAGTACGTCACCTGAATGGAACTCCTATGATTGGTGTCCTTGTGGCTGGGCACGTAAAAGGTTTTTACAAGAAAATATATTTGAAAGAAAACAAGTCAAAGCCCAATTGTGGAAAACAGTTTAAAATATAGCAAGTGTTTTAATGACAATAAAACAATGAATGCAAAATACATGTTAGGGCGTGCTCTCACATGAAATACTTACCTTTCGACTATTTGTGCACTCCTAACGTACCCGTACCCATTCTAGTACTTACCATATCTAACTAGCCCAAGATAAATTCTAACCTTTATATACGATTCACACTTTAATTCAAACATCATCAATTAATTAAAGAGCTTTACATTTATTCTCGGTTTCCCATTATTAGCAATACTAATATACTAGAGATCATCCCATTTATCCTTTCAGAACGTTGCTATAATTATACTCACAATTAAACATGACAGTTCATTTCAATTAATCGTATATTATTCTCATCATAAATATACATTACTAGCACCCCGAGACTAAGCTGCGGTGCACACATACTCTGCTATCGAATCCCGGTACATCACGTACATAAGGACCACGCATTTCGAATCTCTTAGGAATCGTTTTCAGATAACAACAATCACAAAAAATGGAGGTGAAGATAGTTCACATCACATGGGTCACGCACATACCTACGCTCCCTTGATCAGCAGACTTATTAACTTCTCAATAAGTCCTTCTCTGACCTATGCCCTCGAGGTACCAATCTAAATCCCCCCGTAGGCACACAAAGATTAGATGGCCCTAATCGAACGCAAACCTCCCATGATAGCAAGTATGGTAGGTGTGTTATACACATAAAACCACATATACTAAGTATTAGCACATCTTAGATATCTCATATTATAAATACAGGTATACATCTCGTTATTATACCGTCATTTAATGTTAAATGATTACAAGTCCCCGATTTGTATATTAACGTTATCAACCCTTCTCACATCGTAATTAGGTACTCGTTTCCTACTCCACAATTGGCATCCAATATTATTATAAGGTTCTAAGTTCTACTCCTCAACGTACCCCAATTCTCACAATTATACCCACTAATCAATAAGGGAGGGTTAAAACTCCAATTAAATAAGTCTACGAATCATTTGAAATGAAATCACGCCAAAAAGGCCATTCTGTCAACTCGTTAGAAGTCTCGTTCGAACGAGTTCCTTCAAACGAAGGGCTTCGAACGAAATATCAACTCATTAGAAGGGATATTGTCATCTCGTTAGAAGCTCGTTCGAACGACTTGGGCAGGTCTTCTAACGAGATGGCAGTTTGAACCCAAAAATTTTCTACTTTGTTTTTCTCAATTTTTCTCTTCTCTAAACTCATCCTAAGATCATCCCAATAGTATTTTAATGTTCTTAAACTTCACTACACCCTCTTAGGTCGTTTCTTAACATATTTTTGGGGTCAAATCTTCCTAAACAACATATAATTATCATAAATCCCCAAATTTTACCCCAAACCCTATGAAAATGAACCCAGAATTTAATGTCTATAATTTCTCCTTATAAATTCATTTTTACATCATCAAAAGTTGTATTTTTGTATATGACATTCATCCAATAACATTCTACATGCAATCCCTATATCATATTATGAATTCTACCTCCAAGTTCATGGGTTTTCATCAAACTTCCAATATAAGACAATTATTCAATTCTAATCATGGAAGAAACATTCGCTTGAAATAAATGTAATTAAACCACTTGCCTTATGTTCTGACTCAATTTTGAAAGATTGAAAGTTGATTCTTCTCTTCCTCTCTACAAATTTTTCTCCAAGATGGTGATGGTGGTTGGAGGTTTTCCTTTTGGAACTTCTTAAGACTTTCCCTCTAACTCCCGTAGCCCTCTAACTTACCAAATGCTGATAATGGCTTAGTGGGTTCTTTTCTAATATAAAAATAACTTCTAAAATTCGTGGGTTTTCATTCCCCTATTTTTAAAATTACCAAACTACCCTTTTGGGTTGCCGGTATGGCCTAAAAATGCCCCGGGACCCAAACTAAACCCCCAGGTAGTGTTTTCCGACTATTTCGACCCTTCCGAACACGTTGGCGCACTCAAAATGACCATTCAGTTGATAAAAATAAACTTCACTTTTTAGTTCAATTAATTACGTTCCTGACGCGACTGACACGCGCGTCTCAACTAAATTTCCCTAATTAATTTAAATATCATCAATACTTATGTATTACCATACATACTCGGAAGTAATAAATTTTAACATCATAATCAAATACCAACTCACATCTCGTTAGTATTTATATTCGGATTAATTCCCAATTAATTCCCATTTAATTTAATTAATCCCTTAAATAAATATCGATAAAATTACGGGGTATTACATACTTCCCCCTAATAACATAATTTTGTCCCAAAATTCGGAACTAAAAAGTACCTGATAAAAATAGCTAGGGATATCGGTCGCGCATCTCATCCTCGCGCTCCCATGTGGACTTCTCGGCATTATGATGCCGCCACTGAACACGTACTAATGGTAGTATCTTTGACCTCAGTTTCCGCTCGCTTTGGTCCAAAATAGCAATCGATACCTCCTCGTAGGAACTATCTGGCTGAAGATCGATGTCCTCTAAAGCAATGTGGGTATGGGCCAAATCATCCCTAAGGTATTTCCTTAGTAAGGAAATACGGAACACATCATGAATCCTATGCAAGTGCTCCGGTAACCCAAGTCTATACACAACTGGCCCAATCCGTTTAATGATAGGAAACGGCCCCACATACCTCGGTGCTAGTTTCCCCTTCTTCCCAAAATGCATAATCCCCTTCATAGGAGATACTCTGAGTAACACCTGGTCCCCCACTTTGAATTCTCTGAAGAACCTCTTCGCATCAGCATAGCTCTTCTGTCGATCCTGAGCTACCCGAATGTGACTCCGTATCAACTCTATCCTTGTCGAAGTGTCCTGAATTACTTTCGGCCCAAGGAATTTGTTTTCCCCACCTCTAACCAACATGCTGGGGAACGACAAGGTCTACCGTACAACGCCTCAAATGGAGCCATGCCAATGGTGAACTGGTAGGAGTTATTATAAGCAAACTCCACCAGTGGAAGGTATTGTTCCCATCCACCTCCAAAGTCTAGGATGCACATACGCAACATGTCCTCCAATATCTAATTTGTCCGCTCATTTTGCCTATCAGTCTGCGGGTGATAAGCCGTACTCAACCGCAACTCCGTACCCATGGCCTCCTAGAAACTCTCCCAAAATTGTGAAATGAATATCTTGTCTCGGTCAGACATGATATTTAGAGGCACACCGTGAAGTACCACTATTTTCGCAATGAAAATCTGGGCATACTGTCCCGTAGTGTAATCTTTCCTCACAGGTAAAAAATGAGCAACTTTGGTCAACATATCCACAATTACCCATATGGAGTCGTGACCCCTCTGCGACATAAGTAATCCCGTGATAAAGTCCATGGATATTCTCTCCCATATCCACGTCGGAACCTCTAATGGCTGTAGAAGTCCTTCCGATTTCTGATGATCCACCTTTACTAGCTGATAAGTGGAGCGTTTAGAAACAAACATGGCGATATCCCTCTTCATCCCGCTCCACCAATACTGGCGTCTCATATCTTGGTACATCTTATCCCCACCAGGGTGTACCGCGAATCGTGAGCCGTGCGACTCTGCCATAGCCTCGTGTAGCAAGTCTTCCCCTTCTGGAACAATCAGTCTCCCATTGAAGCGTAATCCCCCGTCTGAACTAACGGTATAGGATTCGGCTCCCTCTTCTAGTAATCGAACTATCTGCTCCTGACAAAACGAGTCAATTGCTTGGGCTTTTATCACTCTCGTAACAATCTGAGGTGTAACAGTCATCACAGACATGAATGGTCAGGCCACTGCATCCTGGTGTCCCAACTCCTTCCACTTAGCTTTCCACACCTCGGCCACCTCATCTACTGGCCTACGGCTCAACGCGTCTGCTACCACGTTAGCCTTCCCCGGGTGATATTGGATATCAAACTGATAATCCTTTACAAACTCAAGCCACCGTCGTTGACGCATATTCAGTTCATTCTGCGTGAAGAGGTATTGTAAAGATTTATGGTCTGTGAACAATCGAAATTTCTCTCCCAGGAGATAGTGTCTCAAAATCCGAAGAGCGAAAATGACTGCCGCTAACTCCAAGTCGTGGGTGGGGTAATTCCTCTCGTGAGGCTTAAGCTTACGAGAAGCATAAGCTATGGCCTGACCCTCCTGTTGCAGTACACCTCCGGGTCCTTGTAAGGACGCATCGGTGTAGACTAAATACTCAACTCCCGGTCTGGGCAATGCTAACACAGGTGCTGAGGTCAACTTGTCCTTCAACTCATCGAATGCCAACTGACAGGCATCGCTCCAGATAAATGGCACACCCTTGCGAGTCAGATGTGTCAAAGGACCCTCTATCTTTGAGAAACCCTGAATAAACCTCCTGTAGTATCCTGCTAGGCCCAAGAAACTACGGATATCAGTCGGTGTCGTGGGTTGTCCCCACTCCCTCATCGCGGATACCTTCCCCGGATCAACAGATATCCCCCGGTCTGAAATGATATGCCCTAAAAATTGAACCTCCTTCAGCCAAAACCCATACTTCTCATACTTTGCATAAAGCTCGTTCTGACGTAGCGTCTGTAAAACCTGCCTCAAATGCTCGGCGTGCTCCTCTTCTGTCTGGGAGTAAACCAGAATTTCATCAATAAAGATGATAACGAACTGGTCTAGGAACTCACTGAACACCCTATTCATCAAGTCCATAAACACGGCTGGAGCGTTGGTCAAGCCAAAAGGCATAACCCGAAACTCGTAGGAACCATATCTCGTCAAAAGAATTCTTCGAGACGTCCTGTTCCCTGATACGCAACTGATGGTATCCCGATCTCAAATCAATCTTTGAGAAGAAGGAAGCTCCTCTCAGCTGGTCGAATGAGTCATCGATTCTGGGCAACGGATACTTATTCCGTATCGTGACTTTATTCAACTCTCGGTAATCTACACACAATCTCAACGATCCATCCATCTTCTTTACAAACAACACAGGGGCACCCCACGATGAAGTAATCCTTCGGATAAACCCCTGCCCCAACAACTGCTCTATCTGATCCCGTAGCTCTCTCATCTCTATTGGAGCCATACGGTAAGGTGCACGGGCAATTGGCTGAGTGCCCGACGTCAAATCGATCACAAAATCTATCTCTCTACTAGGAGGTAATCCAGGTATGTCCTGAAATACATCAGCGAACTCTCTAATGACTGGAATCGAATCGAGTGACATCACCACTTACTTAGAGGTCTCCTCCTCTATAAAGTACAAGTGAGTGGACGATCCTCCCTCAGGGCGAGGCATCGCCACTAAAAACATCTCCTGCTCGGGAATATCAAAGATAATACTCCTACTAAAAAAATCAATCATGGCTCGGTACACAACTAGCCAATCCATACCAACAATAGCATCATACTCAGTCATATCTAATACTAACATATCAGCAGGTCAAGTAAATCTCCCGATCTCTATACCCACACCTCTACAAATAAGTGATAACACGGAACCCTTACTCAGCGATGAATCTACCCAAGTAACCGTGCTCTCTGCGGTGTATAACAACCCAATAGTGTGTGCAAATCTCGTGGCAATTAAACAATGTGTGGCCCCTGTATCAAATAAAATACGCACCCCTGAATAGAGAACATACCTTCAATAGCAGGTGGATCCTATGGGACTCCAGCATGCTAGAGCTGATATACTCTCCCATACTGAAGCTGTCCCTGCTGGACTGGGACCGCTGGAATGGGTGGTAATGCTGCCATCTGTGGTGGTGCTGGGAGGGAGACGGGAAACATGGGCCTCTGTGGCTCGTGTCGAGCACCCTGCTGCTGCTGCTGCTATGGGGCCCTTCCCCTATCAGGACAATCTTATCGTTTGTGTCCAGTGTTTCCACAAATGAAGCACTTCACTGGGATGTTTCCCCCTCATTGTCCCTACTGTCCATGGCCCTGATGGCCGTTACCATTCCTACCCTGGCCATGCTGGCCCTGCTGAAACTGCTGCTGCTGACCATTCTGGCCCTGCTGGCCCTGATGGCCGTTCTGACCCTGATGGCCATGTCTGAAACCTCTTTGTCCACTTCTGAAACCCCCAGATCTAAATCTCTTATGATCTCCCTGTTGGGAATCCTTGTCACCCTGCCTGTGCTGTCCCTGAGCAGATTGTGCCCCGCTGGAATCCTTTCCCCCGATCCTTCCCTGATGACTGCACTCTCCTGATCTCTTGCTCTCAGACATGTGGAAGCGATGATCCTGGCAGTGAAGTAGTGCAGCGTTAACCACATCAGAATAAGTGGCCAACGAGAGATTCCCCAACAAGTGCTGACGGATCCTCCAAGTCGATCCATTCGTGAACTTCTAAATTTTCTTCTCCTCGGTTGAAATTTCATTCGGAACAATGTTCAAGAGATTGGTGAACTCATCCTCATACTCGTCTACGATATTTCCCTCCTGCTTGAGGTTCATCAACTTTCTCCTCATCTCAGTGTGAACAACTGACGGAAAATATTTGCTGTCGAACCGCACCCATAACTCCTGAATAGTGAGGGCATTCCTCTCCTCCGAGGTGGTAATGGACTCCCACCACTACAATGCTGATCCTACTAGCTTAAAAGTAGCCAGTATCTGCTTCTGAACATCCGCGCACTCGTACATCCTTAAGTGCCTCTGAATGTCCTTCCTCCACTAACTGGATACCACAACATTGGAGCTACCTGCAAACTCCGGAGGGTGTGCTTTCTGAAAAGCATCACGAACGTGTTCCCAAGAAGACGGGAATGCATGAGCCTGAACTGGCACTACTGCCGGCTCCTGAGGTGGTGCCTGCTATACCACTGCGAGGGCGGCATTCACCGCTTGGGTTATAATGGCTGCAACCTCTGCGACATTCATGATGCCCGGAACTGGTGCAGGCTGTGGTTCGGGCTGAGCATCCCTAGGAACTCGATGTACACGTCGTGGAGGCATCTGAAATGAGAGTAAAGTCTATAAGTTCGCAGTTATTATCTCAATATAGCTAAAGAGAGAAACATACACAAAAGAATACAACAGTCCTAAAATACAGGGCTCAACATCAAAGAAAGCTCAGCGGAAACATAACAAGTCGTACAGATCCTAAGGACACTAGAACCTGATTCTCTGATACCACCTGTGACACCCCAACTAATTAAATATCGAGTAGCTACTCCTTTATTAAATTAATACAAATTGCCAAGTTGGTTCAGTTCATAGCATCATTGTCGAAAATGTTTTCACAATTACTAACCACCTAATATTTAAAAAGTGAGTTGTCAATTTTAATTAAATCCGATTAACATGCAAGTAGACAAGAAATGCTAACATAACTACCACAATGAAATGACAATAGTATAACCATACAATAATAACGAGTCTGCAAGAATACTCCTCACAACAAATCAAATACAGGAATAACAAATACTAAGTCTGAATCATAATGGATTACAACCCGAAACTGAAATAAACTGAATAGATAAAATGTTTCTAAAAGAAATGGGGCGACATGCCCAACTGAAGAGGAAATATACTAATAGAGTCAAGATCGAAAGTGGAGGCGTCTACTGACAAGATCCTGTAACTCCCACAGCTGCTATAGTACGTCACCTGAATGGAACTCCCATGCTTGGTGTCCTTGTGGCGGGGCACCTAAAAGGTTTTTACAAGAAAATATATTTGAAAGCAAACGGGTGAGAGCCCGATTGTGAAAAGTAGTTTAAAATATAGCAAGTGTTTTAATGACAATAAAATAATGAATGCAAAATATATGTTAGGACATGCTCTCACATGAAATACTCACCTCTCGACTATTTGTGCACTCCTAACGTACCCGTACCCATTCTAGTACTTACCATATCTGACTAGTCCAAGATAAATTCTAACCTTTCTATACGATTCACACTTTAATTCCAACATCATCAATTAATTAGAGAGCTTTACATTTATTCTCGATTTCCCATTATTAGCAATACTAATATACTAGAGATCATCCCATTTATCCTTTGAGAACGTTGCTGTAATTATACTCACAATTAAACATGACAGTTCATTTCAATTAACTGTATATTATTCTCATCATAAATATACATTACTAGCACCCTGAGACTAAGCTGCGGTGCACACATACTCTGCTATCCAATCCCGCTACATCACGTACATAAGGACCATGCATTCCGAATCTCTCAGGAATCGTTTTTAGATAACAACAATCACACAAAATGGAGGCGAACATGGTTCACATCACATGGGTCACGTACATACCTATGCTCCCATGATCATCACACTTATTAACTTCTCAATAACTCCTTCTCTGACCTATGCCCTCGAGGTACCAATCTAAATCCCCCCGTAGGCACACAAAGATTAGATAGCCCTAATCGAACGCAAACCACCCATGATAGCAAGTATGGTAGTTATGTTATACACATAAAACCACATATACTAAGAATTCTCACATCTTAGAAATCTCGTATTATAAATACAGGTATACATCTCGTTCTTATAACAAGTCCTCGATTTGCATATTAACGTTATCAACCCTTCTCACGTCGTAATTAGGTACTCGTTTCCTACTCCACAATTGGCATCCAATATTATTATAAGGTTCTAAGTTCTACTCCTCAATGTACCCCAGTTCTCACAATTATACCCACTTATCAATAAGGGGGGGTTAATTCTCCAATTAAATAAGTCTACAGATCGTTTGAAATGAAATCAGGCCAAAAAAGCCATTATGTCAACTCGTTAGAAGTCTCGTTCGAACGAGGTCGTTCGAACAAGTTTGTTCAAACGAAGGGCTTAGAACAAAATACCAACTCGTTAGAAGGGATACTGTCATCTCGTTAGAAGCTCGTTCGAACGAGGTCGTTTGAACGACCTGGGCAGGTCTTCTAACGAGATGGCAGTTTGAACCCAAAAATTTTCTACTTCGTTTTTCTCAATTTTTCTCTTCTCTAAACTCATCCTAAGATCATCCCAATAGTATTTTAATGTTCTTAAACTTCACTACACCCTCTTAGGTCGTTTCTTAACATATTTTTGGGGTCAAATCTTCCTAAACAACATATAATTATCATAAATCCCCAAATTTTACCCCAACCCCAATGAATATGAACCCAGAATTTAATGTCTACAATTTCTCCTTATAAATTCGTTTTTACATCATCAAAAGTTGTATTTTTGTATATGACATTCATCCAATAACATTATACATGCAATCCCTATATCATATTATGAATTCTACCTCCAATTTCATGGGTTTTCATCAAACTTCCAATATAAGATAATTATTCAATTCTAATCATGGAAGAAACATTAGCTTGAAATTAATGTAATTAAACCACTTGCCTTATGTTCTGACTCGATGTTGAAAGATTGAAAGTTGATTATCCTCTTCCTCTCTACAAATTTTTCTCCAAGATGGTGATGGTGGTTGGAGGTTTTCCTTTTGGAACTTCTTAAGATTTTCCCTCTAACTCCCGTAGCCCTCTAACTTACCAAATGCTGATAATGGCTTAGTGGGTTCTTTTCTAATATAAAAATAACTTCTAAAATTCGTGGGTTTTAATTCCCCTATTTTTAAAATTACCAAACTACCCTTTTGGGTTGCCGGTATGGCCTAAAAATGCCCCGGGACCCAAACTAAACCCCCAGGTAGTGTTTTCCGACTATTTCGACCCTTCTGAACACGTTGGCGCACTCAAAATGACCATTCGATTGATAAAAATAAACTTCACTTTTTAGTTCAATTAATTATGTTCCTGACGCGACTGACACGCGCGTCCCAACTAAATTTCCCGAATTAATTTATATATCATTAATACTTATGTATTACCATACATACTCGGAAGTAATAAATTTTAACATCATAATCAAATACCAACTCACATCTCGTTAGTATTTATATCCGGATTAATTCCCAATTAATTCCCATTTAATTTAATTAATCCCTTAAATAAATATCGATAAAATTACGGGGTATTACAACCCTAACCTAAACTATCTTCTAAAACTAAGTCCCCCTGATATTTACAACAAAAATCCTTTATATACTAAAAGGAGTTAAATTAGAAAAGAAAAGAAGAAAGAAAAGAAAAAGGAACGAATTGCCAAATATCTGGTTCGATCGATCGATCGAGCCTTGACCTTCGATCGATCGACAATCGATCGATCGACAAAAAACCTTTGATCGATCGATCAAACAGTGCCAAGCCCACTGTCTCAATTCATAGGCTTATTCTCAAATTGCGATCGACCGGTACTTTGTTTTGGCAGCCCTTTTGTTCCATGAAGAGGGGGGAAAGGTTCTCATACGGAAACGACCATATCTTCTTCGTCCGAACTCCAAACGACACACCGTTTATGGCCACGCGATGCTAACTCAACGAACTACGCTTTCGTGGGATTTCCATGAGCTGGAGATGAAATGTGAATTGACTAAAATGCCCTTGAAGTAGCGTCCAGATTCAAAACTTCTCCGAAATACAATCGAACCTCACTTTTGGAGTTCCAATACATACAAAAGCACAATTAACCCCTGCAAAACATGTATATATCCACATCCAAGGTTGTTTGGTTAATTAGCATAAATATAGGCATCTAGGACCGTAAAAACACTAGAATGCATAAAGATAACATGCGAAAATATACAATATTCGATACGAATCACAACCCCTAACTTAAACATTGCTAGTCCCTAGTAAGGAAACAAACAAAACCCGACCACAGAGAGCAGTACAAGATGTATATATGCATCGAAATATAAAATCCACTTTAATAGGGAGCACGATTGCATTTAGCGTATGCAATAAGCCGTTAAACCCCTAGGTCACCCTAGTGGACGAGTGTCGTCTCGTGAGGGTTTCAGGGATGATACCCACAAACATCATATGGTTTCCTCAAAATATACCCAAACCAACATGCGATAAGCCCAACAGTAGCGAACAAGATTTCTTATGAATTATTAGCAAAGTGAATGAATTCACACAAAAGTCCGAATCATTAACATTATAGAATGCACCTCATAGAATTGAAACCTCAAAATGTGGGAGGGGAGCGAGCACATGCAAAGTGTGATTTGGCAAAAACTTATATAAATCGGATAAGCATTAAAGAAAGCATATATTCAATCCTCACGGGAATTACACTCATCAAGCGAACTCACTCGAAACAGGGAGGTAACACATGGAACATGCGGGCATAAAGAGTAATTGTAAACGAAAACTAGGCCGCACACATGTCATAAATGAAGAACGCTATATATAAACTGAAAAACGTAATCTCAATGAAAGATACCGCTCACTAAAAGAGGCGAAATGCATTTTCACAGATTATCAAAACTATTATGACTTTTGAATTACATGCACCTAAGATGACATAGGACTTGTATAGGGTTGTAATGTAGGTTAGGCTAGGGTATGAAATGAAAGGAATGTATGTAGGGATTCGAGGTGTTCAGGATGAAAACTCGGGAAAATGGGAAAATGTGGGCAATATCAAAATTGGAAAACAAGTTCCAAAATGGCATTAGATATAACATCGGGGAGAGTAATCAAAGCTTATTGGACTATATATAACATTTACAACTTTCTTTTTCTTTTCTTTTCTTCTTTTTCTCATTTTTATTTTGTTTTCTTTTGCTTTTTCTTTTCTCTTTTTCTTCACTTTTTTCACTACTTTTTTCTTTACTTTTCAAACTCTCATATGTCTAAATTGCAACCGACATCATAACAACATCATTCAATCCCAAGTAACATTCCAAACAAAGGTATGGAAAGTGTATGTATGGTTTATAACTTCAATTTAGAGTTGGTTATGGGATTTGGGGTTATGAAATGAAAGGCTATATTTAGGCTCAAAGGGGTTAACGAGGGTAAACATATAAGGTGAGGTCCAGGTCAATATGGGTGATATAACAAAGATGGCCTATGATCATTTCCAAAAGTTTACGCAATTCTCGAGTCAAAACAATAAATAAAAATCATGCTCAAGTAATACATTTCAAGATATAAACTCAATTAATGAACAATCAAATGAAAGAATAGTGAGATTACCGATAAATTCAACGTTTTCAATGAGAAAAGAATAGTGTATACACTCACAAACGACGAAAGTTACAAAGCTTACTCGGTGTAAGTACATACAATGTAGCAAAAGATTACCGAGTTATAAAAATCTTAAACCAAATCAATATAGCAAGAAAGTTGGATGTGCTCATGGAATTAAAGTTTAATTCATGAAGTTATTCATAATATCAATGATATGAGGACTAAAGTCTAATAACTTCTAAAATCGAGAACATGCATCATTGGATTGTCTATCGGATCGGGAAATTATTGAAATTTATCATCGGAAACAAAGGCAAAATGCCCAAAAAAGGAGAAAAAAGAAAGAAAATATTTTTGAAATTTTTTATTTTTCTAAGAAAAATATACTAAGTAACTAACATGTGAGCAAAACATGGACTAAATAAAGAAATGGATAGAATATCCCACACCCCCTAACTTAAAACCTGACATTGTCCTCAATGTGAATTAAGAACCAAGTTAAAGAGAGGAAAATAGCGATATTACCCAAAATTGGAGCGATCCCCATAAGAACAAGTCCAAAGAATCTACAAAACAAGTTAGTACCGAGCATAGCAAAAACAAATAACAAAAACTTAACTAATTACACTAGACTAAATTAAAAGAAAAGAAAAAATAAAAATAAAGAAAGAATAAAAGGCTAACTATATACAACCTACTATTTAGGCTCACACTAACTGTACACTAGAAGTCTAAATAGTTGAGGGTCCACCGTGAAAATGATTTCACTTTGGAGGATAACCGGTGTACCCTCAAATACAAGCATGCCCTCCAAAAAATATGAATTTCATTTGAGCAACGAAAGGCATGTGTAAGGCGGAAGAAATGAACCATCGCCAATTAAAAGTTTTGGAGGGACGATGGGGGATTTGGATTGAACGGGTGACAACAACATGTGGGGACCGAGAAAAGACGAATATCCTCCCAAGGATTTAACAAGTGAAATGGGAGGTGGCGCACATGAGGGAAACGATGTGATCGTGGAGGGCGACTCGAGGAAGTACTCCTCATCGGCGCAAAGGTTTAAAACATTAAAGTTTGAAATCGAATCATCGGGTACTTATGACGGTGCGATAATAGAGAATGAAAATGGGGAGTAAAGAAATTCAAACATATGAGATGAATCATCATCGCATGAAGATTGAGTTTCGAATGAATAATAACATTTTCAATGAAATGTTCTTCTTTGGGGGCCAAAGAAGAAATCATTTCATTACAAATAGATATTACGTCATTTTCATCCTCACTTTCAATATCTATTATGCAATGGGCAAAGTCTAGAATGGTTTATTCCAAAGTAGGCACAAAGTCCTCATTTGGTTCAAAACATTCCTTAACTTCGAAAGTCTCGAAAGCAAAATCATCGTCGTACTAAAATAATAAATTCAAGTCATGTTCCCACAAAATATTTTCTTCCCGATAACGATTTTCAATTTTCTCATTCTCATACATACGCAAGCCCTCACCGAATGTCATAGGTTGAGGTGCGGATTCATGAAAATGGGAACTTTGAAAATTACCATCGGGCTTAAACGAAAACTCATTATTATAGGAATTTTGAAAACTATTGCAATTCGTTTCAAAATTGCTATTATGAGGTAAAGGCCCAAAATCATTATCATCATCATCAAAATTCCAATAACCTAAGTTTTGACTTTCGTTAAACTCGCCCAAATTCATATTTGAATTTATTATACTTTGGGATTCTAAGTAGTCAACGAAAGTCATAGGCCTAGAATTTTGAGAATTATAACAGTCATTACCAAAAGAATTGGAATAAGACATGCTTACCCCAAAAATAGCTCGAAATGGAGGATTCCACAAAGTAGGTGCGCGCGGGAAAAATTCGAGCGTTTCTAAGTGCTCAAATGTGGAAGTCCTGCAAAATATTAACAAATAATACAAATAGAAAGAAAATACTATGAAATACTAAATCAAATAAAGTCTAAAACAAACAAGTCTCCCGCAACGGCGCCATTTGATAGACGACTCAAATGTGGAAGTCCTGTAAAATATTAGCAAATAATACAAATAGAAAGAAAATACTATGAAATACAAAATCAAATAAAGTCTAAAACAAACAAGTCCCCGGCAACGGCTCCATTTGATAGACAGGGTTTGGCCGCGGCACGAGAGTTACCTACGCACCGGTCATTTTGAATTCGACTCACCTGAACTATACAAAAACCTAAACTTATGACTACACTCAACTGGTGAGTATAGTGGCCATGTCCAGGTATCGAAAGATCCACTGAGACGAGTTGCTAGAATTTATAGGATTTAATACTCCTAAATAAAAGTGTAAAAGATGTTTATGAACAAAAAGGAAAAGATGCGAAACAGGGAAATATTAATCTAAGCAAGTGTATTTAAAGCTAGATTAACAAAGCGGTAAAACTATAGGTTGCGTCGAATATTCGTCACCCGAGTTAATTATTATAAAATGGTTACATGGGTCGACGAGTTATTATGAGTGTGTCTCGTTTCGAAAGTTAATTGAACCAAGGGTTGTCACGCCCCTAAATTCACATAAAAGCCTAATACGATTTTGGCGTCAACAAATATCCCAGAAATTACGCACATAAGGTCGTAAGTACGGGACATACATCATATGCCCCCTCAAATCTCCTAGGCGTAATAACTAGTACAATGGACCCGAAATAGACACGTAAACTCCATCACCAAAGCAAAGCAACATATCAACTCGAGTGAGTTCCATTCAAACACAACCTAATTTAAATTAGCTAGAAAGCATATTAAAAATGCGGTAAATAAATACAGTAAATAAACGTGATAAACCTAAACTAGAAAGCAATTTAATCAAAGCATGTAAAACTAATTATCAAAGCTTGTAAATTAACTAGAAAGCAAGAATAATGGAAATACACACTATATTAATGAAGAGGGTAAATGAATAGTTAACTTACAAACCCAAAAGGGTGTCAATCCAAGAAGAAATGAAGAAGAACTCTTCAAAAACCCAAACCCTAACCTAAACTATCTTCTAAAACTAAGTCCCCATGATATTTACAACAAAAATCTTTTATATAGTAAAAGGAATTAAATTAGAAAAGAAAAGAAGAAAGAAAAGAAAAAGGAACGAATTGCCAAATATCTGGTTCGATCGATCGATCGAGCCTTGACCTTCGATCGATCGACCAGAAACCTTCGATCGATCGATCAAACAAGGATAAGACCACTGTCTCAATTCGTAGGCTTATTCTCAAACCGCGGTCGACCGATACTCTGTTTTGGGAGCCCCTTTGGTCCATGAAGAGGGGGAAATGTTCTCATACGAAAATGGCCATATCTTCTTCGTTCGAACTCCAAACGACGCACCGTTTGTGGCCACGCGACGCTAACTCAATGAACTACGATCCGTGGAATTTTCATGAGCTGTAGAAGAAATGTGAATTGACTCAAATGCCCTTGAAGTATCGTCCAGCGACCGAAATTCTCCGAAATGCAATCGAACCTCACTTTTAGCGTTCCAATACCTACAAAAGCACAATTAACCCCTGCAAAACATGTATATATCCAAATCCAAGGTTGTCTGGTTAATTAGCATAAATATAGGCATTTAGGACCATAAAAGTTTTAGAATGCATAAAGATAACGGGCGAATATATACAATATTCAATACGAATCAACAAGCATATCAAATATATATCAATTAAACTCATTCAAGGATAAACTCAAATAGGCTCCACAAACTATTTTTTATTTTTCAATTTATCAAGAAAATAGTTTACAAAAATAACACACACACCATGAACTAACACTAAGATAACCAAATCATGAAAACGGAATGAATTGGTGTGAACAAATTCGATAGAAAAAAAACTCAAACATTCATAACATATGTGCATGATGAATATGAATACTACTAACGAATGTACTCAATATCATCCTTAGGTGTAAAAATTATTGAATTCACATGATATCGACTAAATCTAGTCAACAAATGAATGTCTAAAATGATTTTCACACCAATAACATTTAAAACTATGTAATGATTTTTCAAGACTTTGTCCAGACTTTGTAAAGGCCAAAGAATTGCAAGGGTGATTTTCAACAAATATTGCAATACCAATTTTACATGAGGAAGTTAATTTTAAATTGATTTTATCTTTTCATCCTAAACATGGGTCTATGGTGATAAAATAGATAAATCAAATAAGAAAATATGACAAGGCCAAGTTTCAGACGAAAAAAAACAAAGGGATTATTCACATAGAAATTTATAAGAGAGTCGACTTACAGAATATTTGATATCCTCCACAAGTATAATGCTCTATTCTTCAAAAATTTCTAATGAACAACTATGATCCTCACAAGTATCATATGACCGCAGCCTCCGTCAGCTTCAGCCTTTGTCATCAGTAGTGAATTTCCGCAGGTATCACAAGTTAACAATGGAGATCCTCTCCTGTATGCAATAGATATAAAAATTTCTAGGGTTCTAAACTAATTAACATAGACAATATTGTAGGATGTTTTGTTGTGAATTAAACAAGTATTTTTCAACACAAAACTTGAAGAACTTTTGTATCAGATATGCAGATACGTTTTTGCAAAAGTCTTCAAACATTATGAATCATGAAACATATATTTGTACAAAACTTAAGGTATCAAGTCGGTCAAATGAGATCAACATGTCGTTCTAACGATATAGACATGTCGTTCGCACGAGATGCAATCTCGCTACGAACGACCTAAATAAAACCAAACCAATAGCATGCCATTTGATCCAAACTTAAAATGAGGACCTAACAACCTTGAGATGTCGTTTGAACGATATTGGGATGTTGTTTGAACTACATGAATGGAATTTATTTATTTATAGAAACTCCGCCTGCAGTAACTCCGAAAACATATTTTTGGAAAATTAAGTTCCAAACTGATTTTGAAAGAAGAAAACATTTTCCTTTTTTAAATAAAAAGCCATGTTCGTTTTTATAAAAAGTAAACATTCCAAACATAATTCCATGAACTAATTAAAACTCTAAATCGTTTAATACCTCATCGGGATGTCGGAAAGTGTTCAAACTTGGAGATGCTTGAGTTCGGTTCGTCTTCTCGATGAGTGACGATTTGTAATGGGATACACCAAACTATCCTAAAGCTATGCTATAAACAATCCTAGATATATTATTCTTACAATTCTTCCCCCTTTGGCTATTCCAGTGAAAAATAAACAAAATGACCGAACACCAAGTTAAAATTCAAAATATTCTATTACAAAGATACTAATACTCTTCCTAACCCTAGAACGGAATGGCACAAGTTTCTTTATCTTCAAGAACTTCTTATTCCCTTTTTCAAACTTTGTCTTCATCCGCGTGTCTTGAATTATGCTTTTAGTTACCTACACATACGAGACAAAAGATATACCCTCGTGACGCATCGAGTTTGAAACAAAGTAAATCTCATAAATAAATAAACTCTCCACCATGATTCAAACTCATTTAAAATTCCATTTTAATTTTCTCCCCCCCCCTTTGTTTTTATTATAAATAGACAAATAGAAAAATAAGTAGAAACATAAACAAGAAATACCAAGCATTATGGCGAAGATAAGATATCACACAAACTATATAAATCGAGCACATGTAATAATTATCTCAAAGACAAACAAACGACAACTATTTTTGAAAATTTTCAATGTTTCTCAAAAAAATGTAAAACTTACTTAAATATCATACAATACCATATATAAGATATGCATAATATATCCAAACAAATCCGTCACACACACATATATATATATATGTATAAATACAACAAAACATGACACAAAACACATAAGCTTTACACACTAGCATATTATCGATGTGTCTAAATATGTGGAATGGAATGAATGGGTGTGAACTAGTACCAAAAGAATTACAATCCAAACACTCAAATATGTTCAAAAATTTCTAATTGACCATAAAACTATATCAAACTAAGTTTTAGCCTCAATTGATAAATAAAGTT
Source organism: Sambucus nigra (assembly GCA_949130495.1). Taxonomy (NCBI): domain Eukaryota; kingdom Viridiplantae; phylum Streptophyta; class Magnoliopsida; order Dipsacales; family Adoxaceae; genus Sambucus; species Sambucus nigra. Next base: position 118,090,537 of record OX422213.1, read on the forward strand.
GAACTTAATGAACAAAACAAGCACAATGCAGACAAGCCTATAATATTAATGATTTTACAAACCAATAGCATCATGAAAAAATAATCATAACTAGGATTCATTGTCATTGTGAAAACCCATTGATATTTCCATCCCTAAAAATATAATTCTTTTCTTTTCTTTTGAATGAACATATTAAACTAAACTATTTGGTCCCATTTTGGTATATTATTCTTTTTATTGCCTTAATTTGTTCTTGATCTCTTTTCAAACGGTGGCTTTCACGATGAGTTCATTATACTCTCGCAACCCTTTCCCGTGTACACTCATCATTTTTTCAATATAGACAAATCCTCACGAGCAACGGTTCTTAAATGCACAAATCTCCATACTCAAATAAACATGTAGATGATAAGATTGAAATGAGAACATCTCACCAAGCTCAGACATACATCATGAAGTCAAAACTGACAAGCTCATGCATGTGTGTGTGGAGGCATAAACAAAATTGAGTCCATAAATCAAGTCAAGTTTGAAACAACTCCATAAACATGGTTAAGATCAATCTAAGAAGCTAAAGTAATAACCAAACATCCTAGCCACATGGAAATTGCGAAATGAATTGGATTCAAACACATCAATATGCCACACCAAATGTGTAAAAACTAAAATACACAAAGAACCGAAAATCTTTTTGAATGTTTCAAAATATTTTTGACTAAAAAAAATAAAATCTTTTTACATTTTCAAAAATATATAAACCAAAAATCTTTTTATAATTTTTCAATATGACTCAATAAAAGAAAAATATAATACAAAAACTATACACGTCATAACACTAGCAAACATATATCATGAAACACAAATAGCACATGATAAACAAAATCATGCAAGCAATCAACGATAAGAAATAACATGTGAGGAATCATGTGTAAACATGTGAGAATTAACCAATCTAACATTTAGAATCTCCAAAATGGATTTCCTAATCCAAACAGGTGTGTACCTAACTCGAGGGGTTATGGGAACCGGCGAGATACTACACTTAAATTTCCTAGGACCTCTTTCAAGATCAAAACAAAAACGCCTAATGATTGTTCATTTCTTCATTGATTGGTGTAACATCCCATATTGTTTAGGGTAAGTAAATTATTCAATTTGAGGATAAATAACTTATTTAAATTGGTGAATTAGAATTTAAAATAAATCAATGATTTGGAGAAATTATTTTATTTGGAGAATTTATTTAATTTGGAAGATTCAATTTATTTAGAGAATAAAAGTTTAATTAATTCGGCTTATTTTTTTTAAAAATACATATGTCGTAATTTGAAGTTGAAATTTGGAGATTTTAGTTAAGTAACTCGGATGATGATTTTGAGTGCACGGTTGGTTCCGAATAGGTCGAAATAGTCAAAATTGAGTACTCGGGAGTTGTGTTCGGGTCTCGAGGGCTTTTTAAACTAATTAAAACTTATTTTGGTGACTTTTGGGCTTCTTAGTGGTTTATGAAAAGTCAAAAATGGTATTACACTTATAAAATGAAAGGTTTGGGATTAGAGAAGAGAAATTTTTACAAAAACAAAGGTTAAAAGAGTTATATAAAGAGGTTGAGAGAAAGTGAAGAGAACTGAGAAGGAGTTTCAAGAGTCTAAGGGATGATTTGAGGAATTTTTGCAAGAACATTCTTGGAGTGACGATTTGGGAAGGAAATTCTTGGAGGTGTATCAATATCTTCACCAAAATCAGACACTACAAAATTATCCATGCAAGTAGTTAAACTTGCTTTCATTTAATTTGCAGTATTGCGATTCATATCATGGTGGGTGTAAACCAGAGTTTTTTTTTGGGTGAATACTTTCATTAAAATGGGTTTTGGATGAATTAACCATCTGATTGATATGGATTGAGATTAGTAAGAAATTGATCTTATATAAAGATATATAACACAATCAGCTTGCCAGAAATGAAAGTTAGATTCGTTAATTGAGAATTGTAGAATCGAATTAAAAAGAATGATTGAATCAAAATTGTAAAACCCAATTCGTGAAATCATGAGTGATAATCGAAACCATTGAAATTTAGAGATTTATACGATGATTAGAACCTATTTAGTATGTGTAATAAACATTGGTTATGATTTGGATGAGTCTTGAGAAGACACTACGAAGGAGGTTCGCTGTTCAGCAGTAGCGAACCCGTCCGATTTTGAGGTCGAAATGCTCCGATTTAACTGTTTGTCAAAAAATGAAATTTGTATATTTTTTCGTTACGATCATGTGGGCGTCGACCTCATATTTTTTTTTTTTTTTTTGAATTAGTTATGATTTTTCTATAGAAGGGTGTCTGAAACCGAAATCCTTTGTGAGAAATAAAATATGGATTATTTAGGGATGTCCGTAGATGAGAGTAGGAATATTAAGGAACATTATTTTTACTTTGAAATTGGATGGGAATGAATTTGAGTTAGGGATTTAAATTGGTTAGGATGAACAACCTTCGAAAATATATGAACGAATTCGTATGGAAATTTCGGATGAAATTAAGATACGGACTAGATTGAGATGTGTTTAGTATATTGAAATAAAAATCTGAATGTAAGTTAATACTTATAGAATTAAGAGTCGGGGTCATGACTCGTATAAATTTTAGGCTAGTCCAACGGGAGTTAGGCATAGAGTAGCTTATTTAATTCATTATAGATGTATGTAGCAAATTATTGAATATTGAATTTAATAAATGGTGTTTTACCTAATAGTGGGACTTGGTGTAATGCATTCTGAAGGGTGAAGGTACGGACCAAATGAGTGAGTTGGGTTATTGTATTTGGGTGCCACTACTTTAATAAATTAATTAATGTGAAATTGATGAGATTAATCGGTGTAATTTAAAATGTAATAAATTCGAGGAATGAGCAAAACTATAACTTAGATGAGTAGAATTTAACTGAAGTATCTATTGAAATATTTTTAAGGATAATTGGAACATTTTGAGTAGTGAGGGATACTCGAGAATAAATGATAAGAAGTGTAATTTGAATTAAATAATACATAGGATATTCGGGAGATATATATGCTACGTATGGGATATATGATATAGGTTGTGTGTATACCTATACTGATTTGTATGATTTATTATGTGTATGACATACCTATGCTACTTTCTATCATGGGAGGTTTTGCGTTGTCGATGGTATGATACTGATGAGCCCATTGGGGGGATTATAGACTTGTACCTCAGAATATAGAACGCAGGAAAGGCGTATTTGTGAGAATGATAATTTGGCGGTCGTATGGGTGCGTAGGTATGTTCGTAGCCCATAGGCTTGGAACTATATTAGCCTCCAATATGTGTGATTTGTGATGATCGTTCGAGTGAGATACTGAGCAAATAGTCCTTTATAGAATGCAAGAAGTACCGGGACTTGATAGCAGAGTATGCATGCACCGTAGGTCTCAGCTTAGGGGTGGATTATTGTATATATGTATAAAATAATATAGATACTTATGGTTTATTCTACTGTGTGTGCTTGGTAGATGATGTATCGGGTTAATACGTATATAACGAGGTGAAGAATATAAGCTTATGACTTATTCTATGATGTATAATTTAAAAATGAGAAAGATAGTGACATCTAAAATAAATCTAGTGGGTGGAGGCTTAAACATATAATGCGAATTTCATAATTGGCTAATTGATATAAAGAATCCAGTAACACATTGTATGGGAAATACAGATGGGCACAACAAGTTAGTATGAAGGAAGAGACTTGATAGGCATAGTTAGGTAGGGTAGCGTAAGTAGGAAAGGTTAGCAATCAAGCATTAGGTGTGCACATTAGATAAGGGGCGAGTTATACCTCAAGAGAGTGCAAAACTATGTTAAATATGGAGAGTGTACATCAGTATTTAATTACTGCAATTTAACTGCTTGCTAAATATTTTCAAAATGTTATACTTAGTCTCTGACCCGTATCAAAATCTTTTTGAAAGACTTTTACGTGTCCAACGAATGGGACGCCCAGATTGAATATTCTATTCAATGATGCGAAGCTGCAGCTCATGTGGAAGTTGCAGGACTTGCTATAGACGCTTCATTCATTATTCCTAGTGTAGGATCTCTACTCCATTATTCATTTGGGCATGCCGCCCTCAGATTTGGCATTCAGTTTATTTATGTGACTTGTGAATTCAGGTCATTGTTTCAGTCATTGTTGAACCAACAGTTGATTCGATTATCTTTATTTATGTTATTCTTCTGTGTTGGTTTCAATTATCAATTTATGTGGATGGTTTAATGATTATTTGATTTTTCGCATGTTTTTAGTTAATGAAAGATAAAATTTGGCACCAATCTATTTAAATTACTAGGTGGTTAGTAACTTTAAAAATGTTTTTCGGTAGTGAAGCTAAGAATGAGCCATATAAGATCAACGTTTTATTTTACTCATGGGTTGTCCACCCGGTATTTTAGTAGGAGGGGTGTCACAATTGTTTCCATTTCTAAGTCACTTTTTTAATTGTCATTTAATGTAGCTCTTTGGTCATTTGAGTGAATAGTTCTACCTTTTATCAGAGAATGAAATATTGAACGGCTACAGGATAACAAACATTTCAAGAGATAAATAATAAAAATATAAAGTGCAACATTCAAATCAAATCTACAAAAATTGTTACTTAATATAATATCCAAGAGGGGGATGAATTGAGTTTTACAAACTTTTTCACTTATTTTATATTTTAAAAAATGTTCACTTGATTCTGAAAAATTAAGTAAATGCGAATTCAATTAATATTTTTTTAAATAAATGTAATTTTTGAAATGATTAAAATGGTTAAAAGGATAAATTGAAAATGAAAATAAAAATAACCACATTAAATAGTAAATGGTGATAAGAAATATAATTGCACACGATTTATTATGGTTCCGCTCAAAATCGGTGAGCCTGCGTCCACTCTTATAGTTGACCATATCCTCTTGAGTTTCATAATTGTGACCCTTTAAGGGTGGGATTAAAACACTGCGTACAATCAAGGTAGCCTTAATCATGCAACAAATTATAATCGAGTAGCTAAAACAGAGCAATTTGTTAACCGAGAAGCTAAAAACGAGCTACTAATTTTACAATCGAGTAGCTAAAATCGAACTACTAATTTTAGAAGTTTGAACTAATTTTTATTGGATTATAACTAAAAGAAAAATACATCTTTAAGTTTGAGTTTATCTCTCTGAACTAGACTTAAACATAATTTGAATATTTGTATAATTTTTTTCTTGTGTCGTTATGTGTCTTGTTGAAAAATTCTTCTTGTAAGATGTCTTCTTTTTATTCCTTGAAAGTCCCTCAAAAAAATCTGACCAATTGGGAGAAGAATTCTTTATACTTAATTAGAGTAGACATCCCTTTGTGTGACCCTTTAAGAGCTGAAAATATGTGGAGCCTGCATATATATATATAATAATAATAATAATAATAATAATAATAATAATAATAATAATAATAATAATAATAATAATAAAGAAGGTTGGATTTTTTATAGAAGCTAACTGGTGGCTCAGATTTAATCTTGGATGTTTGAATCTAACGACCATGAATGATGAAAATTTGTGAAGGTTATTGGGACAAAGAGGTCATTTGCACTTTATGAGTGCACATAGCCCAAGAAAATGACATACGTACATTATGAGTGAATAAGGCTCAATAAGAGATCAACAACATTTAAACAATGAGAGAAGTAGAGAGAAAAGAAACATTTTTTTGTCTCACCAATGATTTTTCGGTGTGGGTTGAGTTGTGTTTTTTGGGGATTGACATTTCTCCCAAAGCACCACAGATTTCTCACGAAAGCTTTTCCGGCTACAACTCGAAAGCTCCATCAACTCGAAACCACCATTTTCGTCACCTCTTCTGCATTGAAACCGTCATATGAATCCCTAAACTGAAAACAAAATGGAAACGTAGAGAAAACTGTGTGGGTTATCTGAACCATGAATGGTGGAGAAGAGGTAACTGGGTTTTGTCCCTCTCTTACTCTGGGGTTCCCTATCTCATCAGTGGTCGACACAACATATCTGAATATTTTTTTTCAGTTGTTTGTGAATGGATTTTTTATTTGTTTTGGTAAGAGAACATATTATTTATTTTAATGGTGTTTGGTTGTTCCATGCTATCATTTTTGGATTTCTATGTTGGTATTGATGTTGGTTGTTTTTGGAGCTTCATCTCACCTTAACATGTATGCATTTTTATATTTTTTTTATTTGAGTTTGTGTGAATGTTTAAGCTCTCTCTGGATGATTGTTGTCATTCATGGGATCAATTATTGATTTCATCTCTGGTGGACTTTGTGTATTACCTCTCTCTCATAACCACATAAAATAGAAAGAGGATGAACAAGGAGATGGAGAAGAGTTAAGTGGTGGTCCTTTATTTTTTACTGTTGGAGATGGAGAAGAGGTAATTGGTGAACCATGAGTTCTGCAGAAGCTGTTCTCGCGTGTATAATACACATTGTACAGAGAGGTACTTTTTAGTTCATTATTTTTCCCTCATTTTTTTTGGATTCTATTTTTATTCTCGGTCTTAAGGTTTTTTGGGTTCGTTTTTATTTCTTGCTCACATTTTCGGCTATTTCCAGGATGCTACTGGTGTATCCATAGATCAAGTTTTGAAGTGGAGGACGGTGAAGCGGACGACCAACTCACAAATCCAGTTTTGAAGTTTATTTCTTTACAGGATAAAGTTTACATATTGGGGTATCTGTTCGGTAGATACAGTTTTGAAATTTTTTTCTCTGTTTAGAGGTTCAGGTTTATTTTACGTTTATATGTTTTTTTTTTTTTATATATTTTCCAAGTAAATCTAGCTGTAGGCATTTACACCGTGTCAGATTGGATGTTTTAGTAACAAAATGTTGATAAAAAGTTATGGATGGTTTTTAATAAAAAGATCTCACATATGTTAGAAAAATAAAAAGAGTTCAAGGCTCGAGAAAAGGCCTTTGAATAGAGTGTCTAAGCCAAATCTCAATTTTCTAACCAAATTAATGTTAGCAGGTCTTACTTTTCAAATGGTCAAATGCCCTTTAAAGCATTATAATCCCAAGATCCTATTGAAAGATTTTTTTCTATGTTTAGTGCCCTTTTTCTTTTTTACTTCTCTATTTTTGTTTTCTTTGAAAGATCTTTGCTTTCACCAATAAAGCCTACTAGAAAAAAATAACTATAATTAATTTTGTTTTCCACCGCTTCCTTCCTTCTTTCATTTTTTCTTTTCTTTTTAATTTTCACATTTTTTTTCTTTGGTTTCAATTTTACCTTTAGTGACGGGTGGTGGATAGAATTTTATTAACCAAATGCATCCAAATTTATGGGTATCTAATTTTTGGCTTTCGATATTAAAGCTACAAAGAATCTCTATTAAGTCTAATTAAGACATTTTACATCCCATGGTAGTATATGTGACACCCCGCCCAATTAAATAAAGGGTGATCAGTCCTTTACCAAACTTTAAAATAGGATATTCGGTTGGTTCATTCTTAGCATCACTGTCGAAAACAATATAATCCATATTAATCACCTATAATATAATCAAGCTAAGTGTCAAAACATTTTCCCTTTTTAATAAAACCATTTAACCAAAATATTACAAATATCAATGATAAACTATTCACCATACATAGGAATAATAAGTACCGAACAAGAATTAAATACGGAATTAATTAAGACGGGGTAAAACCTCCTAGTTCAAAACTCCAAACCATCACTAAATAAAATATCTCTGATAAAAGACTAGAAGCGAGCGACATATGCCCTGAATAGGATGTCTAAGAGAAACTGAATGAAAAGAATAGATTGCGTCTACTGTAAGGACCTACAGCTTCCACAATAGCTGCAGCATGTCTAACAATCCAATCTCAAATTCTGGTACCCCTACGGCTGAGCACCTGGTATAATATATATAAATAGAAAAAGAGAGAAGAGATGCAATAAACGGGTCAGGGCCCGAGGTTTAAAAATGATTTAGCTAGTATTTAAAATTGGTTCTTAAAACAAGTCTTATACACATGTTAGTTATCGAACTCTCACATGAGCTTATCACCTCTCATATATTGTGCACGCCTAACGTACATCTAATTTTCCCCTAGTTATACCGCCCAGTCTAAATAGTCTGAATTCATTCTAATAATATTTATACTCGCCATTAGTATGCCCGTATCGCCCATACAATATGCTTTCAAATTAGCCTATGTCGAACAACTAATTAATACGTTTTCTCATTTTCATAATAAATCTATTATACTCTTAAGATTTATTTTATATATTAACATTTCAATCTCTACTAACTATACATAGTAGATTGGTTCACAAGCTTACGTATATATACATATAGTCACATCTTCCCTATATATATATATATATATATATATATATTCTAATACTGCACCCCCGGGCTAAGACCCATTAGCGCAACTAACCATAATAATGTTGTACCCCCGGGTTATCACCCATTCGTACACTTATAACAATAATCTTGTACCCCCGGGTTATCTCCCATTAGTACACTTATAATAATATTCTTGTACCCCCAAGTTATCACCCATTAGTACACTTATGATAGGATCTATTCACCCCCGAGTTATCACTCATTACTGCACCTAATAATAAGATTCTTGCACCCCCGGGTTACCACCCATTAGTGCTCCTAATAATAATATCACATAATAGGCATACACACATCCTATTATAATTTATAGGTATTTCTCTAACCTACATATATACTTCTCATACGTATTTTACTCTCAACACTACGTATAGTATAAATATTTAGATTACTATCTCTCTTGTAATCTCCAAGGTACATTCTCTCCATACAGAAATAATTAAAATATTAAGTCTCGCACACTTTTCTTGAAACTCTGTCTTGTTTAAGTTTATTATCTGGTAGTTTCTCTCACTCCTAGAAACCTATAAACTCAAAATTGGACTCTAAGAAAATTTCCCAAAAATTCCCTTTGTTGCTCGAACCATATGGCATGTCGTTTGAACGACTGCCACTTGTCGCTCGAGCGACTTCGCGTGAGATGCCATCCAGCTCGAACGACTTCGCGCGAGATTGCACTGTTCGTCTTCTTGCCCAGATTTTCAGTGTTTTTCACAATTTTTGAACCTAAAAACCTCTAAGATTCAATACCCAACATCTCATCATCAATACCCATCAACACATAACAGATTATAAGTCATTCCTAACATCCTAGGATCCTTAATTCTTCATTAATCATCATAATTATATAAAAAACCCCAAGTAATTCACATGAACCCTAGTTCTTAATTTTCTTATTAAAGAACACATGTTTCCCAGATTCGTCAATCACATAATTTCATCAAAACGGGATTTCTATTCTACATACATAGAGGGTTTCAATTAAATAAATCTCAGATTAAATTTATACATTCTAATTCTCCAATTTTCATCACTTTTATGAACCAACACATGTTTATAAGATTCCCTATACTAACATGAGTGTAATAAATGCTAAGATACAACAAGTAATAAACACTTGCCTCGAATTAGTCGTTTTATTTCTTAACGTATGGGTGTGTTCCCCTTGTCCCGATCTATAGATAGTGGTGGTGGTTGTGCAAGGTGGTGCCAAATGAGTCTTCCCTCTTGGAATTTGGTTCTCCCTCACACTCTCTATGGATGTTCTTGATTTTTGTGTAACTAAACCTAATGGAACTCCCATAGGTGATATAATTATTCTATAATTTTCATCCATTTAATTTTCCCAAAATGCTAAATTACCAAACTACCCCCATGGGGTGCCGGTTTGGCCTAAAATATCCCGGGGTCCAAATAAAATACCCGGACAGTGTTTTCTGACTATCTAGACCCTACCGGACTCAACGGCGCACTCAAAATTATCATACAAGTTACATACAAATAATTTATCTTTATATTCCTATAATACCCCGTATTTTTATGCTTTTTAAATTTGGGAATTTATTAAATTTAATGTGAGTTATTAATTTAATATAAATCCGAAAATTAATTATTTTTTTTATAATTACTAATGTGACGAGAGTTAGTAATCATTGGAAACTTGTTGAATATTACTAATGAGCAAAGTAATATATAATATTGGTACTATTAAATGTCACGAGTGAATAAAATGACAATTTTGGAAATTTAAGTCGGGATGCGCCCGTGTCGTGTCGGGACTAAATGTTGATTAATAAACTGAATAAATTATAAGTCACCCACATGGTCATTTATAGTGTGCCAAAGTGTCCGGAAGGGTCGAGATAGTCATAATAATGTACTCGGGGGTTTAGTTTGAGTCTCGGGGCATTTTTAGACCTAATTAACACCCCGGGAGGGCGTTTTGGACATTTTACATTTTTAGGCCTGAAAACCCACGAAAATTGTAAGGTTATATCATATGCTTAGGGTTGTCTTCTAGGGTTGACACAACCAAAAACAAGTGACGGCCATTGGATAAGGAAAGGGGAAGCTTACCAAGGAGTTCTAGGCCGAAATCTCCTCCGTTTGCACCGCCAAATGATAGATCGCGTAACGAGGATCACCACCACACTGATTTCCTCCACAAATCAGAAACAAAAATCCCCAGGCAAGTATTTATCTAGCTTAATTTCGTTAATGCTTCATTCATATTAGTTTAGGGTTGATTAAGATGAGTTTTTATGAAAGAAAACCCACGTTGGAGATTAGAAATCGCATGTTGTAGTGATATAAACAATAATCTGGAAATCCCTTTCATATGTAGAGGTTTAACCACGAATTTATATTGGTTTAGAAGTAGAAATTCTAGGAAAAGAATAATAAGAACTAAGTTAAAGAAATTTCTAGCGTTCATGAGAATTATATAAGTTTTGGCCCTTTTAATCCATGAATCTTGATGAAAACTCGCATGCTTTACGTAGAATATTGCTCATTTGGGTTTATAACATTTGTGGTATAAATTTATGGGAGTTTGGGAGTTAAAAATTTGGATTTGTATGATGTTGGATGATAGAACCCGTAACTGGTATTCTGCATACCTGCTTGATCGATCGATCGAGCCAAGAGCATCGATCAATCGACGGTTCGATCATCGACCCCTTTCTATCGATCGATCGACCGCTTCTGGGAAAAAACCAAAATTTTCCTTGGGTTGACTTAATCCGATTAAATGTGTAATAAATCTTGATTAATGTTATTAGGACATAAGGAAACATAAAGAGGACTAGTAGGGTCAAGGTAACCCCGTTAAGTGGAACTTTAATGAAATGGGAAAAATGAAGGGTAAACGGGGAAATATTCATACCTAAGAAATCTAACGTGGGTAGACTTAAAAATCGAAGTGTCTAGGAGTTGGATTAGAAGGTGAGTGAGGGCTTACTGAAATTGTACTTAGGTAAAGGAAATACTTCGAGAGATGAGAAGTGTGTTGGAATAAATTAAATCTCGAAAATAAAATGAGTAAGAGACAAACCGTTATACGTGATGACTAAATAACGAGTAATAAGGATAAATTTCATAATCATGGGTCGTGAGAATGTACCTAAATGAATATGGTAATAGTAGTATATTTATATGACTGTGTTTATGAATATACTATATACGTGTAAAAATCATGTCCGCGCTACTTGCTATCCCTAAGGTTACCACGCTGGGACAATCTTATCTCGATGGGACCTTTATGATGGATATTGACTCGTACCCTAGAAGATAGAAATCCTTTGGTACAGGTTATCAGATCGATAGTCAGACGGTCCTAAGAGACGTGAGGGCATGTGCTGACCTCTTAGAGACTTCGAAACTATGCTTCGCCTCAATATTGTTTGTTTTTTGTTTCAATACAGTTCGAGAGTGATTTCGAACTTGTATTTCCCTTAGTACGAGTGATACGGGGACTGGATAGTAGAGTATGCCCGCACCATAATTATTATGTGGGGTGCCGTTAGAATATATATATATATATATATATAAATCTGGAATTTGGGAACTACCTACTATGTCTATGGTAAGTAAGAAAGGAATAATTATTTCAATTTGGGAATAAGTGTGTGAAAAGTATAATATGTTACTGAGAAACTTTATTAGCAAATAAGGTTTAAATGAGAACTTTGTTGTTAAATGAAATTAACCTCTTAAATAATTGAATTTGTCAGTTTAAATCTTACGAGCAACCTAAGAGAAGATAAGTTAAACCGTTGGGAAGGTTAGTGCGATAGGTGTGCACATTAGAAGAGAGGTGAGAATTTCTCAAGTTAGTGTCGCACTAATATATTGTCGCATTGGCCAGTAAACATTTTAAATACTTGCTAAACTAATTTTAAACTGTTTTTACAATCGGGCTCTGACCCAATTCCATTTTCTTTTCTCTCTTGTATATATATGTATATATTACAGGTGCCCAGTCACAGGGGCGTCTTGCATAGGATCCTTTGGAAGGAACGCGCTGCAGCTTAGGTGGGAGTTGCTGGCCTCTTGCTTAGATGACCTCATTTTTTATTTCACTCCTAGCATTATTTTATCCAGTTGGGCATGTGTCGCCCTTTTCCATCATTTAGTTGTTTTATTCGATAGTGTGATTCATTTATTTCTAGTATTTACACTTTGGGATTTATTACTGTCAGGATGTTTTCCTTTAAGTTTTAATGTTGGAATCAATTAGTTGAATGCTTAATTATTTGGATTATATGTTCCAGGATAGTTGTTGTGTGATTCTTTATCTATGAATTATGTAAAGTTTTAAATGTTGGTTTATAAAATAAAATTTGGAAAGTAATGTCTAAAATGGTTTTGAAACTTAGCTTAATTATTTAGGGTGTTTAAATTGGAAAAGTTATTTTTACAACAGTGATGCTAAGAATGAACCAACCATTCACCTTGATTATAATTTAATAAAGGACTGATCACCCGGTATTTAATTAGGCGGGGTGTCACAATTCCATTCAATTAGTCCCGACACGACTCACACGCGTGTCAGACTTAATTACCAAAATGTCGTATTATTCACTCTCGATAATTTATCAAAGTGTATAGTTCCATATTACATATCACACAGTAATATTAAATCAATAAGTATTAACCCTAGGCACGCTAGTTAATATTTATTTTTAAATCCAGATTAATTAACAATTTAATTCTCACATTTAAATTCAATTAATCCCACTGTAATAATTAATCCTATAATTATTTAAATCATAAAAAATATGGGGTATTACAGTATAGTAATGCGGTTAAGTATAATTAAGCCATTTTACATATCAAGGTAGTATAGTGATACGGTTAGGTTTCATTTTGTCAATTAAATTGATCAGTTGTCTAATAATTTGAATGGTCAATTTCCTAAAAGCTAATAGCAGGTCATTTGTATTCCCAAGGCAACTATTGATAGTATAATTTGAATTGGTTACTTTAAAGGATTTGCAACATTAAGAATATTTTCAAACCGTTAATTTCAAATCTCGTAGCAAACTATGGGTATATTGTGTTCGTTAATAGTCAGTAACATGACAATCTATAAACGTGGGAATTTTTTTCTATTTGGTTACATATTTTAATACTTAATAAGATGGCCCTTTTTATTTATTTTTTTGAATCATATCTTGGTATATGTATTAGAGGTTATAAAGTACTCCACTAAATAAAAGTTTTTGAATCATATCTTGGTCTTATCAAATTATTAAGATTTTATGGCCTTTCTAGAATAAATTTTTAAATAAAATTTATTTACCTGAGTTTAAAATATTATCCGCCCTCCTCATTTAATTTAACTGGTAAAAATGGATTTTAATAATTATTTTATATCAAACAAATTTAATAATTATTTCAAAATTTTGTGAATATACTGACCACTTTTTAAAAAAAATCATCTTTTAGATCTACTTTTTATATCGATGTTATTTAATGTCCATACATACTTTTAACTTTGAAGTGAACGAGTAGGTAGTAGGAATCTTAATGTGTTATCTCATCACATACATGTGAATAAAAAATGATATTTTTCTTACTATGTTATTTCAGCACACATGTAATGAACGATGGTGATACCTCACAACATATCAGTAAAATTGTAAATGCATGGAAAGAATTGTACAAAACATTGCTGAAGTAGTGGTTAGGATCTGAACGATCAAATATATATAATTGGGTGGGGCTCTAGAAAATTTACTCAGATAAAAGAATCTAATAAATGTGGCCAACTGTGTACTAAATGGCGAAAGGACGTAAGGGTTTCAATAACAGACTAATGGATAAGACAACACAATAAGATACGCGACTCGAGGTAAAAAAAAGTTGGTATGGGACAATATAACTAAATGTCATATAATATATATGAAATACTCGACTTACATGGCCCCCATCCTATAACTTTTCATACAAAATCAATACACGCTTCACTATAAAATAACCATTGTCCAATTTTTCCTTTCGAAATCATTTCAGTTTATTCCAAAGTAATTTAATGTTAATATTATGTTACACTAAAATAATTTCATGCTTTGTACAATTATTTTGTTTTAGAGGTTTTTAATTTTTAATTTTTAATAATTTCATTATTTCTTTTTCTCCACAGTTTTATTTTTTTATTGTGTCATCGACATGAGCAAACTTAATGTGTCGTGTAGTGTCGTGTTAATCCAATATTGCCAATTAAGGTAATGAATTATTTTGAATCGTATATAAGTTGACATATTAGCTCATTTAAACTTATGGTTAAGATATTAAAAACATTAGGAGCTCCAATAATTTTTCTTATTTTACCAAAATTAATGGGTCCTAATGATATTAACGACTGAAGTAGGTCAATGCAATCCCAATCCGTTAACTATTGTATTTTATCATTTTTGGCGTTGCTATAATCCCAATTCGGAATGATTTTTCAACCGTGCGTAGATGTAATCACTACGAGGAAATATTTGGATTGTTTTTACAATCATACCATAGGCACCAGTACACCCTAGTATGTATGTATGTATGTATGTATGTATGTATGTGTAGAGATGAAGGCTCTCCTACATTACACTCTATACATCTAATCATACATCACACCTAGTTCTAGGCCCTAAGAAACCTTTTTTCCAATTTTTTTATTTTTCTATCGGAATTAACATTTCAATCAACACATGTTCTAGGTATTTTTAAAAAATCAAGTCAAAATACATTTTCTAGGTATTTTTAAAAAATCCACAAAATTTTGTTGGCGCCCACCCTTATAAATAAGGTAATATTAGCATTTTTTGTTAGATTTTTAGAAAATAACTAGAAATTGTGTTTTGATCCAACTTTGTGTGTGAAAGAAATGGCCGTGTGAATTAAGAATGGAGAAAAAGGAATATATATGTATTTGTGGATGTCTGTGTGTGGTGTGTGTGTGTGTGTGTGTGTGTGTGTGTGTGTGTGTGATATGGTGATAAATTCTATTATTACATCATATATAAAAAAACTATGTGTGGCTCCATCCGTAAATGAAGGAGAAAGTAAAAAAGTGATGTATATAATTTATATAAATAAATATGTGTAAGTACAAGTCTCGTGTCAGAATATTTACAGCTATATGTTGATGTCTAAAAGTGGACTGATTCCAAATTTATAATCAAAGATAAATAAAAGATAAGTAACCCAAATCACACACACAAAGAAAAAGGTTTTTAAAGTGGTTTGGCTATAGAATAAAGCCTACGTCCACTATTTTTTTATTCAAGGGTTTGCAATAGCTCAGAAACGAATGACTTGAGTTGTAGCAAATGGACTTCCCCTCTATTAGCTGGGGGATGGTGTTTATTTATAAGGGTCCAAAACCCTAAATATGGAACGTATTTATATTGCCAGGCGTTTATATCTGTATACAGTGACTAAGATATTAGTTGTTTCGAATTAGTTGGAATTCTTCTCCGAAAAATGCTTGGTATTTCGGTTGGTTGGCTTTCTAGTGCTGCTCAGCGATATAGATGACTAACGGTCTCCGAACTCGATCAAGTTAGTTGGTCGGGCATACTGGATGATAGATGTACTCTCATCATTGGTCAATGTGAAAGTATAATTTTTACAAACAACAGAAGACCCTAATGCTTCATGGTTAATGCTTGCAGGAAAGTATGGTGTATTTTCTTCAAGAAGTTGATCGGCAGGCTATTGGGGTGTCTGATCGGCAGTCGACCTCCCATACTTGTAAAAAAAAATTATGGTACTGTTTGAGAATGGCATTTTTGTAAATAATTCAAAAATTAGCAAACCTCCAAAGGGAATATTGGTATTTTTCTCATCTGAAGTTGTGTCGCCGTAAAGATGTCAATCGTTGGGACATGTAATCATTGATTTTGCCATTTTTGAGGTAAGATAAAAAATATACGAAGCTTTCCTTGTTCTCACGTACCTCAAACTTCCTGAACCATTGCCATTTCTTTATCTTCACACTATTTCTTGCGTGATCGTTTGCTGCCTTTTTCTTTAGTTCTTGCTGAGTCCTTAAAGATGACTGGTCGGAGGCTTTGAAGGATGTCGAAATAGTCGTAGATTCTGAGTTGTTTCGAAGACATAACCCAGGGCCCCCTCCAAGTTTGGATGAGGAAGTTGATGATGAAGAGGATTCAGGGACTTTTCTTTGGCTCCTGTTGAATATGATGTAATCCTAGATGTTTTGGCCGAGCTACCTCCTGTTCCAGCTAATCCTCAGGATAAGGAGAAGGTCTAGCTTTCTTAGTCTATTTTTGTTTGTTCTTGTAGTCTTCTTTTGTCTAATTTTTATGTTCTGTAATAGGTGTGTCTCTTGTAACACCCTTTTCAATCAATGAAATAACTTAGTGTTTACTCACTTCACTATAATTGATGTGTTTGTTGTTCTTTACTGGGTTGCCCTTAATAAAATTATTCTTGGTTGTGTTCTTGTGCCCTCATACTTGATATTTTCATTTTGATGCAAGGATGGAAAAGATTAATTTTACTGAATCAAATATACTTAGAAATTGCCACAATGTGTTTCAGGCTGGTCACATAGATTTGATTGAGGAAGATTTATTAGAATTACTCGACGCTGATGTTTTTGATCAGCTAAGGAAGCCTAATGCTACTTGTGAAGTCTCCTTGATCGGGTTATGGCCAACAATGTTGCCTATTATGAGATGATTAGGCAATTACAAGAAGACACAACAAATCCAATTCCATGCTCCATGCCGATTATGAGGCCAAGTACAAAGCTTTAAGTGAAGGGTGGGGCTTTGATAATAAACTTCAAAAAATTACTTCTGCACTGAATAAGAGAGAGATTGTGCTACAATAAGAAATTAAATCAGTCCAGGAAATAACTGCCCTATTGGAGAAAGAATACAATTCTCTGAGGGGTGAACTTGATATCCTGAAGCAATCAATTACTACCCATCCTAATGAAGGTCCTTCCTATTTAGAAATGGAGAATGAAAGACTACTAGAGTAGTTGGAGTCCTTGTAGAATGATAAGCCTAGGTCGGGTCACTCATCCAAAAGAGCAATTATTGGTCGACCTAATGCTAAGGAGAAAAGAACTACAAATACTTTGGCCGACCAAGTTTCCCAGTTAAATGTCAAGAGTGATGTCATCAAGAAGCTTCAATGTCAAGTAGAGAGATTAACTTTCCAATTTCATAAACAACCCAGTGAAGTTTGGATGGATGGATACAATGAAGTGTTATACCATATAGAAGATCACATGCCTCAAAGTAATCGTGAGGTTTACAAATGGGGATGGACCAACCTTTTAATTTTGCTGAAGAACGACCAAAATAGTAACTTATGGCACTGAAATGACCCAGGTTTTCTTGACTGTGATAAGCTTCCATTCACACTCGAAAATAATTGGATTCCTCCTAATTTTCTTCCCCAATGTTTAATAACCAAATATTTAGGGGATTATGGCCTCCATGATGAACTTGAGATACTTCATTCTGCACATTTGATTAACCAACCGTGTAGTAGCTATAGGCGGATGCTGAGTGATGTTAACTACATAAATTCTCCATACACTTTGGATGACCCTCCTACTGGCATGGATAAGGCTCAAGGAAAACGTCTAGTCGGATGCTTTTTGTATTTCCTTTTTCACTTTAGTTTGTTGAATATTAATGAAATTGAAGGTTTCTCTTTGTCATCTTTGTATTTCCTTTTTGGCCGACTAGATAATCTTCTATGACTAGTTACTCTACTCTATAAATTGAGTTGTTATTTATTTGTTATTTAAACTTGTAGGTATTACTAATATGATCCTCAACTAGATAGGGTGTATTGATACTAGTTAGTTGATTTAAAGATTATTGAATTTTATTAAATGGGAAGAATATGAATGTAAAGCCATATATTCTACTAATGTTGTTTTTGGATAAAATTGCAATGAATTTTGTTAATATTAGTTATCAGCGACGACCAAGTGTGTTAGGAATATATGCATTTATTCTTTTATTTAGGAATGTGTACATGTATTTATGTATTTAATCTAGTTAAGTAAAACTTGTTTTAGCATTTTTAAAGTTGTATACGAAGTTTTACATGCTTTTTGTTCTTAACTTGTCAAAGATGAAGTTATACATGAAGCACGTTTTTGAAGTTGGAAAAGTTTGAAAAGCTAAGGTGTAAACTTTTATGGAGTTGGAGATGTTTGAAAATATGAATATAAAACTTTTTTGGAGTTGGAAAAGTTTGAAAAGCAAAAGTATACACTTTTCTGAAGTTAGAAAAGTTTGAAAAGCTAAAGTATACCTTTTTTGTTGATTTTTTCATATATTCCGATAAACAAAACATAAAATATGATCATGACTTAAACAAAATGCTTTTCATTAACTGGTTGAGTTTGAACTGAATGCACTAACTATATGGCATAATAAAAATTACCGATTGTAGTTACAAAAATGGTCGACATTCCAGGTATTCTTGAATTCTTCTCATTCCAGAGTCTCTAGTCGATAAGTTCTTGGTCGGACCTCTGTCGAGATACGATAAGGACCATGCTAGTTGGGTTCCATCTTATTGTTATTCTGAATGACTTTTTTGAGAACAAGATCTCCTTATTTCAAGTAGGTTGACTTGAATCTCTTGTTATAAAACATTATTTTTTGTTATTGGTAAGCGGCCATCTGAATAGCCGTGTCTTCTTTGACTTCATTGATCATATCCAGATCTAGTCACCTCATCAGATTGCTTTTGGGTGAATCAAAATTGACCACTCTATGATTCGGCATACCTATCTTTACTGGTATCACTGCCTCAGTGCCAAAAGCGAGCATGCAAGGTGTCTCACCTATTGCTGCTCTTGGCGTGGTCCTATAAGCCCAAAGGACAGTATAGAGCTCATTGATCCAGTTTCCTTTAGCATCATCTAGTCATTGATTTATTCCATCTAGCATAGTTTTGTTGGTGATTTCTGCCAAACCATTACATTGAGGGTGGATAGGAGCTGAGTGAAGTTTCTGAATTCCTGATCTCAAATAGTATTCTTCAAACTCATCATTATCAAAATGTGTGCTATGGTCTGTGACGAAGGTATATGGCATCCGATAAAGGCATATGATTTTCTTCCATATGAATTGGAACACCTTTTTATAAGGCATATCTACTAGAGGTTCATCCTCAAGCCATTTTGTAAAGTAATCTACTACGATGACCAAGTATTTGAACCTCCCTTTTGTGGTCAATAAGGGTCCGACCAAATTTATGCCCCAAATTGAAAATGGCAAGGGTAAATGATAGGAGTGAGGTAAGCACCTATCTTTCTATGAACTACAACAAACCTCTGGCATTTATCACACTTTTTTGTGAACGAAATACAATTAGTTTTCATTATCGACCAATAATAGCCTTGTATGGCTATTTGTTGCACTAAGGACCTCCCAACCAAATGGGCACCACACGAACCTTGATGTACTTTTTTGATTAAGTCTTCCACCTCTATTGAATGGAAACATCACTGGAAAGATACTCTATATCCTCTCTTATACAACACGCCTTTTTCCATTATATAGTAAGCCACTTTGTATCTTAATTTCCTAGCTTCTTTCTGATCGGCAGGCAAGATTCCTGTCTCAATATAATTTTTAATAGGATACATCCATAAAGGACCTAAATCTATGGATATTATATTGAACGCCTCCACGTTAATTATCCTAATTGTTCTTCAAATTTCCATAGGAGTGGTTGAAGCTAGACGAGCAAGTGCATCTTCTCGGGCATTATTCAGTCTTTGGATTCTTACTATTTTCACTGCTGGGAACAAGGAAATTACTTCAATGGTCTTTTTCCAGTACCTTATAATTATTTATCCTTCAACCCCATAGATTTGAAGCAACTGATGAGCAATGAGCTGGGAATCACAGTACATAACCACTTGTTCGGTGCCCAAGGATGATGCTAATTCTAGTCCTATAATCAAGGCTTCATATTCGACTTCATTATTAGATGCCTGAAATTGAAATATCAGCGCATAATTAACATCTAGATCATTGGGGGTGTTTAGGATGAGCCCCGCCCCACTTCCAGTCATGCAAGAAGGACCATTAATGAATAATTTCCATATTAGAATTTCATTATTGAACTCTTCACTTATTAGTACTCCATGATTGAATATTTTTAGGCTTTGATTTGCTAGACTTTGAGATTTTTCTTGGGCAGATGAGGATTCTAGCTGGTCGGCGACTATATCGATTTTCTTTTGAGCTGAGATCTCTTCCTGAGAAGTCTACTCGGTAGGAAAACTTGCCTGATCTGATGCCTCCGCATAAGTAAATCCTAATACAAAATCAACCACCGCTTGCCTCTTTATCGAATTCCAAGGTTAATATATAATAACGTATTCTCCCAGTTCCATTGCGCAAGACATTAATATTCCCAACTTCTCATGTTTTTGTAGGGCTTGTCTTAAAGGTATGTCAGTGTACAGTACAATAGTGTGCGCTTAAAAGTATGACCTTATTCTCCTAGATGCCTCTATTAGTGCTAGTGCCAACTTTTCCAAGCGTGGATATCTCATTTTAGCTCCTCGGAATGCTTTACTTATATAACACACATGCTTTTAGACTGCTTCCTCCAGTCGAATGAGTGCCGAGCTGATAGTTGATTCTGAAACGACCAAATATAAATATAATTTCTCTCCCATTATTGGTTGGGAGAGCAATGATGGAGATCCCATATATTTTTTAAGTTTAATAAAATCTATTTTTCATTCATCATTCAACTTAAAAGTCTTTATAAGTGGAAGGAAATTATCGCTTGCCCTAGAAACGAATCAATTTAAGGCCGATACCCTTCCTGTGAGCTTTTGCACCTCTTTTTCTCTAGTCGGGGACTACATTTCCATCAAAACTTTGATTTGATTGGTATTAGCTTCTATCCCCCTCTGACTGACAATGTACCCAATAAACATTCCGTCATATACCCCAAAAGTACACTTCATCGGGTTGAGTTTCATTTGATAATTCTCCAGTTGGTCAAACATCTGGGTTAAATAGTATACGTGGTTGGCATTCGCCTTACTTTTGGTGAGCATATCATCAACATAAACTTCCATATTTTTTCCGATTTGTTCTTCAAAAACTTTGTTTACTATCCTCTGATACGTTCCTCTAGAATTTCTTAGCCCAAAGGGCATGACGTTATAGCAGTATGTTCCTTGGCTAGTAATGAAGGATATGTTTTCTCCATCTTCAGGCTTTATTTTTATCTGGTTGTATCCAGAATAGGCATCCATAAAGCTAAGCAACTCGTGACCTACAATTGCATCTACGAATTTCTCAATCCTTGGCAAATGAAAATGATCTTTTAGTCAAGATTTATTAAGATCAGTAAAATAATTGCACACATGTCACTTATTCTTCTTCTTCTTTAACATCACCACATTAGACAACTAGGTCGGGTACTTGTTATCTTCGATGAACTTTTATTTCTGCAATTTCTCTACCTCCTCGTGGATTTCCAGATCTTGCTTGGGACTGAAAACTCTTTCATTTTTGTTTGTCTGGATTAGAGTCTTTAACTATATTGAGCTCATGGAAGAGGAAATTGGGGTATATTCTCGACATATCGTCATGGATCCAGATGAACACGCTATTTCTATCTCTAAGAAATTTAATTAAATCCTGTTTGAGAGAAGGGGTCAGCATTGAACCAATTTGGGTAGTTCTTTCTGGATTCTCATCATCCAAGATAATGGATTCTATCTCCTTTATGACTTATCCCTTAATCACATCCTTTTCTTCTATTGGGTCCAATTTTTCGATATGATAAGTGGTGGTGATATTCTTAACCACTTGCTGGTGAATCGATGTATAGTAGCATTCCCTGGCATCTTTTTGGTTACCATACACCAACTCCATAGTTAGTCGAGACTTTCATACATTGATGAACCATGGACGGGACGACCTCAAACTACTTTTTTCCCACTCTACCAAGAATGATGTTGTAGGCATATGGGACATTTTTATCCATCACGAAGAAATAAATCTTTTCTTTTCGATCACCGACCAAGTGCCGACTAGGATGTCCAACTTGACAGTACTCAAAGGATATACTCTTTCTCCAGAAAATCCTACGAATGGTCTATGATATGGTTCCAACACGCTATCTTTCAGCCTAATCTTACTAAAGAACTCATAGAACATTACGTCTATCTAGCTTCCATTATCGACCAGTATCCTTTCAACCATGCCTTTATGAACTCGACATGTGATGACTAACAAATTTTCATGAGGATAAAGTACCCCATTTAGATCGGCCTTGGAGAAACCAATTACTAGTCGATCTTTGTTGACGTTTATTAATCTGCCATCATCAAAGTCGACCTTGTCGATCTGTCTAGTGGTTAGGCAATCCTTGGCTTAATTCATGTATGCCTTCCTTTATGCTATTTTATCTCCTCCTCCAACATCAACTCATATATTAAAATGACATTCGAAATATATCATACCGACATCCATCTCGGGTTCCTCTGGCCTATTAGGTAGGTCAAGATGATCACCAGCCTCTTGGTCACTTGCTCTTTTATTGTCATTTGTTCTTCGGCGGGGTGAGTTTGATATTTTCTTGTTATTCTAACCATGCTCTTTGTCGATGAGTTTGGAAAACTTTCCCCTCCAAATTAGAGTTTCTATTTCCTTTTTCAAAGAAATTCACTTGTCAGTGGTATGCCCATGGTCCCTGTGAAATTCACAAAACTTTGAAGTGTCCCTTCGATTTGGGGGTGCCTTTAACTTTCTCGGCTAGAAGATATGATGTACACCTTTAGTGAGGGGAGTATACTAATTATATTTCTTCATTCGGTCCAACTTGTCCTGCTTATTTCCTCGATCCTTTTTGAAAGAATCATTCCTCCACTCTTCAGCTTTGGAATCCCTAGACCCCTTGGCAACCATAGCTTCTTCGACGTTATCTTGGCAACTTTATCCATCAATTTCTCCATTGTTTTTAGTGTTTTCCTTGCTAGGAATTTTTGGCCCCTTTTTTTTCGAATGTTTTTTAAGGATAGCAAAAAAACTCTATTTTTGAAAAACTCTTTTCTAAATTTTGAACCGCACCAAGTATATGAACCAATTTTAGTGAAGCCCAATTTTATCTTGTTTAATCCTAAACATGCATTTAGGTGATTAAAGCAAGTAAAATAAATAAGTTCACAAAGGTGACGCCAGATGTACGAGGAAACCACTAAGATAAAAAACCTCAAACGACCCAAGCCGGACAATCACTATGATGTGCTATTACAAAGTACAAATGATAGACTTACTTAATGGATCGATCCCGCACAAGTCCTTATGCTCCTCTAATCCTTCAATAACTCCTCTGCAGTTGCCTCGAAAAAGTCCTGCTACTATATCTGTCCACAGCACATGCGTCCTCAAATGACTCGGTGTCCATCGATACAACCATGCAAAGTCTACAATGTTGAACACAAACTCCTTCATTTCTTCACTACCAAACCCAACGTTAAAAGTGATGAACAAAATGCCAGTGGTGCAAACCAAGATATCTATAGCATATGTGAATGAAAGATTGAATCTTGAAACTCTAGGGATGTTTTTAGACTTTTAAAAACCTTAGAAATTTTTTACAAAAACTTAATGTTTGTAAACTAATTTTTGGTTATGAAACTTACAAAAATCTAAGTGAAAGATGCCATAAATATAAAACTTAAGTCGGATCATCATTTGAGCGAGATGAGGTTGTTGTTCGAACGAGATAGCCATGTCCTTTGAACGACAAAGCCACGTTGTTTGAGCGACCTCCACATGTCATTAGAACGACTATAAATGTCGTTTTATCCTTCTAAACACAAGGGAAGGTTTCACATGACTCTCAACAATCCTTATCTTAGAATAAATGAAGTTAAAACACTTTAAAATCATTTTTAACATTTTAAAAATATTTATATGTAAAATAACATCCTAAAAACAATTTTCAAGTCTCATAAACATTATGCATTCATACCTGAGAGATTAGAATGCAATGAAGACGTAAAACGTGCATCAAATAAATATCGGAATGATAATTATTTGAAGCTTGGTCGCAACGTCTTCAATAAACTTTATGTCATAGACTGTGTGGGATCATGACAGTAAAAAATCTATCTATGACTCAAAAATAATATTTTTATCTGGGAATAAGTCATATACATACGATGGACTCCATTGGAAATTTTATCGTTACAAATCTCCCTCTTTGACTACTTCGGGACAAAACCTAAACAATAAAATGCATAAGATGGGCCGTCAAGCCATAGGACACCTAAATCCCATCCCATAAAACCCAAAATAAAAAATTTCAGGAAAAGACTAGTAAATGTTGGTGTGACAAACATGAGTTGTCTGAATATGATGTAGTCTTGAAATCTTAACTCGCTGAAGAATACCTACAGACCTAATCACTCACTACGTGTGCTAAAAACGGAGTTCGCTTTGTCTGGGCTCCATTATTGAGTACCGATGCTCCATCAGACTCGGCCGATTGAGACTTTTAGTCTCAAACATAACACACGTGTGTGGAACATGTGACAAGAGTATTATTGGCACACTTGACCAATACCGTTATAGCGTATCAACCCCCACATAAAGGGAATATTTAGCCATGATGAATTACACACCTCATTATACAGCTGTCACACTCCTGCTGGTTACTTGATCTCACCCATACTTGTGGCAGGCTAGGGGTGATACTACGCATCCCCAAGGATATAAAAGTAACTTATCATCTTCTTTTACGAGGATGGATAAGTTAAAACCTTACTATTTTGTATTGTGTTAGACAGAGAAAGTACAAAAAAGATTGTATCATTGTTAATGGATTCTAGGCTCATTATTTAGTAAGAGTGATTTACTTTTTACATAGTGGACATAGTCTGAGGACGAACACTTATATTTGTCTCTTCCTTATCTCTCATCCTCTCTACTTTTTATTTTTCTGCTTTACTTCACTATGGTTATAAAATCCTAGAAACTAAGATGAATCTATCTCTAGGTGATACTCTGTATCATCATACACCTCTCGTCCTCCCTCTTTTATCCTTTTCAAAGGTTTAAGTCAATGCATCAACATCAATATCATCATAAGGGTTCGAAGCGAACCGACGCTAAGGGCTTCGATCGATTATTGTAGCATAAAGTTATATTCAATCTTATGATTTTTACATTTTTTTTATATAATGTGTATATGTATATATAAATAAATAACGGGTCACACTCACCAGAGTCAGTGCGGAGTATGGTGAGAATTTATTGTCTTTGGCCCATCGAGCATGCACGTACAAGTTGCCTGATTAGGTGTTTTGCTATCATCTCGACCACCCTTTGTCCTTTATGATCATTCACTCCTCAAATTTTCATATGATTTAGACCCCAACCTATGGACATCAACTTTCTTCGTTTTTTTTTCCTCCCTCTGGACTAACTTTTTATCCATCCCTCATTTTTCAAAAAGTTGTTCTATTGATCGATCGACATTTGAATATTCAGAGGGACTCTGTATTTCATAGCCAAAATGTCGGAGCTTGATTGCCCTTTCGAAAAATGTCTTTGTCGAAGGTTCCTCTAATACGTTCTTGTTTGTTCACCAACTCGAGAAATAACATTTTACTTTGAACAATCGGGAAATTAAAAACTCTTACAAAGTTGTTCAAAAATTTCATCCTTAATGGCTTGATCAACTTTGTTCTAGTTATTTATTGCATTGACTCCCACATGCCTTTTTTCAAGAGATAAACAAATGGATTTAAAGATCTGGACATCATTTTTAGTGTGAGTAGGATTATTTTCGAGAAGGGAGAACCCAATGGGTTTCTTCTCATTTACTCGGGAGGTGTCAGTAGCGGTGGGTGGGGGTGTTGAATTAACATGCATTTGTTTTTTACTAGTAGATGGAGTGGTAGAGTTAATCATTGGTGTATAAGAGTATTTTTCACCCAGTGGTGATGAGGATCCAGGTTAGGGTGTATGAGATGAGAATTCATGAGGTGTCCCGTTATCATTTGGTACGTTATCTCCATTGTCATTTGACATTGCCTACAATAAAAAAAAATGAAGACGAATTCATTATACTAACATGTTTATGATTAACTAATCATGTTTATGACTATATATATGCATATTCATTCTCATAATAAGACTTTGAAATATGTTCAACGTGTCTGATCTCCATCCATTCGATATTACTTTTTAAAAATCTATGGATTTTTGAACGTGGCCAACCAAGAGGAAGCGTATATATGATTTATGTTTAGATGTTCGTGTCATGAACTATGAATCCTTTCTTCATCAACTTTATGCAAGATTCATTTTATTCTGCATATGCCATGATACATCCTAGTTTTAGTCAGTGCTCTTTTTATGTAGTTATATCCACAATGGATGAATATTTTTTTCTGCCGTATCTAAGAGTGTAAGTAATGTTAGGGCTATGTCAGGATTATGTAGGCGAAATGTATTCTCTACTTGTTCATCCCAACATTCTTATAGGGAAAACAAAATACGATTGAACAGTTACGCTTATGAGAGATGAACTCCACGATTTGCAAGGTAGTTAAATTATTCAATCTTCCTTTTCTCATACTTGTGAATACGAGTAGGCTATATATGGTGGGCACTAATAAAAGATGTATAAGTATGATCCAATTGTAACCTATCCCACTCTTTTTTCCAGTGATTATCATTGTGCTTCATTTTTTTTAGAAGAATATACGAGGGTGTGAATATGAGTCATATAAGTAAAAATTTTAAGTAATTATTAACTCATTAATATTTTTCAACCGATCTAATTTATGTTTATCTTATTTTATTTAATCATAAGATTTTTATACGATCTTTTGCCTATTTGCATTCACCCTACCAGTATCAAAAAATCCAAATTAATTTTGTATTATTTAAATTAATCCTAAAATTACTATATATCCACCAAATGTGAAACTCCTTCCATTAATTTTTATTCTCCAAAACAACAATCACTTAAGGAGGGGGTGAACATGATCACAACGGTTAACTAAACAGTATTATCAATATACTCACCCTAACAATATGAACAAGTCCAAATTAAGTTTATTTTACTTAAATAAATCCTAAAATTACTATATGTCCCCCAAATGTGCATGCTATAATAGTCAGCCAAAGATATGTACAAGCTGAATTATAGTAATTTTAGGAAGGCCATCAATGAATTTGGCTCTGATACCATAAAAGAGAGGATCAATAATATAAACAGAATAATAACTGAAATATATTACAGGGTTTTATTACAAATAGAAATTAAAACAAACTTAAAAACTTACAAACTTAAGAGTCCACCGGAATATGGCCGGAAAATCCATAAACTTATTACAAACTTAGAGAGAGGGAGAGAGAGAGAGAGAGAGAGAGAGAGCGAGAGAGAGAGAGAGAGAGAGATATAGTAAAGAAAGAGGTGAGAAATAAGGAAGAGAAGTCCTCAATTTATACAACCAATAAAGGAATAAATAATTCTTAAGAAAATAACCCGTAGGTCCCTTTATATTTGAGGCTTACAAAGTCTCTTTTCCTGAAGCGTCGGCTGCTGGGGCAATGGGTCCTACCATTTGTCATGAGGCATCAACTGATGGGCCAGTGGGTCCTACCACTATCTTTGAGTTAGGCAAGATGGAGAAAGCTTTGTCTTCAAGCGTCAGCGAGCATCTTTCTGGGGACAAGTGGGCCAGCTAGGGGACAGCTATCTCAATTCATCTAGGCCATCCATCGGATCCGAGTTAGGAAAGGTACCATCAAACCTTCTTGTTGGAAATGCTGAATTCAGTGAGTTGAAAAAAGCCTCCATTGTTGGCTCAGTGGGAAGATTGTGGTCAAACATATCACCAATAAATTCATCGTCTTCTCGATTCTGAGATTCTCCGGCAAGAAAAAGGATTGTCATTCTTGACTGAGGCCATGGAAGTATCATCATCAGATGGTAGAGGAATGGGGTTAGAATCATAACTAAAGAAAGGTTTGATTCTATCACTAGGAACTCCAAAATCCGATCTGAATTGAGTATAGGTGTAATCCATCATCTTCTGCAGCAACTCTTGCTTCGTTGCTATGGGAAATTGCTTCTTCAGGGCAATCTTCAAATCCTTAATTGGATTGGTTCCGAGCATCATCTTCTCAGTTGGAGGGGGTGAATCTTCCACCATGGACATGTAATGCTTCAGACTATCTTTTATTAACTTGATGGTATTAATCATATCAACACCACTCCACCAACGATAATACAAGATTCTTTTAAGTAGAGGCACATTAAGATTGTTAACTCTACATTGGAGATCCCATCGGGAAATCCAAGGAATACTTATCTCAGTAAAAAAGAGTAGGGTATTAAGCCCTACTGGGTTTTTATTTTTCCCTCTTAATTTAGGATGAAATTGAGTCCATGGTAGAAAAAGTTTTTCCTTGGTAATTTCATCAGGTAACATATAAATTCCTGGGCCAAATTTATCCCACCAATTGATAACCCATCCTGGGTAACTTTCTTTTAAAGAATTTGGGCACAAATCAAAAAACCAAGTGTGTTTGTGCTCAACATTCTGATAATAAAAAGCTTTTGTCCAAGCCTGGACATAATCCCAATAATTATAGGAACCAACTTGCGAACTTAATTTTCGCATTTTCAAAGGATGAATTCCCCATTCTTGGGGAGATATGAATTTCTTCAAAACTGCCTTGCTATAAGCAATAGGAGATTTGAAATTGCCATGGTGTTTATTAGTGTGATTAAACACCACCGATTCAGTCTCTTCAAGGATATCCTCATATACCGTCAAGTATTTTCCTTCTTGCACATCATAATTATGTGTATCCAAAGAAAGGAACTTAATTTCCCAGGGAGAAGACATCTGCTTCTTGTCCTCTTTATTGAGGATAAGTATTAATTCCGAAGTCCTTTTATTCGGAATGAAATCATACTACATTGTTTCTAATACCTCTTTAGCAGATATCTTTTTGCTAAATGGATTAGGAGGAGGATAATTCTTTCCTCGATTCTGCGCACTCTGGCGATGAAATTCCAAATAATCCTGTATCGGAGGATATTGATGTTCATTGATCACCATCTTCTCTTTTCCAGGCCTTCAGGATTGCCCACGGCCTCTGCCACGCCCTCTAGAGGGGCCACTCATTGATTCTGCAAAAACTCACTGGTTAGAAAATCAGGAAGAGAGTTGTTTTCTCCTTTGATATGTACAATATCAAAATCAAACGAAGATAAATTAGCTTGCCATCTGGCAAAAATCTGTTTTGAATCAATATTTTCAACATCTATTTGCAAAACCTGTTTTACAACACTATAATCAATTCGTAACAAAAATTTCTGATTTAACAAATCATCTTGAAATTTTGAAATGCATTTAACAACCGAGAGAATTTCTTTTTTAATGGTGGAGTAATTTTTCTGGGCTTCTTTCCAAGATCCAGATGTAAAATGAACCAGTTCTTATTTTTTAGTTAAAGAATTAAGTTGTTTTAAAATCCCACCATAACCTAAATTCGAGGCATCAGTTTCAACAAATTTTGAAAAAGAAGGATTAGCTAAAGCTAGACAAGGTAACTGCTTAACTTTCAGTTTAATTTTTTGAACAACTTTAGTGTGATCTAAAGTTCAAGGATCAGGGTTCTTTTTCAACCTAGTGTAAAGGATTGCACTGTCATGTGCAAGAGTCTTATAATAATCACCAATATAATTGAGACTACAAGGAAATCTTTGAAGTTGAGTTTTTTCTTTTAATTCATCAGGGAATTTAGAAACAAACTGAATACTTCTATTAATAGGGAGTATTTTCCCTTCTCCAATGGTGTGCCCTAAGAATCTAATATTAGTTTGAAAAATTTTCATTTTAGGGGTGGAGATAACTAAACCATTAGTTTTAATAACATCTTTAAATTTTTTTAAATGTTTAAAGTGTTGATCAATCGATTGTGAAAAGATAAGGATATCATCAATGTAGACAATAGAAAAATCAGAATAAGGATTAAAAATATCGTTCATGATATTTTGAAATTCAGAGGGGGCATTCTTAAGCCCAAAAGACAAAACATTCCATTGATAATGGCCAAATGGAATCAAAAAAGCAGTTTTATACCGATCTTGTGGGGCAGTTTGGATCTGCCAATATCCATATTTTAAATCAAATTTGGAAAAGATAGTAGCAGAGTTAAGCCTATCAAGTAAATCCTTTTTATTAGGGATTTGATATCTTATCCATTGCAAAACATTGTTGAGAGGCTTATAATTAATTACAAGCCTAGGAACACCTCGTTCCTTCTCAGCAGCCTTTTTAACATAAAAAGTTGTACAACTCTAAGGAGAATAACTTTTAGTTATAAGCTTATTATCTAGAAGACTCTAAATCTCATTCTTACACAGGTCAAGAAATTCAGTCTTCATTTGACTGGGTCTGGCCTTAGTAGGGATGGATTTTTCATTGAAATTATTTTCATAAGGAAGAGAAAAAACATGCTTCTTCCTATCCCAAAAAGCATTAGGGATATCACTGCAAACTTCAGTTATTAATTGATTTTTAACAACATTAACTTTTTGCAGTACATTGGATAAAACTAATTTCTGTTTAATAGTTAAAAAAGAGATTTCTTTTTGAAGAAAATTTAAATGGTTTTCTTTGAAAATAATATTATTTGTCAAAGAGTTGATTTTCTTAATCTCGGGTTGGGTAATAAATTCAAAAACAATTTTTTGGTTTTGAATAGTGGTGTATATTCCTCTAGGATCAATTTTATCAATTGGCATAAGCAAAGATAAAAATGGAGTACCTAAAATAATTTGTTGGGATAAATAGCTAATAATCAAGAAGGTACTATCTAAACAAATTCCATTGTTACAAATGGCAACCTTGGTCAATTTATATTTAATGCCCATGCTATCACCACCAGCATTAAACAGGGAATGAGTAGTCTTCTCAAAGTATTCAGTGGGGACAATTCCTTCTTGAATACAATTCATATCAGCACTGCTATCAACGAGGTCAATGATGTTACACAAAGTAAATTCATTGTTGATAACCAGGTTAATAGTAGTGTACCATTTCAGACTAGGTACATGATTAATAACACCTAAATAATCCACAAAATCCTCATTATTTGAAGCTTCTGGATTAGAATGCTTTGAAGCATTCTTGAGATTATTAATCTCAATTTGCATGTTATTTTGTTGATCCTTAAGTTGTCTTAATTCACTTTTAAGGGTATTGACTTCATGTCTTAGGTCAGTAATGCTAGCAGGTTTACTAGATTCTCCACCTTTTTCTAAACGGTTGAGTACTTCGTTAAGGTTGTACTCCTGAGTTTTACAAAGGAAGTCTGAAGAATTAGGAGCATTCTCCTGGGTATAGTATCGATGCTTTAGATTTTCCATCAATATTCCAATCGTAAATGGATTTGCCATGGAAAGTGGTCTGAGGATTGTGAAGGGTATCTTTAATAAAAGATAGTCTGAAGCATTACATATCCATGGTGGAAGATTTATCCCACCAATTGATAACCCATCCTGGGTAACTTTTTTTTAAATAATTTGGGCACCAAACAAAAAACAAAGTGTGTTTGTGCTCTGCATTCTGATAATAAAAATCTTTTGTCCAAGCCTGGACATAATCCCAATAATTATAGGAACCAACTTGCGAACTTAATTTTTGCATTTTCAAAGGATGAATTCCCCATTCTCGGGGAGATATGAATTTCTTCAAAACTGCCTTGCTATAAGCAATAGGAGATTTGAAATTGCCTTGGTGTTTATTAGTGTGATTAAACACCACCGATTCAGTCTCTTCAAGGATAGCCTCATATACTGTCCGGTATTTGCCTACTTGCACATCATAATTATGTGTATCCAGATAAAGGGACTTAATTTCCCAGGGAGAAGACATCTGCTTCTCGTCCTCTTCATTGAGGATAAGTTTTAATTCTGAAGTCCTTTTATTAGGAATGACATCATACTTAATTGTTTCTAATACCTCTTTAGCAGATTTCTTTTTGCTAACTGGATTAGGAGGAGTAGAATTCTTTCCTCGATTCTGCCCACTCTGGCGAAGAAATTCCAAATAATCCTGTATCGGAGGATATTGATATTCATTGATCACCATCTTCTCTTTTCCAGGACTTTGGGATTGGTCACGGCTTCTGCCACGCCCTCTAGAGGGGCCACTCATTGATTATGCAAAAACTCCGTGGTTAGAAAATTTGGAAGAGAGTTGTTTTCTCCTTTGATATGTTCAATATCAAAATCAAACGAAGATAAATTAGCTTTCCATCTCGCAAAAATATGTTTTGAAATAATATTTTCAACATATTTTTGCAAAACCTATTTTACAGCACTACAATCAATTCATAGCAAAAATTTTTGATTTAACAAATCAACTTGAAATTTTGAAATTCATTTAACAACCGAGAGAATTTCTTTTTTAATGGTGGAGTAATTTTTCTGGGCATCTTTCCAATATCCACATGTAAAATGATACAGTTCTTCCTTTTTAGTTAAAGAATTAAGTTGTTTTAAAATCCCACCATAACCTAAATCCGAGGCATCAGTTTCAATAATTTTTGAAAAAGAAGGATTAGCTAAAACTAGACAAGGTAATAGCTTGACTTTCACTTTAATTTTCTGAACAACTTTAGTGTGATCTAAAGTCCAAGGAGCGGGGTTCTTTTTCAACCTACTAAAGGATTGCACTGTCTTGTGCAAGATTCTTATAATAATAACCAATATAATTGAGACTACTAAGAAATCTTTGAAGTTGAGTTTTTTCTTTTAATTCATCAGGGAATTTAGAAGCAAACTCAATACTTCTATCAATAGGGAGTATTTTCCCTTCTCCAATGGTGTGCCCTAAAAATCTAATAGTAGTTTAATTTTTTTCATTTTAGGGGAGGAGACAACTAAACCATTAGTTTTAATAACATCTTTAAAATTTTTTAAATGTTTAAAGTGTTGATCAATCGATTGTGAAAATATAAGGATATCATCAATGTAGACAATAGAAAATCAGAATAAGGATTAAAAATATCGTTCATGATATTTTGAAATTCAGAGGGGGCATTCTTAAGCCTAAAAGGCAAAACATTCCATTGATAATGGCCAAATGGAACCACAAAAGGAGTTTTATACCGATCTTGTGGGGCAATTTGGATCTGCCAATATCCAGCTTTTAAATCGAATTTGGAAAATATAGTAGCAGAGTTAAGCCTATCAAGTAAATCCTTTTTATTAGGGATTGGATATCTTATCCATTGCCAAACATTGTTAAGACGCTTATAATTAATTACAAGCCTAGGAACACCTCGTTCTTTCTCCGCAGCCTTATTAACATAAAAAGCTGTACAACTCCAAGGAGAATAACTTTTAGTTATAAGCTTCTTATCTAAAAGACTCTGAATCTCATTCTTACACAGGTCAAAAATTCAGTCTTTATTTGACTGGGTTTGGCCTTAGTAGGGATGGATTTTTCATTGAAATTATTTTCATAAGGAAGAGAAACAACATGCTTCTTCCTATCCCAAAAAACATTAGGGATATCACTGCAAACTTTAGTTATTAATTGATTTTTAACAACATTAATTTTTGCAGTACATTAGGTAAAACAAATTTATGTTTAATAGTTAAAAAAGAGATTTCTTTTTGAAGAAAATTTAAATGGTTTTCTTTGAAAATAATATTATTTGTCAAAGAGTTGATTTTCTTAATCTCAGGCAGGGTAATAAATTCAAAAACATTTTTTTGGTTTTGAATAGTGGTGTATATTCCACTAGGATCAATTTTATCAATTGGCATAAGCAAAGATAAAAAGGGAGTACCTAAAATTATCTGTTGGGATAAATCGCTAATAAGCAAGAAGGTACTATCTAAACAAATTCCATTGTTACAAATGGCAACCTTGGTCAATTTATATTTAATGTCCATGCTATCACCACTAGCATTAAACAGAGATTGTGTAGTCTTCTCAAAGCATTCAGTGGGGACAATTCCTTCTTGAATACAATTCATATCAGCACGGCTATCAACGAGGGCAATTATGTTACATAAAGTAAATTCATTGTTGTTAACCAGGTTAACAGTAGTGTACCATTTATGACTAGGTACACGATTAATAACACCTAAATAATCCACAGAATCCTCATTATTTTAAGCTTCTTTATTAGAATGCTTTAAAGCATTCTTGAGATTATTAATCTCAATTTGCATGTTATTCTGTTGATCCTTATGTTGTCTTAATTCACTTTTAAGGCTATTGACTTCATGTCTTAAGTCAGTAATGCTAGAAGGTTTACTAGATTCTCCACCTTTTTCTAAACGGTTGAGTACTTCGTTAAGGCTGTACTCCTGAGTTTTAGAAAGGAAGTCTGAAGAATTAGGAGCATTCTCCTGGGTATATAAAGATTTAATTAATTTGAGCTTAATGTCAGGGTCAGTAACTTGATTAATAACATCAATCATGGTTTGTTGCTGACTGGTAAGGACATTAAGACTTAATCCATTCATTTGAATAATGGATTGGAGATGATCACATCTCTTATTTAAAGAATTACATTGGAAATCTCCTTTCTCGAAGATGTCTGAGTCACTAGATCTTTGGATATTATAAAGCTCATCATCGCTCTCAGATGAGTCCTCTAGATCTTCAGAGGAACTGGAATTAAGCAAAAGCTTTCTTAATTGGGTCTTGAAATGGTCATCAATTTAAAGGTTATTGATTTTAGTTTCCATTTTGCATTTATTAGCCAAGTGGCCATATTTACCACATTTAAAACATTTAGGGTTAGATTTGTTTGTCTTTCTTTTCCTAATAAATTTTCTTTTAGAATTTTCCCCTTGGTTATTAGAATATTTTTTACTTTTATAATGGGTTTTTTTAGGAACTTTCTTGTTTCGTTTAGAGACTTTGTGAGAGACTTTGTGAGTAGAAGTCTCATGAGTGTTGTACACGAATTAGTAACAAAAATCTCCAAGCTCTTTCTTTCCCGAAAGCTTTTTCTTCTTAAGCTGCCTTTGTAGCTTAAGGTCATTGCAGAGAGAGAGACCCTCTTGGATGACAACGCTAATAAGCTGACCATAAGTATAATTATGGTAAGGGATATATATGCTATCATTAGCTTCTCTTAATTTCTTTTTAACTTTCTTAGCAAAGAAAGTAGGAAGGCCATCAATGAATTTGGCTTTCCAATGCGCAGAGTTAGCATCTGTTCTCTGAGTAACCCTAGCAAGGAAGACATCCTTGTACCACCTAAATTGGCTAAGGGTAGGGCATTTTAAATTTTGTAATAATTCTCGATTATGTTCTCCACTATAATCACTACTGCCAACAAAATGATGAATAATAGCAAGCATTAAGGTATAAACAACATCCTAAATTCCTCGGTCTTGCATATGTTCATCTTTGACAATTTTTACGGCATTAATGATATATTGCCTTTGATTATCTGTGAGAATGTTATTCCACCAACCACGAAGAGTGCCAGTAAATCCAGCAATGATCATCTGAGCAATACTTTGATCGGAATTATTGTTCTTCTTACAAATAGTGGAATACATGGCCATCTGATGAATCATCTCATGTATCGATGCTTCAGATTTTCCATCAATATTCCAATCGTAAATAGATTTACCATGGAAAGTGGTCCGAGGATTTTGCTAAGTGTTCTCCTCGAACAGAAGATCCTGAGGAGTTGGTATGTGGTAGTAGTTACGAACAGGACCAACGTAGCCAACATTATTACTATAAGTAATTTTATTGACTTGATTTTCAAAATTTTTGAAAGAATGTTCAAATTCATGAACTTCTTCCATGGGAGGGTCAAATTCTGAATCAGAATCAACATGGGATAAGGTGTTAAGTTTTAACCCTTTGAGATTATTCTCAATCTATTTGAGTTGGGTCATAAAATCAGATTTATTACCCATTTAAAAACCTTTAACATCTATGGGAGGTAGAACTAAAGGTTGTTCTTGACTTTTCTCTAAGTCTATCGGTTTTCTAACAGTAATATGTGTCTGCAGGTTCTCAATCCTATTGAGTTGTTTTCCTATCGTGTTAAGGATAAGGTTGGTATAATTACCTTATTTATAAAGTGGATTTAACATAGTCTTATGTGTGATGAGTCTCTCCTCAGTTTCAAGGTTAAGAAAGGCATTGGCTTCTAACCTAGGAGAACTACCACTTTGGCTGGTGCTACCAAATTCTATGGAAAGGGGTTCAGTAGGAGGGTGAACAGTAGATATAATCTGGTTGTTAGAAGTACTCCATTTCATCAAATGTTTATCATCAGCTTTAAGAATCTGTTTATCCTTAGTTTCAAAAACAAAAAGATGCTTATCTTTAGAAAACATTTGAAACCAAACCACAAAAGAAGTAACTAGCTAGTTTTCTTCAACCCAATTATAAAATTCATTTTTATAATTTTCCAATTCAACCTTGCTATATTTAGCAAAGTACTAGGCCCTAAAATTAGCATATCCTGGCAGGTAAAATTACGCACTATTTTCTTTCCTATTAATTGTAAAAACCATAAAAAGGAAAGGGGATTAAAGTCTGACGTTCATTTCAGATGGCGTAGGCGATTTTCTATGCTGAGAAGTATTCTTCTCATAAATACCATGGGGTATTTGTTCATTGGTAAAGATACCATGAAGGTTCATATCATCATGAGAAGGGTGGTTCCTAGGATTTTCTTCACAAATGGAATTTCGTGAAGCAGACGGAGGATAGGAAATAAAAGGGGCAATCTAGTAAACCTGCTAGCATTACTGACTTAAGACATGAAGTCAATACCCTTAAAAGTGAATTAAGACAACTTAAGGATCAACAGAATAACATGTAAATTGAGATTGATAATCTCTATAATGATTCAAAGCATCCAGAAGCTTACCCTACTCTTTTTTACTGAGATAAGTATTCCTTGGATTTCCAGATGGGATCTCCAATGTAGAGTTAACAATATTAAGGTTCCTCTACTTGAAAGAATCTTTTATTATCGTTGGTGGAGTGGTGTTGATATGATTAATACCATCAAGTTAATAAAAGATAGTCTGAAGCATTACATGTCCATGGTGGAAGATTCGACCCCTCCAACTGAGAAGATGATGCCCAGAGCCAATCCAATTAAGTATTTGAAGATTTCCATGAAGAAGCAATTTCCCACAGCAACGGAGCAAGAGCTTCTACAGAAGGTGATGGATTACACCCATACTCAATTCAGATCGACTTTTGGAGTTCCTGGTGACAGAATCAAACCTTTATTTAGTGATTATTCTAACCCCATTCCTCTACCATCTGATGATGATACTACCATGGCCTCGGTCAAGAATGATAATCTTTTTTTCTGTCTTGTCGGAGAATCTCAGAATTCAGAAGACGATGAATTTATTGGTGATATATTTGACACCAATATTCCCACTGAACCAACAATGGAGGCTTTTTTCAACTCACTGAGTTCAGCATTTCCAACAAGAAGGTTGGATGGTACCTTTCCTAACCCGAATCCGGTGGATGTCCTAGATGACTTGAGATAACTGTCCCACAGCTGGCCCACCTGGCCCAGAAAGATGCTCGCCGACACTTGAAGATAAAGCTTTCTCCATCTTGCCTAACTCAAAGATAGTGGTAGGACCCACTGGCCTATCAGTTGATGCCTCATGACAAATGGTAGGACCCATTGCCCCAGCAGCCGACGCTTCAAGACAAGAGACTTTGTCAGCCTCGAATATAGAGGGACCTACGGGTCATTATCTTAGGAATTATTTATTCCTTTCTTGGTTGTATAAATTGAGGACTTCTCTTCCTCATTTCTCACCTCTTTCTTTACTCTCTCTCTCTCTAAGTTTGTAATAAGTTTGTGGATTTTTCGACCATATTTCGGTGGACTCTGAAGTTTGTAAGTTTTTAAGTTTGTTTTAATTTCTGTTTGTAGTAAAATCCTGTAATATATTTCAGTTATTATTCTGTTTATATTATTGATCCTCTCTTTCATGGTATCAGAGCCATGATTGGCTAAACTGTGTGTTAATGTTTAGATTAGTAATAATAATGGTCGGAAATTTATGTCGTAACAGTAAGTACTATTCACCCAAAAAGTGAATTACTATTCATTGGTGTGAATAGTAATTTACTATTCACATTAAAAACCTAATTTAAATGATAATAATAAGGAGAAATAGAAATCTGGTTTTGATATGGACTGGTATTTGTCGCGAAATGGGTTGCCGTGTTACCGTGTGAGGCATTGAGGCTTATTCCCGACTTAACCGTTGACCACTGGGTGTCAGAAGTGATTTCTAATTCGGCTTATTATATTCTTTTAAATCTAATTTTTTTATTTGCACAATATTTCCCTATTTCAGATCATAGGGTTATTACTATTCTAAATATTAACATTTGTATTATGGATTTAAACACCATATATACACAAACTTCACAAGAGTTCATGAAGAACTCTTCCTTATTTGAATTTGATGTTCAGAAGGATCTGAACAGGTGGACTATTCCTACGGTCCAGCCTAAAACTATTTATAACACTAATTGGTATAATTTTCATAGCAAGTACGCTATAAAGACTATGGAACAAACCATTAGTCTAAATGAGCAAGATAAGTCTATCGAGCTCTTTAAATGGGATGATCTCAAAGATCATATAAAGGGAAAAAATTATCATTTTATTCATGTTGGTTTAATACAAATTGCTTTTAAACCCTTGACCCTTTCTGGTATGAATGCTTGTTTACAAGCTACTCTACGTGATGGTAGGTGTACTAATTTTAAGGTGTCTGATCCTTAAGTTGTCTTAAAACATTTTAAACGTTTAAAGTGTTGATCAATCGATTGTCTCCGCCCCTAAAATGAAAATTTTTCAAACTAATATTAGATTCTTAGGGCACGCCATTGGAGAAGGAAAAATACTCCCTATTAATAGAAGTATTGAGTTTGCTTCTAAATTCCCTGATGAATTAAAAGAAAAAACTCAACTTCAAAGATTTCTTGGTAGTCTCAATTATATTGGTGATTATTATAAGACTCTTGCACAAGACAGTGAAATCCTTTACACTAGGTTGAAAAAGAACCCTTCCCCTTGGACTTTAGATCACACTAAAGTTATTTAGAAAATTAAACTGAAAGTCAAGCAATTACCTTGTCTAGCTTTAGCTAATCCTTCTTTTTCAAAATTTGTTGAAACTGAGGCCTCGGATTTAGGTTACGGTGAGATTTTAAAACAACTTAATTCTTTAACTAAAAAGGAAGAACTGGTTCATTTTACATCTGGATCTTGGAAAGATGCCCAGAAAAATTACTCCACCATTAAAAAATAAATTCTCTCGGTTGTTAAATGCATTTCAAAATTTCAAGATGATTTGTTAAATCAAAAATTTTTTCTACGAATTGATTGTAGTGCTGTAAAACAGGTTTTGCAAAAAGATGTTGAAAATATTGTTTCAAAACATATTTTTGCCAGATGGCAAGCTAATTTATCTTCGTTTGATTTTGATATTGTACATATCAAAGGAGAAAACAACTCTCTTCCTGATTTTCTAACCAGGGAGTTTTTGCAGAATCAATGAGTGGCCCCTCTAGAGGGCGTGGCGAAGGTCGTGGGCAATCCCAAAGGCCTGGAAAAGAGAATATGGTGATCAATGAAGATCAATATCCTCCGATACAGGATTATTTAGAATTTCTTCGCCAGAGTGCGCAGAATCGAGGGAAGAATTCTCCTCTTCCTAATCCATTTAGCAAAAAGAAATCTGCTAAAGAGGTATTAGAAACAATTAAGTATGATTTCATTCCTAATAAAAGGACTTCAGAATTAATACTTATTCTCAATGAAGAGGACGAGAAGAAGATTCCTTCTCCCTGGGAAATTAAGTCCCTTTAGCTGGATACACATAATTATGATGTGAAAGAAGACAAATACCGAACGATATATGATGATATCCTTGAAGAGACTGAATCGGTGGTGTTTAATAACACTAATAAACACCAGGGCAATTTCAAATATCCTATTGCTTATAGCAAGGCAGTTTTGAAGAAATTCATATCTCCCCGAGAATGGGGAATTCATCCTTTGAAAACGTGAAAATTAAGTTCGCAAGTTGGTTCCTATAATTATTGGGATTATGTCCAGGCTTGGACAAAAGCTTTTTGTTATCAGAATGCTGAGCACAAACACACTTGGGTTTTTGTTTTGTGCCAAAATTCTTTAAAAGAAAGTTACCCAGGATGGGTTATCAATTGGTGGGATAAATTTGGCCCAGGAATTGATATGTTACCAGATGAAATTACCAAGGAAAAACATTTTCTACCTTGGACTCAATTTTATCCTAAATTAAGAGGGAAAAAAAATCCCAGTAGGGTTTAATACCCTACTCTTTTTTACTGAGATAAGTATTCCTTGGATTTCCAGATGGGATCTCCAATGTAGAGTTAACAATCTTAATGTTCCTCTACTTGAAAGAATCTTTTATCATCGTTGGTGGAGTGGTGTTGATATGATTAATACCATCAAGCTAATAAAAGATAGTCTAAAGAATTACATGTCCATGGTGGAAGATTCACCCCCTCCAACTAAGAATATGACACCCGGAGCCAATCCAATTAAGGATTTGAAGATTGCCCTAAAGAAGTAATTTCCCACAGCAACGGAGCAAGAGCTACTGCAAAAGGTGATGGATTACACCCATACTCAATTCTGATCAGCTTTTGGAGTTCCTGGTGATAGAATCAAATCTTTCTTTAGTGATTATTCTAACCCCATTCCTCTACCATCTGATGATGATACTTCCACGGACTCAGTTAAGAATGACAATCCTTTTTTCTGTCTTGCCGAAGAATCTCAGAATCCAGAAGACGATGAATTTATTAGTGATATGTTTGACATAATTCTTCCCACTCAGCCAATAATGGAGGATTTTTTCAACTCACTGAGTTCAGCATTTCCAACAAGAAGGTTAGATGGTACCTTTCCTAACCCAGATCCAGTGGATGGCCTAGATGACTTGAGATAACTGTCCCACAGCTAGCCCACCTGGCCCAAGAGAGATGCTCGCCGACACTTAAAGATAAAGCTTTCTCCATCTTGCCTAACTCAAAGATAGTGGTAGGACCCACTGGCTCATCAGTTGATGCCTCGTGATAAATGGTAGGACCCATTACCCCAGCAGCCGATGCGTCAGGACAAGAGACTTTGTCAGCCTCGAATATAGGGGGACCTACGGGTTATTATCTTAGGAATTATTTATTCCTTTCTTGGTTGTATAAATTAAGGACCTCTCTTCCTCATTTCTCACCTCTTTCATTACTCTCTCTCTCTCTCTCTCTCTAAGTTTGTAATAAGTTTGTGGATTTTCCGTCCATATTCCGATGGACTCTTAAGTTTGTAGGTTTTTAAGTTTGTTTTAATTTCTGTTTGTAATAAAATCCTGTAATATATTTCTGTTATTATTTTATTTATATTATTGATCTAAACAGTATTATCAATATACTGACCCTAACAATATGAACAAGTCGAAATTAAGTTTATTTTACTTAAATTAATCCTAAAATTACTCTATGTCCACTAAATGTGCATGCTATAATAGTCAACCAAAGATATGTACAAGTTGAATTATATGCGTTATACTCGTATACATAGTTATAATAGTTAACGAAATAGTAATAAGACTATGTTACTTAAGAGAAAAGATAAGTAAAGTTACCTGATAAAAAAAAGCACTTAGAATTAGTTGAACTTCAGTTATTATTACTCAATTATATGCGCACATGAAACGAGGATAAAATACATTCAAGTATATATATATGTGTGTGTGTGTGTGTGTGTGTGTGTGTGTGTGTTATACACGTGCGCGTGTTTGTATGTGTTATAAGGGTAGTCACAGCACTAAAAATTCTATTATAGTACGCTAGCAATAGGACGATCTAGCACAATTCTAAACTATGTCACATTTTGGCATGGTTTACTCCCCATTTGGCATGGTTTAAAACCTTGACAGCATGGGCACGTTTCATTAAAACAACTAAAAATCTAAAGTTCTAAAATTCCAAAACAAACCAAAAGTCTAGACCTAATCACTTTTCCCTGTCTTCCTCTATAAGTCGAAACCAAACATCGCCTTACACACCCGATCAATTTCCTCCACCAAGGGCCACCTTGATTGTCTTCCTTTACTTGTTTCGATCCCTTTCTTCCATCTCTTTGCTTCTCGCTCCACTAATTCGGAGCATTCTACCCTCTTCAACCTCCACCTCCACCTTCACTTCTTCCTTCTTAAACCCATGAAGATCCACCAAGGCCCAACCTCAACTGTATTTCCAATCAATACCAATGTTGGAAAATGATTTGATCTCGCGAGTTGTATCAAATGTGTTGGAAAAACATATCTGAATTTCTGATTGTTTTTCCAATTCAATAAAATAGTGCCTTATAAAATTTATGAAATTAGTTACAAAATCGTCTCTGGGCATCTTCTAAATCAGATATGAAACATCTCTGAATCTTTGAAAATTTTCATTTAATTTATGTTCAATTTCCTGTTCAATTTTATATTATATAAACATGTACACAATTATATTTTTAATGTTGATGTGCTTTATTCAATTTTTTTATTTAAGTTTATGTTGATGTGTTTGTTCAATTTTTAAAAAAGTTTATGTTGTTCAACATATTAAATTTCTGAATTCATGTGTGTTGTGATGTCATGTGTAATTCTGAATTAATGTGTGTTGTACTGCTATATGAATTGTGTGTGTGCAATGTGAAGTATGTGTGTTTCACCGCAACTCAGTGTATGTGTGTGCGTATGTGAGTTTTTGTAATGTGTGTGCATGTGTGAAAGTGTGTGTAGTATGTGTGAAACTGTGTGTGTTTGGTTAA
Source organism: Sambucus nigra (assembly GCA_949130495.1). Lineage (NCBI taxonomy): Eukaryota > Viridiplantae > Streptophyta > Magnoliopsida > Dipsacales > Adoxaceae > Sambucus > Sambucus nigra. The sequence goes on from OX422213.1 coordinate 118,133,881, forward strand.
GTTCCTTTCTAATTTTATTCCTTCTTGATTGTGAATAGGTTTTAAAAGTGTGAGACGTCGCAAAAATTGGATCCACTCTCGCAACATATCCCTTGTTGGTTGTCAAAGTAAAATAATGTCTCTCTCTTTATAAATTAGATTTCTGACACACCTAGCACAATAAGATTCATTCAATCAAAAAATTTATTCGGGATCTAATGTATAATCTTTCCTAAATTGAAACTTTATCAGGATGTCATATTATATATATAAAAAAATATGTCATATTATATATAAAAGATGTCAAATCATTTCGTTGGTAGTAAGATAAAGAGTAATTTAAGTCTTTTCGTGTTAAAGTATGTTCATGAAACTTTACCAAGATGTTGTCAATGATCAATAAAGAGTGGATAAAGGAGAAAAACTATGAGACCGATGCATATAGAAATGAGGTGTAAGAGTTTTCACAATATGTGCGTAAAACTATTCTCTATGTTATACATTCATGTCCGTGTAGTCTTTGTCTCACTGGGATACGACGTGTTACTTTAGCAGAAATCTTTATTTATTTGATGGTCTGTGGTATGGACATAAACTACACCTTATGGAATTTTCATTATCTTATTGCAACGATGTGAGCATGTTGCACAATAGTTGTTCAACTTGTTATTATTTTTTAACTATTTGAACTTTGGTATTTGGTTGTTGTCAATCTATTGAATTTATCAACATTTTTTTCTGAATTGACATGCACTATTATGTTTATTTTTGCTTTGGTATATAATATTATGTTTTAGTGGTAATTATGGTGAAGTAATAGTTTCGCAACATAATATAGCATTGTAGTTTTAGGTTTATTATTGTTTTGGTGATATAATATTTTGTTTATTTTGATTATTTTGGTGCCAAACAGTCTTTGTTGTCAAATAAATGTCTCACGTCAGTGATACATCAAATCCTTCACCAAGTGGTACGACACCAGGATTAAAATCATGTTCGAAGGTTGCTTAGGGTTCTTCATGAGTAGGTGATGCATCTTCTACAAAGGAATTAAGATTTAACGATCATGGCCTTCCGATGGGGGATAATTCAGCTACACCCTCAAGTAGATTGGGAGACCCTGTAAGGACAAATGTACTAGTTTCTTATATAACATGGAGACATGTATATGCGCGATATAAGAATCAAGTTTGGAAAATGGTCAAAGGTATACTATTTTTTCTCTTTAGCTACGATTGCAATAGTTACTCAATTCAATTAGTGAATGATAAATTATGTTTCTTTCTTATATTATAGAAAGACTTTATCGATGTGACAGAAAATAAAAAAAGATTGTTTATGAAAAATATAACAATGTTTGGAAGAAGTTCGAGGCCAAGATAATAGGTCACGATGTTACAAAGTGGAAGGAGAAAGTTACTGAAAGTGTTAAATGTGAGGATTGGGAGGTATTTTGTGATAATGAAGTTATAGAGGACCAAAAGGATTTGCAAAAAAAGAATAAAGATATAAAATAGAGCTGTGTGAAAATGACCACTCATAACACGGGTCATTATGGTTATGCATGAGTTGTATAGAATTGGAAAAAGGAGCATGGGTGTGAACCAACCTGTGTTGAATTGTGGTTGCTAAATCATAAAGTAAAAGGAGTAGATTATGCACCTCATGATAAAGAATTTACATTAATTTAATTTTAATGTTTTCCTCCTTTTTTTTCTTTTACTCAATATGTAATACAAATTATAACTTTAATCTCTTTATATACATGATAATGTTACATTGCTCCTAGATTTATACCAAAAGAGTGGTCAAGAGGAGACCTTAGATATTGGGTCTATTTTTTATGAATTAGGGAAAGACACATGAGGACGTATTCGTTGCGCCTAAAACTTCTAGAACACTTATATTCACGTCTTCTTTTGCTCAATAAATCATTCAATAGGTAAATGTAGACAATGAATGTTGGAAGGATCATGTGGATAAACTCAAAGAAGAAATGGAGTAGGTGAAGTCTACACTCTCAGAATTCATCAAGAATTTTGAGAGTGAAATGTTTGCATGTGTTGGACACAATTTTCATATATTACCATCTTCAGATGCTACAACTCCTTCTAGTACTCTTACTCCCCCTGCATCCCATGTTTCATGTTTTAGCTCGATGGTCAAATGCAAAATACTATCTCACACTAGTGAAGTTTCTTATGGTAGGAAAATTCCGCGAGGATATGTATCTTCAGTTCATTTACATTAATTAGAAAAGAGAGAAGTGCAGGTTGTACTAGATGTCATAAAGTACCCGAATATCCAATTTTAGGTGGAAAATAAGCATCTTGTGCAACATTGGGAGATGTAGAAAATTGGATTTTTGTATTGTCACGATGAGTTTCTTCCTCCCATTCATGATGCCAATGAATGATGAGGACATACACCAATATTGATCTTTATAAAAAAGGTAATATCTATTATAGTTCCCTCTTTATCAAATGCTTAATATATATTTTAGTTTCCTCTTTATCTGATGCTTAATATATAATTTAGTTCCTTCTTAATATTATGCTTATAGACATTAAAAATGACAACTATATGTAAGTTTTAGGTTAAAATGGAATTAACACCACCCAAACGGTCCCATAAGAGATACGAAAACCTCACATGGGATAAATGTAACTCATGGGAACTGATTGTATCCTCACGTCACTCCCGATTTGAGAATATGATGATAATTCATTAATATATAGACTTAGGCTTCAAAACATTCCCTGAGAGAGAGAAAACCCAAAACAACCACCAAACAACCCGTAATAGGCATGTACACATCGCACAAGACAATGTAACTCGTAGGAACTGATCGCGTAGTTATGGGACTCCCGGTTTGAGAATATGACAATAATTTTCAAAAATCTAAACTCAGGCCTAAAAAATTTCGTTATAGAGCGAAAACCCAAAACATCTGGTAAACGGCCCCGCAGGAGGCACGAACACCTTGCACAGTATAAATGTAACTCGTAGGATTTGACCACATAATCACAGGACTCCCAGTTTGAGAATCTAACAATAATTTGCTAATCTCAAGAATTATGCTTAAAAATATACCGTTAAAGGGCGAAAACTCAAAACAACCCCCAAATGGATCCGTAAGAGGCACGATCACCTCGCAAGGGATAAATGTAACTCTTAGGAATTGACTTCGTAGTCATAGCACTCCAGATTTGAGAATATGATGATAATTTGGAAAACTGTAGACTTAGGCTTAAACAACACGTCATTAGAGGGAAAAAATGGAAAATAACCACCAAACACCCATAGGAGACACGAAAACCTCACACACAACTAATGCAACCGGTAGGAACTAATCGGGCAGTCACGGGACTCCCTATATGATAATATGATGATAATTTGCAAATATCTAGACTTCGGCTTAAATATGCCGTTAAAGGGTGAAAATACATAAGAACCCCCAAGCGGTCCTGTATGAGGCATGAACAGCTGTCACGGGACCAATGTAAATCGTAGGAACTCACCGTGTCCTAACGGGACTCCCTGTTTGAGAATACGATGATAATTTTTAAATATCTTATCTTAGGCTTAAAAACATGTCATTAAAAGGTAAAAACAAAAAAAAAAAAAAACGGCCTTGTAAGAGACACGAACCTCGCACCGGACTAAGTAATCCGTAAGAACTAATCATGTTCTCACAGAAATCCCGATTTGAGAATATAAAGACAGTTTTAAATCTGAAGACTAAGACTTAAATATGCCGTTAGAGGACGAAAATGGAAAACAACCCTCAAATGCCCCAGTATGAGACATGAACACCTTGCACTAGACCAATGTAACTCGTAGGAACTAACAACATATACACGGGACTCACAATTTGAGAATATGATGATAATTTGCAAATATCTAGACTTAGGATTAAAACATGCCGTTAGAGGGCGAAAATCCAAAACAACCCTCAAAAGATCCTACAAGAGACACAAACACCTCGCACGGGACCAATATAACTCGTAATAACTGACAGTCCAGTCACGAAACTCCTAGTTTGATAATATGATGATAATTTTCAAATCTCAAGACTTGGGTTCAAAAACATGATATCAAAGGGCGAAAACCCAAAGCATCCCACAAATGGCCCCATAAGAGGCACATATACCTTGCGCGGGACCAATAAAACTCGTAGGAGCTGACTGCATAGACATGGGACTCTCGATTTAAGAATATGGTGATAATTTGAAAATATCTAGACTGGCATTCAAAAACATGCTGTTAGAGGGCAAAAATTGAAAACAACCCCTAAACAGCCCCGTAAGAGACACGAAGACCTCGCATGGGAACAATGTAAATCATAGGATCTAACTATGTCCTCACGGGACTCCCGCTTTAAGAATATGACGCTAATTTGCAATCTCAAGACTAAGAATTAAATATGACGATAATTATACACAAATTTTCTGCCTGAATATAACTTTTTAAACTATATTTTATTGAGGTGGAACACATGAACAAGTGACTGGTTTACACCAGGGACTTTATTTATTTATTATTGTTGACATTCACGATCGTTGTTTTTAATGTGTTATGGTCGTGCGAGCTTTTGTGATATTATTATTTCATTTTATGGTTGTGCGGCTGCTGGGGCAATGGGTCCTACAATTTTATGGGTTTGGCAAGGTTTAAAATGGTTCCAGATTGCTATTTTTGGCATAGTGAGTATAACTCATTATAGTAATAGCGGCACATTACATCATCTAATTAAAATATGTCAATGAATCTAATATGTAATTAATTACAAGGAATCCATGTTATAAGGTCGGGGCACACTAAATTGTTTATATAATCGTTACAATCAATCCATTATTTGTGTGTCTCTCTCTCAAACACTTTCTACATTGCCATTCTATCACGTACACACACACACAAACACACATACAATAATTCACATACACATTTTCAATAAAAATTATAATAAAATATAGACACATAATATTATTTTCAACTTGACCCAAACCCTAACCTTCTTCACCCAAATTAAAACATTCATTTTCACTCTCAACAGTCTCAAAATCAAACTCATTACTTCTATTACTATGACTACTATTTTCCTTCTCCTATTAGGTGGGTTCCATATAGGTTATTTTTTTACGATTTTGGGTGAAGATTGAGATTTGGAAATATAGGTTATTTCTCTAGACCTTAAAATTGTCATTTGGTAGGCTCGTTATAGATTATAATGATGAGTTAATAATAATTGCAAAAAATTGCATTTCAAATGCACACACATATAAGAAAATACACACACATAAAATGTGTATATTCTGAAATACACACACATTTAGTTGAATACACACAACTATACACACACATAGATATTTTGATACACAAACATACACTAATCTTATACAAAATGTACGCATCGAAATACACACACATAGACACCCAAAATACACACACAGACACCCAAAATACACACATTACCATTAAAATAACATTGGTTAGAGAGGGAGAGAAAGAGAGTACATGTGTGTGTGTGTGTGTGTGAGAGAGAGAGAGAGAGAGAGAGAGAGAGAGAGAGACGATGATTAGAGGAGATAGAGGGGCAACATGGAAGGAATTAGGGTTTAGAGAGAGAGATATATCATGAGATGAAAAAAGAGATTGGGAGTATTAATATGTACTGGGTCTGGTCACAGTCATGAACCGTGACCCCATGACTTGAATATTTATTTTTTACATGTCACCAACATGTTGGCGACGTGTAAAAAATTAAATTATCACGGTCCATGACTGTGACATAGAACACTGACTATTTCAAAATGGTCATGGTCCTGGGCCATGACCAGACTTAACTGAACCCATTACATTTGTCATGTATGTGGTCATAGTCTGGGGCAGTCACCCACTAGTGCGGGAAATTTGGCACTATTTGGTCATGGGTTGGTCATAAAATTGAGTCGTGACTCCTATGGTCTCATTTTATGGTCGTGACCAAAGCCATAATTGTCACCCTTTTGCATCGTCGCGGTCCTAGTCATGTTGTTTTGACGCTGGTCATGACACATGACCGTGACTAGATGGTCACGACCCAAGACCGTGACCATTCTTGATTTCGGATGTAATGGTGATCTCACATTACTTTATAGAGGTGAGCCACGGGTTCTAGGACCCACACTCTCTCACATACACAAATCTAAAAATAGTAACCCTTAAGCCCCTAAAGAGGCCTAGGATTTATAAAATTTTACTCTAATGTTGTCAAACTACAATTAGCATTAAAGCGAGAGAAACTTTGTGTAACGCCCTGAATGGGATTTGGGTCACTGTTAGGTCGACTCGCATCGAATCGAGGAGTTAAAAGGGGAGGTAAAAGTCCAGTTTTATTGTTTAAGAAAAAGTCCTTCAATTGCCCCATTTGTTAAAGATTAAATTACCAGTTTTAATTTGAGAAAAGAAGTGACCACTTTAATTAATTAAGTTAATTTGCAAGGTCTATTTATGAAAATCCGATTAATCTACAATACTAATTAAATGAGAAGTAAATCATAGTTATCCATGTATTATTACATTATTGGGCCAAAGGCCCGAATAAAAGGTTTAAATGTCCCAATTTTTAATTTTTCAAAAGACAGTTTAAATAAAGTTAAAAAGACTCTAATGATGATGACTACCCTCTCGGGCCTTATCGGCGTCCTTCCTAACGTCCTTACTCGATGTACTTGGGGTGGGGGTGGGGAGTTTTACATATAAAGAAGGGGTAAGTGAATGCTCAGTATGGTGGGTAATACTAAACTATACGTTTTCTACAAAATACTATACATATAACATGTATTTTAATAATTTCAAAAATGTTTAACCATTTATCTAGTATTAATGAAACTATCATGCAATGCACCTGAGCGATGTGCTAGTACTCACACTTAACCATTTCATACCTTCATTTACCGGGTTTATAGTGTATTAATCATATTTTATTCATTGGTCTCATTTTTATCCCATTTCATTAGGTTGTCTTATTTACTTTCTTCGAGCACAACCATATTCATTCCATTATCTTTTATCAGAATCTTCCAAATATCCACATACTTTAATGGGCTTCACACTACTGGCTTTGCTACTATATGCTCTGGCTAGTATTTTTGGTCTTTCACCCCAGGACCCCGGGCTCTTTTTAATTATTTTCGGTGCCATCTGAGTCCATATTAATGTGTTTTAATATTTTTGCTAATGTCTACGTCATTCCACCATTTATCATTTTTATCATTTCTACGGTTCATTTTACCATTTCATATCATCTATAGTCCATTTTATCTACTTCATTTGTTTTTCACAAAAATATGTTGTTAAGGTCTAACGAGGAAGTCCGACCGCTAGGATCCTTAATTTGATCAAAATTATCGTTTTACCCGTTAATCACGAAAACCTTATGAAAAACATAATTAGTTCATTATGGCATTATAAATCATCATTTTTAATTCAAAACCATCCTTTATGATTTTATGTTCAAAAATAGTATTTCATCATTTTATGTTCAAACTTCATAAAATACACTTAACCATTTGAAGACCATTTTAGCAAAATATCTACTATTTTTCCCTATTAACATATGTAATCTCAAACATTATTTTTCTTCATTCTTAACAATATTTAAAAAACATTTAAGGGTTATTTTTTCAATGTTTCTTACTTTCTCATTAAATCTATTTTAAAATTATTTATCAAGTCTAGATGTCTTCTACCAAGATACTACATGTTTCTACATATGTGTGGGAGAATTTCAAGCCTAGAAATCCTCAAATATGAATCTAAACAAGATATTAATATGAGTTTAGATTTTATGTGCTTACTCTTCATATTTCAAGCTTAAAAATATTGTTTATTCTTCAAAACACATTTAGGTCTTATCCTCTTAAAACTTCATTTTTTGCAAGACTTGAACCTACTAGAAAGTATTTCCATTTATAACATTAAACCATATCTAGAATGCATCCTACATATTCTTCATAACTTGAAACCCTGAAAGCTTGGAGAGAGAAAAACCCTACCATAATGTTTGAACATGAGAACAAGGAAGAAGATGAAGGGAGAAGCTTTAGACTCCAAAAGCCCTCAAAAGCTAGCTTGAATGCTCCAACTTTCTCCACTCAACCTAACTTCTTCCTTAGTAAGGCTTGTAGTGGAAGAATAAAGCTTGAAAATGGAGTGAAATTTGTGGAATGAGATGTAGATATGGTGTAACTATAGCGGAATATGGTTTGGGGAAGAAGAAGAAGTCCTAAAACTAGAAAGGGAGAGATGTTTTTGCTGATGCAAAATGGGTGGGATTACCCCAGCCATTCTCTCTCTTAAATAACCCACAAAACCCCTTAAAATGGATTTTAACCAAGGGATATCCCAAACCAAATACGTTTTGATGATTTGTTGCCACCAGAATTGACACCTCAAATATCCAAGGGCGCATGTGTTGACAACACATAAGAAAAGGACAAAATAAGGATTTTCTAAACAGATCGTTCGAACGAAATCACCTTTTGTTTGAAATTCGAATATCGTTTGAACTACATTTGAATGACTGTCAAATAAGGTGGGAAATCTTATACCAAGGAAGGGTCATCAGATGTTCGTTCAATTTTCGTTCAAATAAGGGAGAGACCTCATTCGAACAAGATAATCTCGTTTAAATGAGATAAGGATCTCGTTCAAAAAACTCTTATACTCATTTAAATGGATCAATTAAATATCTATATTAATTTTGGTCATTTAATTCCCAATTAATAGTGTAAAGGCAACATGGACATTGAAATATAGACAACGATCCATATATTATTAGTCAAAGGCCCAAAGGGTTCTCTATAATAACAAATTACACAGAAAAGGGATAAAGTCTCGGCACGGGTGTTATGGTTTATAAGACTACTCCCATTGATATTATTCATTGATATAGTACTATATGACTTCACATGTGGACACATAGACCAATTTGGGTCGAACCATGTAAATTCGGGTTCTCCGTGTCCCACTTTATCTCAATCTCTTCATTTAAGATGATTGATAGTTTATTTATCTCTTAATTTTTTGATTATTAGTAAACTAGTAATCTATTTTAAAATTCCGCATAACATTAATTTCTAGCATTAGTAATAACAACAACCACCACAATCACAAGCATTTAGTTTCAAATCAAAACAAATTCAAAAAGTTTGATTGTAGTTTAAGATGATTTATTATCATAAAAGAGCCTAACTATCACTTTGTTAATATAATTATTACATAACCATGTTTTTACATAACTATAATTTTAAAAATATAACTATTTATTCACGTCTACACTAAAATATAAAACAAATTGTGAGGTTCACAGTTGTTTGATGAAAATTTTGAGTATCCATAATTTACCGTTGGTATATAATTCCTTCAGTTGCTTAATAGATGTACGATTATGGGTTAATAATAAGTAACTATAATTTAAACTCCCCACTATCCCAGAACATTTTTAACTGACTCAAGGTGATGATTTTTCTCCGTCATGTGTGGAAAGGAAAATAAGCGTAATCTCTTGTTAAAAGAGAAAAAAGAATAAGACTATTGCACACACGTACACGCGTTCTCCCCCTCTACTACACATAATGAAAATGTATCTTATAGTAGTGTAATACATTTGTCTACTGTACTTATACCATAATAACACTTATAGGGTTCGTTTGTTTGACAAGAAAGTTAAGTGGGAAAATTATTTCCAAGAAATATTAGGTGAAGTGGAGTAAAGAAAAAGAAAAATCATTTCCCTGTGTGTGTTTGGTTGACAATAGTTTCCTATAGAAAAATTAAAGAATTGTCTATTTGGTTGTCATAAAAGTTGCAAAAAAATTGCATGAAAGTTTTATATTTCCAATTGAATAAATAATGCCCAACAGACCACAAATAGTTACCAAAATAATAAATTGTTAAACTACATTAAACATATTAAAATTGAGGTTCAAATCCACTCAACAAATTATTTAAAATGAAATAATAAACATCCTAACATCAATACATTGAAGAACTCAACAAACTAATTAGTCTTCAAAGAACTCAAAACTACCACTAGAACTATAAGCACCAAATCCAAAAGATGCAACACCATAATGCCTCTGTATTAGTAATTCGCATGTCAGGAGGGTTTGCTATGAACGCCTTGGCCTTGATTTCATCTGCTATAAGACCTTCAAAATCAACATAAATATCTTATTGTCTCAATACTTCAAGTTCCTTCAGTGTCTGTAACGATATAGAGGGGTATGCTACAACTTTACGTTTATCTAATTTTTTCTCTTGGCTTCAAGTTCACTTTTTTGTTCCATTGCTTCCGCTATTTATTTAATGCTCGAAGCCACTAAATTCATAGTCTCAAAATATGCGTCAATATTTTTAGAGCGACGACCATGTTTTTTAATAGTTGATCATCCTGACAAGTTTCCTCTATTACTCCCAGCACCTGGATCTCCAAATTAATTAGTTTGAGTATGATTTCCCTCACCAATAATACCCCAAATGTCATCAAGATTCGTGTCATCCACCAGAACTCATTAAAGCCCGATTCGCATCATTATGCTCGATAAAAGGAATGAGGGAAGCTCTAATAGAAAAGTATTGGAAGGAAAAAATACTTCGAAAATGAACCTGTTTCCAGGCAATAGTCAGGAATTCTTGACAGTATCGAGCTAGAACAACCTATTCTTCCTGAGTACCCTGATTCGAGGCCAAAGATTTCCTGTTGTCACCATATTGTATTCATCTCGACATGGTGATAAATACAGCATCGATTCTCAAGCTGGGTTAGTCCCGTTTCACTCGTCGTTACTAAGGGAATCCTTGTAAGTTTCTTTTCCTCCGCTTATTGATATGCTTAAACTCAGTGGGTAATCCCGCCGACCTGGGATTGCGATCGGAGCGAGGTCAGAGACAACGCGTTCGGGTCAGCTCGATGTCCGGGACAACGAATTGGTGCACGATAGGATAAGAAGGCTTTTCTCCAGCCGCTCCTATAGCAATAATATTTGGCCTTTATCGACACCATTCAACAATTGCTCCATCATTCCCACAAATGATTCCCAGGTCTTCAAGCATTTTAATACATTTATATCTCAAGCTCTTCACCTTTGGATGTGCCAATAAAAATAATATCAATTTATGTATATTTTTAAAGAAATTTAATAAGTACTAATAAAATTATAGGCACAAAATTACCTTAATATAAGTCTCCCGCACTTTATCACTGCACTCGACCTTTTTCGTTGAAAAATTAAATTTAAAACCACTTTGGCTAAGCATTTGTTCAATATGTCTATAGCCTTTCTTGATTGTCTTCATCCGGTTAATAACATTATCTTTGATCATGTCAATGTGAAAAGTTGTTTTTAATGCATTAGCAGCGGCCACATATGCTACCTCCTTAAACCCCTTGTCTACTTTGTTTCCTTTGTTGCATTGAATGAGAAGCGCTTCAATGAGATATTTATCCATTTCTGGAGTCCAAGTGGCATTTCTCTTTTTTTCTTTCCCCATTGGAGTAGGATCCTCAAATTGTTCTATATTGCTATAATATATTGCGTTTAGAATTTTTATTTTAAGCAAATGTTAGAAATATGCATAAACCAATTATAAAATATCAAATTAATTTAAGAAAAACGGCACACAAAATATACTGAAACGATTAGAAATAAAATAATAATTAACACAATACCAAAGATGACAATTAAAATTACAGTTAACACCATACAAACGATTCATTATAATATTTCCACATAGTATTCATTATTGTAGCCCTAAGTATCTTTCCCCCTCTACCATCCTCATTTCTAGAAAGATTTTCTTCATTGATTGGGGGCTTTTGTTGTTCCAATTCCGTATTCACATCATCTAACAAAGAATCATGGGTCATTACTCCTCTGATATGGTTATGAATGGCACAACAAGCAATCACTAAATCAGTTTAGGTTGTCCATGAAAACATTAGCTCCTCTCGCAATATAGCAAACCACTTATTTACTGCCCCAAATATGCGCTCAATTTCACTTCGTAGTGAGGAGTGTCTATGATTAAAAATCTCCTTCGCAGTGGTTGGAGTGCGTCAATTAAATTCATTCAAATGATACCTCGTACTACAAAATGGTGTAATGAAGTGTTTATTAGTGGAAATCCCTCATCCCTAATATACTGTTTTCCTACAATCAATTTAAGAACACTAAGTAATGATGAAATATATTAGTTATATAGGGAAACACATGATAATGACAATTATCTTACAAGTAATTTTGTGATTCCTTATAAGCACACAGTCTAATATCCTAGAATCAAATGTCGGTCCTTCGTAATCCGATATAACATATGTCACTTTTAGATCAAATGAACAAACAACTAAAACAATAAGTTAAGTACAACGTTTTTGGTCACGAAATCGTGCTATGATATCATTTGATGCTTTAGCAGGAATAAGTGTTTCATCGATTGCACCCACGCAATCCTAATATATAGTTAAAAATCATAAGTATATTCATTAATGAATAACATTTTGAGTAGCTTATGAATGAAAATATTATGGCAAAATTACCTTAAAATATGGCATAAACCTTGGGTTATATTGTATTTCTTATGCTATTTCTTCTCCAGACGGTTTGATAAAATCATCGTGTAATGAGATAATAGCGTACAAAACCTCATTAAAATTATGACTAATTGTTTCCCCCGAACGCCTAAAGTAGAACTTTAACGCTCGGTTCTTCTCATTGTGTGCAATGGTGTGGAGGAAAATAGCTACTGTTTTAACAATCTTAAGATTTATTGTATCATGTAACCTACCCATTCCCTTAAGAATATATACCAATCTATCAAATGCTTCCACGTTCATCCTCAATTAATTATAACAATGTTCACTGGACTTAATAATATCTTCGCTAAATTGTCTATCTATTGTAACACCCCGTATTTTTGTGAATTTAATATTTAATTAATTCGGGGATTTTAAATTACTTGTGTGTTGTAATTTTAATTGAATTAATTATGGCAACATATATATTTAAATATTAATCGGGGAGTGAATGGTTAATATTTAGGGAAATCTATTTACTAAGTGAATAGTAATAATTTAATTACGTCATTTCAGGTATTAATGACGGTGTATGCACTTATCTCACCCGGAAGTCGATATAGACTAAATTGGGTGTGAGATAAGGATTTTTTTATAAATTAATTCGGATACCAATTCGGAGTGCGCGGTTGAGTCCGGATGGGTCAAGATAGTCAGAAAAGAGTACCCGGGGGTAGTAATTGGGTCTCGGAGCATTTTTGGACATAGCAGGGCCCACACGGGGTGATTTGGGCTATTTTTATTAAGCCCATTGGGATAAAAACGTGATTAAGGGTTTTTAGCCTAATTGAGAGATTAGGGATTGGCAGCCAACACAACTCAAAAACCTTGAGTTTGAGAGGGAAATTGGGGGAAAGCAATCAAGAGCCAATTTGGGGATTTTGGAGCCAAATTAAGGGACTACAACAATGGATCAGACCCTACGAATGATTTCAGGCAAGTGGTTAACTGTTTTGAATCCTAAATTGTGATATCCCATTCATATTTTAGTGATGTATAAACTAAAATTCGTTTTGGGGATAAATGGGTACAAAAATTGGTTTTTTGTTCATAGAACTATTGAATGAGATTCAAAGTAAGAACTTAGGTGTATTATGTATCTCTGAGTGTAGATATCTGACTTGAATGAGAAACTCGGAATATAGAAGGGTGGTATTTAAATCTGAAACTGGAATTGTAGAACAAAGTTCATGAAAATTTATGGAAAAACCCAATTCGCGAGTCAATGATTTGTGGTGGTGTAAAGGGTAGTTATGGTTGTATCCATGTTGTAAATTAGTTTAATAAAGGGGTCTAAAGATTATGTTGTGTTTGGTCAAGGATGGAAGGGGAAAATAGAGCTTAAAAGCTCGTTAATGGTGGAAATTTTCTTGGGGAAGGAGAGCTTCCACGAAAGGATCGATCAATCGATCGGGGGCAATCGATCGATCGACGATGGGAAAATCTGGGCAGTTCGGCCAGTTTGTTATATAAGGGAGAGATTAATTAGAAATTAAGTTCCATAAATTAATTAGTGATATATAGGGAAAAGTAATTGGGACTAGGGGAAATTTATGTGGGGCACTTTATGGATGAATTTGAGGAATGTTTATTCTAAAATAGGGAGATACGAATCAAGTGAGTGAGTCCGAGAATATTGGCTAAGCAACGCCAAGTTAGTTAATTAAGTTTGGAGATAAACTAATTAAAGTAGAGTCGGACTATAGACTCAGGAATGTGTTAAATTAATTAATGAGTAACTAATTAAAGTAGAGTCGGACTATAAACTCGGGAAAGTGTTAAATTAATTAATGAGTAATTAATTAAAGTAGAGTCGGACTATAGACTAGGGAAAGTGTTAAATTAATTAATGAGTAATTAATAAAAGTAGACTCGGACTATAGACTCAGGAAAGTGGTAAATTAATTAATGTGTAATTAATTAGCTAGAGTCGGGCTGTAGACTCGGATTTGTAATAAATTAATTAGTGTGTAAATTAATTTAAGTAGAGTCGGACCACAGACTCAGATTGGTATTAAATTAATTAGTGTTTAAATTAATTTAAGTAGAGTCGGATCACAGACTCGGATTGGTATTAAATTAATAGTTGTGTTAATAATTTAATTAGAGTCGGATTGTAGACTCGGGAAGGTATTAAATTAATAGGTGGGTTAGTTAATTTAATAAGAGTCGGATGGTGGACTCGGAGAGGTAATAAGTTAATTGAGGTGCTAATTAATTAAATTAGAGTTGAATCATAGACTCGAGCAATTGTCATATAAATTAATGTGCACGTATATATATTATAATCGGACCATAGACTCGGGAAAAATGTTATATTAATTTAATGTGTGTATTAAATAAATTAGAGTCGGACCAGAGACTCGGGAAGAGGATAATTTACTAAGTGAGAAAATATAATTATGTTGAGTCAGACCAGAGACTCAGGAATTTTACAGGCTAGTGTTACGGATTTTGAGTTCACGGTAAAGCCGGAGTTTATGTTATATATATACGGTGTAGTGATAGTATATATATATATATATATATATATATATATATATATATATATATATATATATATATATATATATATATATATATATATGTATGTATATTTATTGTGTGTGCTGTTAAATATCAGTGATTAGATATTTATTTAATTATATACTCTAGTGCTATCAAGTGAGGTTACGCGATGTGGGTGAATCCCCTAGCTTAAGGAGTAGGGTGAGTATATCCCCAGGTTATAGCGTCCGGTATATGGGTGAGGGGCTTATCTCACTTTCAGGGAAGGAATATGACCGCCTCCACTTCGTTTATATTTTGGGCTAGGTTGGTGAGTGATTCCAACTTGGGTAACTAGGTTATGTGAGCACACCTAGTGAGATGGCACTTTAGAGGGAATCATCCGGTGAGGGTATACTCGGAAGGATGGATATACGTATGATATATGTGTGGATGTTTTAGTAAAGGTACGTATAATATGGTAGTAAATATTATATGCGGGTAATAATACAGTGTGTGATGTATTTACTTTATATAACTTGTGTCACAGTTATATGCTATTAATTAAGAAGGAATTAATTAAGTTTATTATATGTGGGTACTAATACAGTGTGTGATGTATTTACTTTATATAACTTGTGTCATAGTTATATGCTATTAATTCAGAAGGAATTAATTAAGTAAATTGGTGAGATAACTTATAATTTATGAATACTTATACTCGGGTTAGAGTAGTATGGCAAGGGGAGGTTATACCAGGACTAGTTGGACAGGGTAGTACAACTAGGTGGGGTTAAGATAACCGTTAGGTGTGCTCACTAGTGGAGGGGTGAGAACGTCCACAAGAGAGTGCAGCACTAACTTAAATATCAAGCACATTCATGCATTTTAAATTACTGCAGTTAACTTTTTTTTTAAATAAGAGGGACGGTACCCCCCACAACTTTTATTGATGAATAGAGAAATAGCCTCTCCAGGTGGCTTAATCAGTAGAACATGCCTCTAGTTGGTAGCTTACATGACATATCCTCATGAATACTACTATCCTGACTTAAACATAAATTAGGCTCTTTATAATAGAGAGCCCTTACAAGAATATTTGGAAAAAATGAACAAATTAAAGCTAGCTTAGATCCTGACACTGAGGATATAAAACTCCATTTACACTTAGACATACTTAAAATTTGGAAGACCCCATGAATCCACTTTAATCATCCCCTTCAATTGTTTTGGAAATTCCCCTGTTGAATGGGAGAAAACTTCTTCTTCATTGATACTACCTCTTTTTGCCAAAAAATCATCCACTTGATTTGCTTCCCTATGAGAATATTGAAGAGTGTACTTGATATCCTTTAGTGGAATTTAATGATATTAATTGACCAAGCTATTTTATATGGAATTTGAACCTTTCCTTGGAGAATATCTGTAAGAACTTTAGAGTCACTCTCTATAATTACTTCATATTGCTCCAGATCCTTTAGAAACTCCACTCCACTCTTCGTCGCCAAAACCTATGCTTCCATGATAGAAACTACCCTAATTGGAGCACTAAAAGCCCACAACATTTCACCTTTCTGATTTCTTAGGATACCTCTATCCCTCCTTTGCCTGGGTTCCCTATCGCACTACCATCAGTATTAATCTTTTAAACACCTGAAGCGGGAAGGATCCATCTAATTTGCATCCTTGCTATACCTGATTGGGGGATCTTCCTTGGACTATAAAGGATATTTAGATATTTGACCTAATACAATATAACTTTGGCATTTGGAGAATAATTATCATACCTACATTTGTTTCTGTGCAACCATAAGCACCAACAAGTTAAGGCTGGAACAAGAAAATTAATCACTGGATCTGCTTTATTCCCATGAAACCACCATTGAAAAAGGATGCTTCTGACTCCTCCCGGTGTTTTCTTGACCCCATACTCTAGAAATAATTTTCCCCAAACACTTGTAGGTACTTCGCCATACCCAAATATATGATATATACTTTCTTCTGCTGAACTAACACAATAGTTACATTTAGACAGCCCCCTTACTCCAATTGATTTTATTTTATCATCAGTTCAAAGAAGATTTTTTAACAGTCTCCACATATGTTTTGGGTTCTAACCCTTGATATAAAATTATTTTTCAAAACCTTTTAGGTGTCTAGCCAAAGGGATGCCAAGATTGATATTCTATTCTAGGGACACGGAGCTACAGCATATGTGGATGCTAACAGGAGTTTGGATTAAACGCATCGTTTATTCATTCTTAGAGTAGGAATCATTTCTCAGTTTCAATTTTATTTAGGGCTTGTCGCCCAGACTTCTCAGTACAGTTTTCAAATGTAATTATTCAGGTGTTGGATGTTTGTATTGGATTATATTTCCTTTGGTGGCCGATGGTTTATTCGGCAAGTTGTTTAATTATTTTTTCAAATGATTTTATTCAATTGTGTGAATGGTTTATTTTATTCCGCATGTACTGGTTTGTTTAATTAAAAAGTTAAAATTGGCACTAACTTTGGGAATACTAGGTGGTTTGTAAGTTTTAAAAAGTTCTCGACAGTGATGCTAAGGATGAACCAACTGGGATTCCTGTTTTAATTTGGTATAGGACTGATTACCCGGTATTTTATTAGACGGGTTGTCACAGATGGTATCAGAGCATCAGGTTCTAGTGTCCTTAGAATCTATGCAGCTTTTTACGTTTTGGCTTAGCAATCTTTGATATAGAGCCCTATTATAGGATTGTTGTATTCTCCTACGTATGCACAATTTACGTTCTTCTACCAAATTTATATTTGAGGGTGAACTCATACAATTCGATTCTCATTCCAGATGTCGCCCAAGAGAGAGAGAGAGAGTAGTTAGGGCCAGCAGGGGGAGATGAGACTAGGGAAGCTCATCAGGAGAAAGAGTTACCGCAGAAACTTCCAAATATGATTTCGGTAGCGATGGTAACTGTATTAGTGGTGCAGGCAGTTGAAGAAACGATGGTTATAATGGCAAGGTATTTTCCACGGGATCAGCCACAAGTGTTAGTGGCACCTGAACATCCACCCGGAGCTGTCGGGGTGGAAGCAAGTACAAGAGGTTTTTCAAATGGCAACCATCAGAGTTTCGAGGAGGTTCAGATATCGTGCTAGTGTGTCAGTGGAAGGGAGGTATCCAGCGTCACCTACGCATGGAAGATTGCGAAGAGGTGCAGAAGCAAATACTAACCCCTTTTAGTTTAGTGGGAGCGGCGCTGCAGTGGTGGGAGTCGATCACCACAGTTGACGAAAAGGATACACGAGCTATTGCAGAGTTTTGGGTGGGGTTCGACCGCAAGTATTTTTCCTCGAGCGGTTGAGACCGAAATGAGGAGAAAATTTAGTGAGGTGACTCAGGGAGATCGTTCAGTTGCCGATTACGAGGAAGAATTTACTCGATCTGCAAGTTTTGTACCGGAAGAGATAAGAAATGAGGGGAGAAAGAAAGCAAGGCCTATGGATGGGTTAGTCTGGAGAATCAGACAACATTTGCTTGGTAATTTCACGTTAGTAGCTTATACAGTTGTCGTTAACGTAACACTCCTGCACTGACAGGAATATCGCTTCCACGTGAAAGAAAGCAAGAGGGGAGTGGAAACCAGCCTGTCGGATAAATCAGGAGGGAACAGTACCAGTGGGGTATCCCAGCTGCAGACAGGGGAGATCAGGGGAAGGGTTTCTGGTAGGGAAATCATGCCAAATAATTTAAAGCTGGAGCTATCGACACGATGGCCAGCTAGGAAGGGATCAGTGGCAGGGTGAATTTATTAGGAGGTGTTTCGTTTGTGGGAAAGGGGTACACATGAAGAGGGAGTGCCCTCAGCGAGGCAAGGGTCAACTACAGGATGACGTCCTGGATGTACAGCCACTATAGCAAGTCATGGATGCGTTCGGACAGGGGGAAGCTGCTCCGGATGCCGAGGATCAGCCATTGCAGCTGGAGTATGGAGGTAATTATCCTTTATCCTATGGGCATGGGGTATGTTTTGAGTGACAAGGAGGGTGTCACAAAATAAGACTTATTTTCACTAGAGTTCGCGGGTGAGTCGAATTTAGTGGGTGCGTTGGCAGTAGCAGCCATAGTATGTGGATAAACTTTTCGTGGGGTAGTGGAGTTTTTGGTGTTCTTCACGGGAGAGTGAAGGTGCACACTGAGTGAAGGTTTGAATTATGCGAGGGGTTAATACTTTTGAGAAATATGGGAGTAGGGTTGATTATTCTTTACAAATATCGACTGGATAGCGATGGATTTGAACTATTGTGGATAGTGGGGTAACGTTTTGGTGTGTGCAACACCAGGGTATGAGTGGGACTAGGTATCACCTGTGAGGGCGTCTAGCCTATATGTGTATATATATGTTGTATTGCGTGGTGCGATAGACACAAAGTGACTTCTTCTATTCTCGCATTTTATCCCGAGGAGTAGGGGTGTTTACTGAAGTGAATCAGGGTGGTTAGATTTACTTTCGGGCAGGGAGAGATAGCTCGGGATTTATTTTGCGCAAGGACTAGTAAACGTAGGGCGCGGTATTTTCTGTTGTCTTGGTAGCCTAAGGGTAGGCATATATACTTTTGTGTTAAGAGACAAGTATTTGGGGGGTTCCTTGTTTGGATTTCGCCTTGCGGGACGTCCCACACGCAAAACTTAGCGCAATGTTAGAAGTGGGGAGATGTTTGGTCGTTAGTACATGGGTTGGGTACCTCGGCCAGTATATAAATATATATATGTGTGTGTGGGATATGACTACGGGTTGGAAGTCATATTACGAGTTACGACTAGCATAGTCGGGTAAATTTTTCGTGCGGTAAAGCACGGGGTTAGGGTGTATGGGCATCCAGGTTAACTAAGGCAATTTTTGTGAGGATAAGCATGGGTACAGGGTGTATGGGCACCCTGTTTAATTAAATGCATATTTGGGTAACTTATAAAGAGGAGCGGGAGAGATAGATATCGCTAGCTTATAGGCGCATGACTAGTGAGTAATATGTGAATATTAGGAACACTAGGCTTATCTTAATTTCGAGGACGAAATTCCTTTTTAAGGGGGGAAACATGTAACAACCCGTATTTTTGTACATTTAATATTTAATTAATTCGGGAATTTTAAATTACTTGTGTGTTGTAATTTTAATTGAATTAATTATGGAAATATATATATTTAAATATTAGTCGGGGAGTGAATGGTTAATATTTAGATAAATATATTTACTAAGTGAATAGTAATAATTTAATTACGTCATTTCAGGTATTAATGACGGGGTATGCACTTATCTCAGCCGGGAGTCGGTATAGACTAAATTGGGTGTGAGCTAAGTATTTTTTATAAATTATTTCGGATGCCAATTTTGAGTGCGCGGTTGAGTCCGGATGGGTCGAGATAGTCGAAAAAGAGTACCCGGGGGTAGTAATTGGGTCTCGGAGCATTTTTGGGCATAGCCGGGCCCACACGGGGTGATTTGGGCTAATTTTAATTAAGCCCATTAGGCTAAAAACGGGATTAAGGGTTTTTAGCCTAATTGAGAGATTAGGGATTGGTAGCTAACACAACTCAAAAACCTAGGGTTTGAGAGGGAAATTGGGGGAAAGCAATCAAGAGCCAATTTTGGGATTTTGGAGCCAAATTAAGGGACTACAACAACAGATCAGACCCTACGAACGATTTCAGGCAAGTGGTTAACTGTTTTGATTCCTAAATTGTGATATCCAATTCATATTTTAGTGATGTGTAAACTAAAATTCGTTTTCGGGATAAATGGGTAAAAAAATGGGGTTTTTGTTCATAGAACCATTGAATGAGATTCAAAGTAAGAACTTAGGTGTATTATGTATCTCTGAGTGTAGATATCTGACTTGAATGAGAAACATGGAATATAGAAGGGCGCTATTTAAATCTAAAACTGGAATTGTAGAACAAAGTTCAGGGAAATTTATGGAAAAACCCAATTCGTGATTAAATGATTTGTGGTGGGGGTAAAGGGTAGTTATGGTTGTATCCATGTTGTAAATTAGTTTAATAAAGGGGTTTAAAGATTATGTTATGTTTGGTCAACGATGGAAGGGAAAAATAGATCTTGAAATCTCGTTAATGGTGGAAATTTCCATGGGGAATGAGAGCTGCCACGAAGGGATCGATCGATCGATCGGGGGCCATCGATCGATCAACGATGGGAACATCTGTGCAGTTCGGACAGTTTGTTATATAATGGAGAGATTAATTAGAAATTAAGTTCCATACATTAATTAGTGATAAATAATTATGAAACACATGTTCCTAGTAATTATGGGGAAAAGTAATTGGGACTAGGGGAAATTTATGTAGGGCACTTTATGGATGAATTTGAGGAATGTTTATTTCAAAATAGGGAGATACGAATCAAGTGAGTGAGTCCGGGTATATTGGCTAAGCGACGCCAAGGTAGTGAATTAAGTTTGGAGATAAACTAATTAAAGTAGAGTCGGACTATAGACTCGGGAAAATGTTAAATTAATTAATGAGTAACTCATTAAAGTAGAGTCGTACTATAGACTCGGGAAAGTGTTAAATTAATTAATGAATAATTAATTAAAGTAGAGTCACACTTTAGACTCGGGAAAGTGTTAAATTAATTAATGAGTAATTAATTAAAGTAGAGTAGGACTATAGACTCGGGAAAGTGTTAAATAAATTAATGAGTAATGAATTAAAGTAGAGTCAGACTATGGACTCGAAAAAGTGTTAAATTAATTAATATGTAATTAATTTGCTAGAGTCAGGTTGTAGACTCGGATTGGTAATAAATTAATTAGTGTGTAAATTAATTTAAGTAGAGTCGGACCACAGACTCAGATTGGTATTAAATTAATTAGTGTGTAAATTAATTTAAGTAGAGTCGGATCATAGACTCGGATTGGTATTAAATTAATAGTTGTGTTAATTATTTAATTAGAGTCGGATTGTAGACTCGGGAAGGTATTAAATTAATAGGTGGGTTAATTAATTTAATAAGAGTCGGATGGTAGTCTCGGAGAGTTAATAAGTTAATTGAGGTGGTAATTAATTAAATTAGAGTTGAATCATAGACTCGAGAAATTATCATATAAATTGAAGTGTAAGTATTTATATTAGAGTCGGACCATAGACTCGGGGAAAATATTATATTAATTTAATGTGTGTATTAAATAAATTAGAGTTGGACCACACACTCGGGAAGAGTATAATTTACTATGTGAGAAAATTTAATTATGTTGAGTCAGACCAGAGACTCAGGAAATTTACAAGCTAGTGTTACGGGTTTTGAGTACACGGTAAAGCTGGGGTTTATGTTATATATATACGGTGTAGTGATAGTATATATATATATATATATATATATATATATATATATATATATATGTATATATATATATATATATATATATATATATATATATATGTATATATACATATATATATTTATTGTGTGTGCTGTTAAATATCAGTGATTAGATATTTATTTAATTATATACTCTAGTGCTTTCATGGGAGGTTGCGCGATGTGGGTGAATCCCCTAGCTTGAGGAGTAGGGTGAGTATATCGCAAGGTCATAGCGTCTGGTATATGGGTGAGGGGCTTATCTCACTTTCAGGGAAGGAATATGATCGGCTCCACTTCGTTTATGTTTTGGGCCAGGTTGGTGAGTGATTCCAACTTGGGTAACTAGGTTATGTGAGCACACCTAGTGAGATGGCACTTTAGAGGGAATCATCCGGGGAGGGTATACTCGGAAGGATGGATATACGTATGATATATGTGTGGATGTTTCAGTAAAGGTACGTATAATATGGTAGTAAATATTATATGTGGGTAATAATACAGTGTGTGATGTATTTACTTTATATAACTTGTGTCACAGTTATATGCTATTAATTAAGAAGGAATTAATTAAGTTTATTATATGTGGGTAATAATATAGTGTGTGATGTATTTACTTTATATAACTTGTGTCACAGTTATATTATATTAATTAAGAAGGAATTAATTAAGTTAATTAATGAGATAACTTATAATTTATGAATACTTATACTCGGGTTAGAGTAGTATGGCAAGGGGAGGTTATACCAGCACTAGTAGGACAGGGTAGTACAACTAGGTGGGATTAAGATAACCGTTAGGTGTGCACATTAGTGGAGGGGTGAGAACGTCCACAAGAGAGTGCGGCACTAACTTAAATATGAAGCACATTCATGAATTTTAAATTACTGCAGTTAACTCACTTGCTAAATATTTTCAAAATGTTTTGGGTTCTAACCCTTGCTATAAAGTTATTTTCCAAAACCTTTTAGGTGTCCAGCCACAGGGACGCCAAGATTCATATTCTATTCCAGGGACACGGAGTTTCAGTTCAATTTAGGGCTTGTCGCCTAGACTTCTCAGTACAGTTTTCAGATGTAATTATTTAGGTGTTGGATGTTTGTATTGGATTATTTTTCCTTTGGTGTCCGATGGTTTATTTGGCAAGTTGTTTAATTAATTTTTCAGTTGATTTTATTCAATTGTGTGAATGGTTTATTTTATTCTGCATGTACTGGTTTGTTTAATTAAAAAGTTAAAATTGGCACCAAATTTTGGAATACTAGGTGGTTAGTAAGTTTTAAAAGTTCTCGACAGTGATGCTAAGGATGAACCAACTGGGATTCCTGTTTTAATTTGGTATAGGACTGATCACCCGGTATTTTATTAGACGGGGTGTCACGTCTGTTAAATATTTATTACGAGGTGGATCTTTGTCAAGATATTCTGAATAATTTTCCCCATTAGTTAATAAAACTATTGCACTAGCAATCGCGATACATGCTACTTCCATTTCATCGTCAGAACCTTCTTATGAAGCAATCTAAACACGCGTGAAACCAATAAATGGAAGAAATAATACTAGTCATTTTACTTGATAGCATGTAAACAAATGGAAGAAATATTTTTTTTTCAGTTCTTAAGCAACAAAAATTAAATTGCAAACATATAAAGTAAATAAATTCTTGAACTAATAAATAATTAAAATAAAGAAACAGAACAACAGGAAGACAAACATATCCAGAATTAAAAAAAAAAGGAGTGATTTTAGGGAGGCCCTCAAATTGTACAGAAAATAAAAATTCGGTGATGTGTCAAACATGTATTAGGTAATGCCGCTGGCGCGGACCCACAAACACAAAAACACCAACCAATACCGTGTGACACATCACTAAGTTTGAGTTTTGTGTACAACTTCAAGGGTCTCCCTACAATTATTCTTAAAAAACTATTTTTAATTAAAAAAATAGTTTTATAGCTTTTTATTTTAAAAAAATCTATTTAAATACAATTTTTTTTTTATAACAAAGGATATTTTTGTTAGGCAACTGTTTTTATATAACTAAAATTATTTCTATAAACTCGAAGTCTGCTGGTCCAGAGTCTCATGCATAGGTACACTAAACCAAGTATTGTATAATTTTATTACTCTCACCATTAAATGTTTTATAAATCGTATATAATATCACAATAATTATACGATGATATTTCCCACTATTATTTACATGAACTATCCATGTACAAGTAACATATGCAACAATTCGACACACCCCGTTATCATATTATGAAAACAAATAAGACTCACTAACCTATCATTGAAATTACAAAAGTACCCTTTGCCTAAATTGTTTAATACGATGTAGAGAAGAGTATATCTCCTTTAATGTTTAGTTAGCTGGGTCTACAATTGTTAGTAGGGTTTGCACCTTTTTGTTTGGGTTAGAGCTATTAACAAGTATCAAGGTTCTAAAAAATGAGGGGTGTGGTCAAGTCGTGGAGGCCAAGCCTTAAGCTTTAGAAGCGTAGGCGGGTCTTAGGTGTAAAAAGGCGTGGAAAGGCGTTTAGGCCTTCTTAATATATTTTAATATTTTTTAACCATAACAAGGCTATTATAATACTAAAATTATACATATCATAAAAATATATCTGAATATTTGCAAATTAAAAAACTATTTGATTGTTTTGGATGAGATAATGGTCTGGTTTGTAAAAAAAGTCCTTAAAATGCGATATCGTTTCACTAAAGCATTGCTATTTTTAGAAAAAAGTGCACCTTAAGGGTTTTACCGAGAATAAGGCGTAAAACTCTTAAGGCGGGCGTTTCTCCCAAGCCTCAAGCCTAGGCGGGTTTTTTTGAACAGTGACAAGTATAATATGACAGCAACAAAATCGTACCTTTACATCTGTTGATGTAAAAAATTAGATAGCTCTAATTGTTCAATCACAGATAAATAAAATGAGACAAAGATTTTTAAAGTGGTTCAGTCTTATAAGAATGGCCTACGTCCACTGTTATGTTATTGCTGAGTGTTTTGGGAATTCTCGATTATAAGCTCTATCAAGAAATTTCGGTCCCTTTGAATGAGGGTGATACAAGGTATTTATAGCCCTTAGGCTGTACATGAAAGGGTGTTACATTAAATGATACACATATGAAAGGGTAATTCATGTAATGTTCTTCAAACGTGCGCGTCAAGATGATAAGCATTCAATGAATAGTTGAACTGTTGATTATCTGGAAATTAATGCTGTGGTCGAGGTGCAGCTCGAACCGCCTTAGTTGCTCGTCGTCCTAAAGTTCCTCGGAGCATTGGAATTCCTCGGAGGATAAGAGTTCCTCGGAGGGTTGGTGTTCCTCGGAGTGAGTATGTTGGTCGGGGAAACAATCTTCCTCGTTGCTATTGTGCCACGTAGATTGACACGTGTCTTCTTATTATTCGTCCACATCAGCATACTAATTTTGGTGTCAACAGAAGCCCCCAATGTTTCATATTTCGAACTTTGAGGAGTTTGGAACATTCTTTCTCGGTATATGGCGATATTAAATGACCTTCCTGGGTTTTAGGAGCCTTTTCTTCGTATTTAAATTTCCTTCCAAATTCGCAGAATCCGCCTTTTTTGCATTTTTATAGGCGCTTCGATCTTCGTGCCCTTTTTGTCCTTTTAGCCGTCGGTAGCGTAATATTTCATTTTTGTAATCATTTCTTTCGTCGTTTCCCAAGGCAAGGTATTTAAACTTCAGAGGCGATCCCATCGTCTTCTACCTTTTCAATTTCTGCTTTCGAGTTTTCTAAAGCTTTTCTCTCTCTTGTGCGTTCATTTCCTCCTTCGTTTGTCAACAGATCTCCTTTTTTCCTGTAAGCTCTTCTTCCTTCTTCTTTTATTCATCATGGTTTACATTATCGAATCTCTTGAGAAGTTCCGCTCTGACTTCTCTATTCCTTCTTGGGTAACTTTGGAGGTTCTTTCTGAGCCTTCAAGTTATTTTGATTTGGCTGAGGGACACTGGTTCCCTAGCCTATTTATTGCTGAATGTGGATTTTCTTTTCCACCAAATCCGTTATGTTTAGAGTTCTGTCAGTACTTCGACGTTGTCCCTGCAAAAATAGCCCCAACACATGGAGAATAGTTAATGGGGTACATAGGTTAAATCAAACTCATGGAACTCGTATAGGAATTCCTGAGATTATGTACTGCTACAGATGGGCTGTTTTAGACAACGTTTTTTATTTAAAAACTAGGTTTTTGAATAGGGCCTTAGTAGTCAACCTCCCTGATGCCAACAGGGATTATTTTGAACACGAGGTAGTTATAAAAAATTGGCAACATGCCCCTTTGGTTGGAGATGCAGTATATGAGGGTCCCAGATGCCCCCCATATGGCAATGGGATAGGTCGTTTTCATCTTATTTTGTTTTTGAAATTATGATTTCATGGTATTTGATAAAATGTATGACTGATATTTCAATATGTTCTTATTTGCAGTTGACAGCAAGAGAAAAACTCCAAAAGAGTCAGAAGTCAATATAAAGAAGTTGAAACATATCTGGAGTTCGCATCAGAGGGTTGCAGATGAGCACATCAAGTCTGTTTCATATTTGTTGCAGTACAGGAGCTACACATCATCCTTTACTGCTCGTCCCGTGGTCAGCATTAGTGACCCATTGCCAGCTTCCGAGGAATCTTCACCAGAATCCCATATTCCTCTAAGTCAGAAGATGGGCAAGAGAAGAGTTCCTGCTATCTTCGAGGAGACTTCCTCTACCGGGGATGGAAAGAAGAACAAGGCTGAAGTCCCAAAGGGGACCAAGAAAATTGATGTTGTTCCTTCTGTTGCTGTTCAGAAAGCTGCCGAGAAGCCTCCAATGGCTCCGAGCAAGAAAAGTACTTCTGTGGAAGTGATCACTATTTCCCCCACCAAGGGTTCTTTGGCTGAAACTGCTGAAGTTCCACTGAGGAGATTGAAGAAATCATCCTCGGTTAGTTTTTCTGAAGCCATTCCCCTTCTCCAAACTAGTGGAGTTGGTGTTCCAACCATCATTCCCCCGAGCTCTGCAATGAGCTCGGTAAAAACTTGGATTATTCCTGAAATTCAAGGCATCGAGGAAAACATGCCTAGGGATATGCTGACATCCCTAGCTACTCGTCACATTGCTTCAGTAAGTTTATTTTTATCTTGAATTTTTCCTTCTATCAATATATGTATCTCGGCACTAACTCATTACTACCTTCTTTTTTCAGCTGGTGAGTTGTTTTAACACCATTATGAAGAAAGATGAAGCGCTCAAGGCTTCAAGCTCCTCGTCTGGAGTAGAGGATGCATTCCAGGGTTTGGCCCAATCTGTGAAGGAATCCCGTCAGAAGTATGACGAGGATAAAGGTGTATGGGAGAAGAAATTGGCTGCATCTGAAGCAGAAAAAGTGCAGTTGGGAAACAAAGTGAAGGATTTGGAGAAGGAGAACAAGAAATACTCCGAGAAGCTCACTACTTTTGGGGAGCTTGAAAATAAGCTGAAATCAGCTGAGGAAGAGCTGACACTTATGCGCGAAGCAAATCGTCAGAAGGAGGAGTTGGAGGCTAATCTGAAAGCCTCCGAGGACCTTCTATCCGAGAAGATCTCCTCGGAGAAGATGAAGAGAAAAATAGCTGTGAAGAAATCCTTTCAAACTGGTTGGGATAAAGTATGGGATAAGGGGGTAGCAGCAATAATGACCCATGTGAATTATGGAAGTTTGAAATTCTTCCATGATGGTTGGGTTGCTACCTTACAGGAATTGAACGTGAGCGAGGACTCCGAGCTATTTCAACAACATCTCCCTGGTCCTCCTCCAGTTATTGAAGACGAAGATGAAGACGAAGCTGCATCTGAAGAATCTTCAATGATTGTGGGTGATCAAATCCTGGCTCCTCAACCTAACCAGACATCTGCTGAGGAGATTTCTTCTTTGCCTGCTCCTCTTGAACAAATCCCAACTCCAACCGATCAAATCAGTGTTCCCACCGAGCAACCAAGCTCCTCGTCCCAGCCTCCCGAGAAAGTCTTGGGAGACAAGGAAAAGGTGTGAAGTTGTTCGGTACTATCTTTCTATTTTTCTCCTTACTTGTACTTTGTATTTCAGATCTTTGTAACTTTTGCCTTATGATCTAATAAAATTTGAGTTCTTTCTTTCCATATGATTGTCCCTTCTTTATATGCACTCTGTCTTGATTTTCTTTTTCTTTCTCTGTTAGTTTCTGGCCAGGATGGATCTTTTGTCTGCTAACGACACAAAGTTGATGCAGCAATGCCATGAGTATTATAAAGATGGTCACACAGACCTCAGTACATCCAAAATTGCCGATATTCTTGGTCATGGTGCTTCAGAGCAAGCAATCGAAGCTTATCGGTACTTGAAGGACTTACTTGATAGAGCAGTGGCCAATAACGTGGCCTACTATGATATGATCGAGGAGCTTCAATATACTCTAGAAGATCTCAAGGATTAGTACAGGGAGTCAAATGCCTTGTTACATGAGGGGTATGAAAAGAAATATCAACAGCTTTCTGCCAAGAAGGGATATGACAAACTCATTGCTGGGTATGATGTCAGGGAGAGGACCCTAAAAGGTGAAGTTGAGGCCTGCAGACAAATTGCCGAGCTGCTGGAACAAGAGAACAACAATCTGCAAAAAGAGTTGGCACAGTATAAGTCTGCAGCTTCATCTTCCACTGCTTTGGTACCAGTCTCCGATGAAGGGTTCTCATTCTTAGAAGTTGAGAACGCCAAATTAAGGCAAGAATTGGATACTTTAAGAAGGTCTGGTATTTCTGGTACTGCTTGGGGACGAGGAAGAGGTTCTCATGGGCGAGGAAGAGCTGCCCAGGATGTTAACGAGGAACGAGGCACTTCAGTTGCTCGGGGTCGATCAAGAACTCCTCGTAGTATTGAAAAAGCTCGTACTCTGTCAACATTGGAAACTCAAGCGTACCAGTTGAACGCAAAAGATCGGGCTTTGTCCGAGATGTCCAAGAAAATCCTGACTTTGGAAGATCAACTTACTGCGACGAAGTATGCTTTGAATAATAAGGATGTTTTTGCCAGGAACCTTCATGAGCAGTTAGAAAGATTAACTTTCCAATTCCATAAACAACCTCGCGAATTATGGAATGCAGGCTATAATGAGGCCCTTTATCACTTGGATGCTCGCACTGAAAATGCCAATAATGAAGGTTATAAACAGGGATGGTTGAACGCCCTGGGTGTGTTGAAGCTCGAACAGGGGCACTACCTGTGGGATTATCATACTCCTGGGCTACTAGACTTGCCTATACCACCCTATAAATTGGACATGGAATGGATCCCAGCTCGTGCCATTCCTCAGAGCTTAATTTCAAAATATCTTGGTGACTATAATCTTCATTATCAAATTAAAGTATCTCGTCCCGAGCATCTCTTGGATACTCCTTCAGTAATGAATGTCAGAATGTTGAAGGACTTGAATTTTATCAATTCTCCTCAGACATTAAATGATCCTCCTGCTGGCGAGGAACCTATATCGAAGGCTGAGGGGAAAAAACCAATAGAATAAGATTTTCCATGTAATAGTTAGCACACATATGTAACCTGTAATTTATTTTGAATTTTAATGAAAGGCCTTCATTTTTTGTTTGCAAATCTGTATTGCTATTGTTTTTTACTTGTCTAACACTTTTATATTTGTTATTGCATAACAATTCTTTGTGGTTCATCGACCAATCTAGTAATAAAAAGTTACAAGTATCAGAAATGTTGCTCGATTACTTAATAACAAAGTAAGGAGTATAAAAATTGTTAAAATTTCTTACAACCAACCAAGGTTGTTTAAATTGAGCTCGTCGACCAATTTAATGGGTTTTTATCCCCGACCAGCTATACTTGGTAAATTTTGTCTTTTTCAATAAATGTGCCCGACCAACCAAGGTCAAAGATTTTTCCTCGTCGACCAACTACAGTTAGTGGGTTTTTATCCCCGACCAACTATACTTGGTTCAGTTTGGAATATTTGTTCTTCGATGAACTTTTATATAATAACTTACTTCCCGACCAACATAAGTTGGCATTTGAGAGCATATTTTGTTTTCAAACCAACCGAGATTGGCATTTTTAAGAATGTTGTTCTTGCCCTTTTACCAACCGGGGTTGGTCATGGGTTTGAACTATCATGCCCACTAACTATTTTACCAACCGAAGTTGATCACATTAGTGTTCGCCTCCTAACCAAAGGAGTATAGTTTGTTCTCGCTATTTTACTAACCGAAGTTGATCACGCTCGAACTATTAGTGTCCACTAGTTATTTTACCAACCGGAGTTGGTCACGCTAGTGTATGTCTCCTAGCCAAAGGAGTATAGTTTGTTCTCGCCCTTTTACCATCCGAAGTTGGTCGTGGGTCTGAACTATCGTGTTCTCGCTATTTTACCAACCAAAGTTGATCATGGTCGAACTATCTACTAGTTATTTTACCAACCGGAGTTGGTCACGCTAGTGTATGCCTCCTAACCAAAGGAGTATAGTTTGTTCTCGCCCTTTTACCAACCGGAGTTGGTCGTGGGTCTGAACTATCGTTTTCTTTTTGCTGTAGAGCAGCGTAGTGTACAACACTAGTATTCCCAAAACAACTTTCAAACAAAGGAGAGAAAAATGGTGAAACATCATCGTTTTATTCATATTGATGGACCTGCTGTACATTTTACATCACTGATAATACTTGCGAAGGTGTTCAGCATTCCAAGCATTCTTGAATTCCTCTCCTTCTAGAGTTGCTATTCGGTAAGTTCCTGGTCGAACAAATTCTGTAACTCGGTAAGGTCCATGCTAATTTGCTTCCAATTTATTGTGCTTCTGAATGACTTTCTTTAGCACGTAATCTCCTTCCTTTAAATCGTATTTCTTCACCCTCTTGTTGTAGAACAAAGCTGTTCGTTGTTGATATGCAGCATTCCTAATGGCTGCTTCTTCTCTAACCTCCTCGAGCATATCCAAATCCAGTCTTCTCATCAAGTCACTGACTGGTGAATTGAAATTCATCACTCTATGTGTCGGAATGCCCAACTCGGCAGGTATTACAGCCTCACTTCCAAACGCCAGCATATATGGTGATTCTCCAGTTGCTGCTGGGGGAGTTGTTCGGTAAGCCCACAATACTAATTGTATCTCATTAATCCAGTTAGCTTTAGCCTCATTTAACCTCTTCTTCAAACCATTTAATAATGTTCTGTTCGTCACTTCAGTCTGTCCATTGCTTTGAGGATGGCCTGGTGCTGAATGAACCTTCAAAATGTTTGACTGATGACAATAGGCGGCAAACTCCTCATTATCGAATTGTGTTCCATGGTCTGTAATGAAGGCATGAGGGAGACCATATCGACAGATGATGTTCTTCCAAACGAATTGGTACACCTTCTCGTACGTCATATCAATCAGAGGCTCAACTTCTACCCATTTAGTAAAATAATTCACTGCGACGATGAGGTATTTAAATCGTCCTCGGGTCGTTGGCAGTGGTCCAACCAGATCAATTCCCCACATGAAAAATGGCCAAGGGGAAGTTATGGGTGTCAATAATTCTTGTGGAGTTCGTCGGATGGAGGAAAAACGTTGTCACTTGTCACACTTCTTGGCATAGGCTATAAAATTAGCTCTCATTGTTGGCTAGTAGTATCCTTGCGTCATCACCCTTTGCAAAAGTGTTCGACCTGCTACATGGGCTCCACAAGACCCTTCATGGATTTCTTCAATCAATTCTTTCACCTCGGAGGGATGTACACATCTTTGCAAACCTGCAATAATTCCTCTTCTATACAAAACACCATTAATTAGTACATACTGAGCATCTTTAAACTTTAATTTTTTGGCAGCGATATTGTCCTCCGGTAATTCTCCTTCCTCAACATATGCCCTGATGGGATCCATCCAAGATGGTCCTAAATCAAGGGAAATAACATTCATCGTCAAGCTTTCATCTATGCTTCGACTTTCTAACACCTTAATTGGTATCGTTCTTCGCAACTCGGTACGAGTAGCTGATGCTAGTCGGGCCAGTGCGTCTGCTTGTGCATTCTCCATTCTTGGTATTCTGATTAACTGAATGGCATCAAATTCTGCCAACAACTCCATCGCCTTTGCATGATATTTGACAATTAGTTCTCCTTTAACTGCATACGTTCCCATTATATGATTCACAATTAATTAAGAATCACTGAATACCATCACTTGTTGTGCTTCCATAATCTTTGCTAAATTAAGACCTGCTATTAAGGCTTCATACTCAACCTCATTATTGGAGGCTTTGAATTGGAATCGTAAGGCATATTCCACGTCAATCTCGTCTGGGGTGTTCAAAACAATCCATGCTCCACAACCTGCTGTGCAAGATGACCCATCTACATACAATCTCCATGTAGGTAACTCGTCTTCAAATTTCTTATCCGATAGAGTTCCTCGGTGAAATATCTGTTGTTTTCTTTCATCCTCCCCTGGTAATTTTCTCTCCTCGTCGACCATCTCTTCTCGCCCTTTTACCAACCGGAGTTGGTCTGGGTTTGAATTTGATGATCTTTCTACATCCACAAGCCCTTTTACCAACCGGAGTTGGTCTGGACTTATGTCTGTTGATCCTGTAACATCCACAGGTTGGTCAGCGAGCAACTTTTGTTCCTCGGGGGTATCAGGATATGTAAACTCTGCTATAAAGTCTGCTACAGCTTGCCCTTTTAAGGATGATCTGGGTTCATACACAATATCATATTCACCGAGCTCTATTGCCCAGTACATCAGTCTTCCTGATTTTTTTGGCTTATGAAGAGCTTGTCTTAATGGCATATCGGTATACACGATGATGGTATGGGCCTGGAAATATGGCCTCATTCTTCTACTAGCTTTAATTAATTCCAATACCAATTTTTCCAACTTTGGGTACCTGATCTCTGCACCTCGGAAAGCCTTACTTGTGTAATAAATTGGCTTTTGGACTCCATTCTCCAATCTGATCAATGCCGAGCTGATCGTATTTTCTGATACTGCCAGGTATATATACAACTTCTCTCCCATCACTAGTCTGGACAGCAATGGAGGTGTTCCTAGATATTTCTTCAAGTCTTGAAAGGCTTTTTCACATTCATCATTCCACTCGAAAGTTTTTCGGAGTGTTTTGAAGAATGGAAGGCACCTATCAGTTGCTCGAGATACAAATCTATTGAGCGCTGCAACTCGTCCTGTAAGACTCTGCACTTCTTTCTTCGTCATTGGAGATCGCAACCCTAAAAGATCTTTGATCTTTGCTGGATTTGCCTCAATGCCTCGCTGGTTGACGATGTACCCGAGGAACATTCCTTCTCGTACTCCAAAAGTGCACTTTGTCGGGTTGAGCTTCATCTGGTATTTATCCAGTTGATTAAAGGTCTGACCTAAGTCAACTAGATGATCAGCAGCTTTATTTCTCTTTGTCAGCATATCGTCGACGTAGACCTCCATATTGCAACTGATTTGTTCGACAAAAACCTTGTTCATCAGCCGCTGGTATGTCGCTCCTGCATTTTTCAAACCAAAAGGCATAACATTATAACAATAAGTTCCCCTAGGGGTAATAAAAGACGTGCTTTCCCTGTCTTCAGGTTTCATTTTGATCTGGTTGTATCCAGAGTAAGCATCCATGAAACTGAGTAGCTCGTGCCCCGAGGTAGCATCCACTAGTTGGTCAATTCTGGGCAATGGGAAGTGATCCTTTGGGCAAGCCTTGTTGAGATTAGTGAAATCAATACACATTCCCCCTTTTTTATTTTTTCTTCTTTACCATCACCACATTTGCCAACCAGTCCGGATACTTCACATCTTCAATGAATTGGGCTTTCTGGATCTTGTCGACCTCCTCTTGAATAGCTTGATTCTTCTCGGGGCTAAATACCCTTCTTCTCTGATTTACAGGCTTGATCTCCTTATTCACATTGAGCTCATGACATAATAAGTTTGGATCTATTCCTGGAATGTCTTCATGACTCCACGCAAAAGTTTTCTTTATGTTTCTCAAGAAAGTTATCAATTCCTGTTTTATTGAATCTTCCAACGATGAACCTATCTGGGTTACTCGTTCAGGGTGCTCGTCGTCTAGAATAACATTTTCTATAGATTCTACCACCTGTCCTTTTACAAGTTGGGATTCATCTCTGGGATCGAGAGTTTCAATCTCTGTATCTTCTTCCACCTGGTAAGTAGTAGTCTTTTTCCTTGATTCTTCAAGTTCCTCTTGCTCGGCAGATGAATAATAGCATTCTCGAGCAAATTTTTGATCACCTTTCACCACTCCCACTCCGAAATTTGTTGGGAATTTTAAACATTGATGTACTGTAGATGGTACTGCTTCGAACTTCTTCAAACCAACTCTTCCCATGATGATGTTGTAGGCTGACTGCACATTCTTATCCATCACAAAGAAGCGTATTCTTTCTGTTCGACAAGCAGGGCAAGTTCCAATGAATATATCCAACTTGATCGTCCCAAGTGGAAAAACTTTCTCGCCAGCAAAACCCAGAAGAGGTCTATGATAAGGCTCCAATTGAGATAACTTCAAATTTAAACTGTCAAAGCATGAATAGGACATGATGTCTGCCGAACTGCCATTGTCTACCAGCACCCTTGAAATCACTACTTCTTTCATCCTCATTTTGATCACCAAAGGGTCGTCGTGAGGGTAAAGAACACCTGCCAGGTCATTTTTTGAAAAGCCAATAACCAGCTTCTCTTTGTTTACCTTCCTCGGACGATCCTCCTCGGCCAAATTTATTCGCTGAATGTACGATCAAGCTTGTGCCTCTCCGAGGTAAGCTTTTCTTTCTGCAGTAAGATCTCCTCCTCCTGCATCTCCTCCTGTAATAACATTACAATCAAATGACCCAAAATGTATAGAAAATACCCCTCGTTCTAGCTGCGTTAGTTTCTTGGGAAGATCGGGGTCATCCTCGGCATCATCTTCGTGGTCTCTCTTCTTTTTCTCCTCTGCTCGACGAGGAGATCTAGACCTCTCTCTAGTTCGATCATTATTTCTTCTTTCACCTCCCCGATCAACATATTTTGCTAGCTTTCCTCTTCGGATGAGTGTATCAATCTCGTTCTGAAGAGCTATACAATTTTTAGTCATATGGCCATGATCTTTGTGGAACTCGCAATATTTGTCCCTGTTCCTCGCATCAAGATCTGACCTCAGTTTCTTTGGCCACTTTATGTCCTCACTATTCTTGATTTCTTCCAAGACATGATTAATACCCATTTTCAAGGGAGTATAATTATCAAATTTCTTCAGAACTTCCCATGATGAATTATTATTTCTGGAACGCTTGTCGCCACCATTGCCCTTATGCTCTTTATTTTTAGACTTGTCGACGTCCACCTTGGTGTCTTTATCTATATTCTTTTTTGTAGCCATAGCTTCCTCGGCATTCATGATTTTGGCCGCTTTTGCCATCAACTCTGACATAGTTTTAGGTGGATCTTTTGCCAAGGTGTAATACAACTTATTAGGTAACAACCCACTCATCAAGGCGGTGATTGTTGTCTTCTCCTCGTAATCTATAACTTCCAGCTTCTCGTTATTGAAATGAGTTATGTAATCTCTAGTACTCTCACCAGATTTTTGTCTAACACTTAGCAAATGTGCTACTCGTTTTACTGGCTTTGCTCCAAAACAGAAATTGCCGATGAAAAACTCGGCCAACTGAAAGAAAGTTGAGATTTTACCCCGAGGAAGATTGTTGTACCATATCTGGGCAGCTCCAGTAAGAGTTCCTGAAAACGCTCTGCATCTCATCTCGTCAGGGACAGCATAGATATCGGCGGCAGCTTGATATTGTTCTATATGAAGGACAAGATATGTCTTTCCATCATATTTAGGTGTCACTACGGGTGCTTTAAACTTTGACGGTGTAGGAAAATTCACAATGGCCTGGACAAAAGGTGTCCCTTGAACAAAAGTTCGTTGTAGTGGATTCTTCGCCCTAGCCATTTCTCCCAATCTATCCTCCAATCGCTGAAGGGACCCTTTCCACGCTTCATTTCCTTCCTCGGGCCTATTGGTTCGAGCAATAGATCGTTCTGAAGTAGACTCTTAAGATTTATCTTGACGATCAACTGGTCGTGATTGTGCTGATCCTTCTCTTAGATCTGATGGTTGTCGAAAACTCCTCGACATGGTCTTAGGTGGACTCCTATTCCTCCTAGGGCCTAATCGACTAAAAGGAAACACCCTACTCAGTCTTTCTAAGGTGCTGGGCCTTTCTGGAGAGAGAGTGATACGTTGATCAGTATATGTAGCCCTTATTGACGAAGTTCGCCCAGGTTGATAAGAGAAATCTTCAGACTCCTCATTACGATATGACTCAGTACGTCTGGATCGTGAAGAAAGTAAATAAGTTTGCCTCTGACCACTTCGTTGTCCTGAACGTGCAGGTGCTCCACCATGAAGGGTTTGTATGAGTTGCCTCATTGTGTCTTGCATGGAGGTTTGTCCTTGAGCCAGATTCATCATAATCCCGGCCAGATCTAGAGGTGTAGAGGGATTTGGAGGATTTCCAGCATTTCCAGCGTTTCGATTGCTAGATTCTGGATTATCCTCCATTGATGATGAATGATTTTTGGTGAAAAACGATAATAACAATCGCTTTCCACAGACGGCGCCAATCTGTTGATGTAAAAAATTAGATAGCTCTAATTGTTCAATCACAGATAAATAAAATGAGACAAAGATTTTTAAAGTGGTTCAGCCTTATAAGAATGGCCTACGTCCACTGTTATGTTATTGCTGAGTGTTTTGGGAATTCTCGATTATAAGCTCTATCAAGAAATTTCGGTCCCTTTGAATGAGGGTGATACAAGGTATTTATAGCCCTTAGGTTGTACATGAAAGGGTGTTACATTAAATGATACACATATGAAAGGGTAATTCATTTAATGTTCTTCAAACGTGCGCGTCAAGATGATAAGCATTCAATGAATAGTTAAACTGTTGATTATCTGGCAATTAATGCTGTGGTCGAGGTGCAACTCGAACCGCCTTAGTTGCTCGTCGTCCAAAAGTTCCTCGGAGCATTGGAATTCCTCGGAGGATAACAGTTCCTCGGAGGGTTGGTGTTCCTCGGAGTGAGTATGTTGGTCGGGGAAACAATCTTCCTCGTTGCTATTGTGCCACGTAGATTGACACGTGTCTTCTTATTATTCATCCACATCAGCATACTAATTTTGGTGTCAACAACATCTTTTGTTTGGGTTACAGCTAGAGAGAGGAATGTTCTCTATTTGGTTTTTTTGAACACTCGGTCCATTTTATCACTCACTCCATCTGCAAAAATTGCAACTCAAAGGTAAAAGAGGAATACTTACAATTTTTTTGCAGCTCAATGGTAAGAGAGGAATACTTATAATTTTTTTACAACTCGAAGATATATCTGGGATGGGTATTTATATATAACAATTACTCCAACTAGGTTCAACAATTTGTGGAATTTTTTGTGACTTGGTGGTACTGACAACAAAACATGAGGGCTTCTTCAAAGTGGGTTACATGGATTTTAGGAGAGGGTTTAGGGATTTACCGATTCCCACGACTCGTTTTCCTATCTCTTTGGTCAGACGAGTTTTGAGGAAAATCGTTTCTTGCGGGAAAGTAGATTTGGGGTGGATTCCACTATTTTTCGGTAAACCAGACAAAGAAAAAAGGAAAAGTAAAATAGGTTTATCAGATTTTCCTTTCCTTTTCCGATCAAACAAATGAAGCGATAATGTCATAATATTACATGTGAAACTTCATGTTGACAATAGACCGCAAAAAACAATCCATGAATACAATAGCACCACTTGTTCTGAAGTGATTGGATTAAATGCAAAACTAATTGAAACCGATCGACTAGACACATAATGCCTAAAAAAACTAAAATACATCAATTTTTAAAAAAATATATCATTTATAGGCTTTACCCCCAGATGATTACTATTAACATAAATTAGATTAAAGGACTCTAATGTTTCAGGCACGTAAGTAGCCCCTGAACTATTTTACCAATTAGGTCGCCCTACTAAACAATTGACCTATTGAACTGAACTCCAATTTCATTAGAGTTCCATCAAAAATGGATTGAACATTCTGTTAGAGTATCATACTCCATTATTAGAATTGGTGTGTGAACGAAGTCAATAGTTTTAGGACGGATTTGTCAAGTAAAATAATGTACCAAACCCTAAATCATAGGTGTTTTAATGTAATTTACCCTTATATAACAATTGTCCTTCGAATTAAGTTTACTCCACATATGATATCAATGTGTGATTGTTTGATTTGTCCCTGAAAAACGTATTGCTAGATCTACAAGTAAAAGTCAGAGTCACACCCTAAAATTTCCATGAGTTTTGAAGTTTGAATGTAACATTTTTTTTGTGGTTTCTACTTTTCTTCTATAACTGAAAAAGAACTTTGTGCGTGTGTGTGTGTGTGTATTATGTGTGTCTACATTTGAAAGCAATGTACAACATTCTCCATACTGCGTGTTTAACACCAAAAACAAGCATATACCAGAAAACACCCAAAAAACCAAAGCTTTCTTATGATTGGTTATTATAATCAAGTTGAAATATACGTTTGTATAGATTATTGTTCACCAAGTCCACTAAAGGCAAAATATCATTATGTTCTCAACATGGGCAGAAGCAAGAAGAACGCATGGTGGGCAGCTGCCCACCTTGTCTTTTGGGGAAAAAAACTTCAATCTCAAATTTGTAAATTAAATTAGTAATATGTAAAAATTTTGTAGGGTAAAGAGGTAAATGTCGACCTTATCAAAAATCTATTAGCTAGTTTTAGCTCTACTACTACTGCTATTACTCATATCCATAAATAATAATTATTAAAAATTAAGATAAATTAACATTTGTAGAGAGATATTGAAAGAATCATAAAATTGGTACCTAAAGAGAGAGTAGTGTGGTGTTCTTGTCCAATGTTAGTTTAGTTTGAATTAATTTTTTATAGGTTAAAATTTCAGTTTGCTTTGTTATTTTAGTGTAAAACTCTAATCTTTTTTTGGTGTAAATATATGAACTTGTTTTGTTTTTTTAGTGTAAAATATTGGACTTGCTTTGATTTCATTATTCGTATGTTAAAATTTGAGTTTGCTTTATATATTTTTTTGTAAAAATCTCATCGTGCCTTTATTTTATTTTATTTTTGTATAAAAATCTGAACTTGATTTTTTTTCGTGTGTAAAAATTTGAACTTGCTTGCTTTGATTTAATTGTTTTGTATGTTAAAATCTTGCTTTAATTTTTTTGGGTAAAAATCTGATCTTTCTTTTATTTATTTTTTTGGTGTAAAAATCTGAACTATTGTTTTTGTTTGGGTAAAAGTCTTATTTTGCTTTAATTTAATTATTTGTATGTTTAAATCTCACTTTGCTTTGTTATTTTTTTGATGTAAAAATCTGATCTTGCTTTTATTTATTTTCTTCTACTTATGCTTAGGTATTTCAAAAAAATGCCTCGTCTTGTAAACCTCGTGATCATAAATTTCTTCAAGGAGATCAAGGATGGTTAAGGCGATTTAATCTTTCTTGGTTTGATGAACACCTAACTTGGTTAGAATATAGTGTCCACAAAGATGTCGCATATTATTTTTGTTGTTATCTTTTTAATGTGGTTGGTAAGGAGCACGTGGGTGGTTGTGATGCATTTTTTATAGATGGGTTTTCCAATTGGAAGAGGAAAGAAAAAATCCAATTACATGTTAGGTTGCCCACTGCCACTCATAACAATACTTTAAAAAAAATCCAATTACATGTTAATTGGTGACCACAAAGTAGCGTAGGTGCATAAAGTTAAGAATTTTGATGTGTATCTTCCTTTTTTAACAAAGGAGAAATGCATGTTGAGGAGATATGGATTATTCAATAAGAGGAAAAAAGAACATTATTCATAAATAAGAGTTGTAAAAGGGTTGTTCAAGTATAAATGGAGGTGTAACCCCTATAGGTATAGTGATAACACTTAACCCGAATACCCTTGATGATCACATGATAAACATACAAACACAATTTAATAACAACTCATATTGAACTCACAAATCTCACATGTATAACTCAAACAGTAATAAAGGAAACTCCGAAGTAACTGATTCAAAAGGAGAGAGAAGTAAGCACCATAGATACACCTTGCACGCAGCCAACACACCAACAAACTCTGAAGAATCTCTGGTTAGTCATTAAAATATTCACAATAAATGACAATGACGGGTGAGTAAACCCTCTAGTTTGCAATAACTCCTCCCTTATATATTCTCTCTCTAGCAATAAATTCTCTTGAAGGAACCCCCTTTCTCAGAGGTAGTTGAGGCCATTAAATAGCCCCACACCATTTCTGAGATGCTTCAGTCCTTCACAACTCTGAAAGACATCCCCTCATACTTTACGTCACAAATATTAAATACATGATGGGCCAGTCATCTCTACGTCATAAACATTAAATCTCAAGACATGCCTTTTGCCCAACCACTGTGCGTCAGAGGACTATCACAACAGAGGTGGATACCCAAACTGTCTAACAACCCCAATACCACATTGGTTTACTCAACTACGGATTGGACAGTGTTTAGATGGCTAATGACATCACCTATAGTAGATGTGACATTCAATAGAGGACTGGTTGGCTCAAAACTCAATATACGATGAAACTCAAGGCTACTCCGCACAAGATTCCACAGTGAAAGGTCTCTCGGTGTTTTACCAGGTGTATCTAAGATGGTCAAGATAAGCCTTAACGCTGCCTCACTTATTAATCCTCTAAATCAAATCCATCTAAAGTTCCCAAGACGAGGTCATTCAATACAGCATGTAAGCTCTCCCAAGCCCTGCCAGTCCTGGTCTCTTGCGAGTACCGTTTGACCTCACACTTTATATTACAATCATTACAACATTAAAACAAATTTATTTAATAAATGCAATTTTAATAAGTAAGAACGAAAGATGAAAAGGAGCTCTCTCGATCAGTTTACTCACTAAGTTGTATCACCG
The DNA here is from genome assembly GCA_949130495.1 of Sambucus nigra. Taxonomy (NCBI): domain Eukaryota; kingdom Viridiplantae; phylum Streptophyta; class Magnoliopsida; order Dipsacales; family Adoxaceae; genus Sambucus; species Sambucus nigra. The sequence goes on from OX422213.1 coordinate 118,175,360, forward strand.
AGATTCCTTTATGACTTGCCCCGCCGAGCTGTCTCTCTAAGCTGGCTCGCTTTCTTCATGATGCTTCCTTCTCTTGAGTCTCTTATATTAATTGGGGAAGCTCTCTATAATTCATAGATTACCTCCAAGTCCCCTACATGAACATTTAAGGTTAGTACTTGATTTCAAACATTCTCTGAAGAGTTTATACTGTTACTTTTTAGTTAGTTATAACAAAATTATCTTGGATTTCGATCATCTAATTTTTATTAAATATGAATTTTAGTTAATTTTAAAGTTAGCGTTAATTAAGATGGATAAACAATGTAAACAGATTCTGATAATATCCGAATCCCGAAAATCCGAGAGGACACTGATACCGATAATTACTTTTCTATCCAAGCGGATAAGGATACGTATACAAATATGGATAGCATGGTATCTGCACTGTATCTATCATTCACCACCCATAACTCTCCCAAATTGTCTAACACCAAAACAAATAAAAGAAGCTTATAGAGATATTGAGAGAACCCACTGTTGAATGACCGAACAACTTAACTTCATCTCCTACTTGCTCATACGACTAAAGAGATAGATAGAGTATTGGTTTTCTTAGCTCATGCCCAAGGTTAGTTTAGTTTTGATTAATTGTTTGCATGCATGTTAAAATCACAACTTGCTTTTGAAATGTTATAAGTTTTGAAAATGAATGTTAAAAATGTGCGAATTTATTTTTAATACAAAGGTTTGTAAAATGTTAGAATTTGTTAAATGTCAAAATTTCAAATTTAGATTTTATAAAATATTAATATTAAACAATAGGGTTATTTTAAATGCTAATTTATTAAATGTTTAGGTTTATTATCTTTCATTATTTTCTTTTAGTTATGCGTAGGTACTATAAAAGAAATGTCTCGACATTTTCTCCCCCTACGAGTGATGAAGATGATTATGATCTCGATGTCACCTACACTACACCAAATCCTGCGAATGGTCACGCCCCAAGTCCGCGACCAGCTGGTCGCGGACTTGGGTCGTGACCCACTCAATATTTGGCGTGACCATATTTATTACCACACCAAATTATTCATGCTCGAGAAGTGGTCACGGCCCAAGTCCGCGACCACTTGGGTCGTGACCAGGTCGTGACCATCTTGGCGCTAAACTAGCGCCAAAATTCCTTCCAAACTTGGTCGCGGGTGGGTCACAGCCCAAGTTCGTGACCCATGGCATGACGAAGAAGAGATTATACACATTGAGGTTCACGACTTAGGGCCGTGACCATTTCTGGGTGCGGGTCACGGCTATGGGCCGTGACTAAAGCTCATTCAGGCAGTAGGGTTGATGTGAAGAGGGTCGCGCATGGTGGGTCACGGCTCTAGGCTGTGACCAGGTGCAAGCCAGCCACCCCCTCATTTTATGGTGTGAGTCACGGCTATTGGCCGTGACCAATCCTCATTCAGGCAGTAGGGTTGAAAAGGGTCATCAATGGGGGGTCACGACTCTAGGCCGTTACCAGGTGCAAGCCAGAGATACCCTAAGTTTCATTTATTGGTCGCGTGCTTGGTGGGTCATGGCTCTAGGCCGTGACCAGATTCATGACTTAATAAAAAAAATGCTGGTTATTCATTTGCAATTTGTAAGGGCTGTGTATCAGGGCTGAGGGATTTCATGCGACTTGGTGTGATTTCTAAGGGCTAAGCGATTTCAGTTGGATTTCATTGTGATTAACCCCTGGTATGTATAGATTTGTTTTCATTTCATTTGGATTTCGTGATTCATATTCAAAGCCCTAAGTTCTATGTGTGTATATGTAGATTTATGTTTGTATGTGTGTGTGTATATATTGATTTATGTTTATATGTGTGTGTATGCATAGATTTATGTGTATATGTATGTTTATGTGTGTAACTAGGAACAAATAAAAAAAAATTATCAATAAACCCTATATTGTATGTGTGTGTATGTATAGATTGTATGTGTGTGTATGTATAGAATTATGTCAAAAAAATATTAAGGTTTAGTAAACCCTAAATTGTATCTGTGTGTATGTATAGATTATGTCAATAAACCCTAGATTGTATGTGTGTGTATGTATAGATTATGCCAATAAACCCTAGATTGTATGTGTGTGTGTATTTTTTTTGACAAAATATAATTAAATGGATTTTTAATGAGTAAAAAAATTACATCCACCTTGTCGTGATTTTATTGGGGGTTATATGCGTGGCATCATATTATATTGGGGGTTATATACATGTCGTGATTTTTTGCACTCTAGTGAGATATTGTTGGCTTGGTTGTTGGATACTATGTTGAATTTATTGAATTGATACTAGTGTCGATAAATGTACATGTTATTAAATTTGTTGGGTGTGCTCTTGATTTGCCTATGAAAAAGTATATCACATATCTTGCGATTAATGTGCATTTTTTGACGTTTATGTACAGATATTAGGAGGCTACAACTTGACATGGAACAAATACAACTTGATTCCATTCATTCATATTTTAACTTGACATGTATGCCATAATTCTGTTGATTTCATACAGTCCTTTCTTAGTTTGAGATTTGTTGTGATCAACTTGATTTGATATGTATTTTAAAACCTTAAAATGGCGGTGTAATAATTCCAACTACATTGATATTATAGGCACCGGGTTTATATTATAGATTTTTGGTTGGATTTGCAAGGGCTAAGCGATTTTATTTGGTTTGCATTTGGATTAAGCACTGGTATGTATTGATTCCTTTTGATTTCATTTGGATTTCGTGATTTATATCAAAAGCCCTAATTTCGGTGTATGTATGTGTAGATTTACGTTTGTATGTGTGTATGTGTGTGTATGTATAGATTTATGTTTATATGTGTGTGTGTGTGTGTGTGTATGTATGTATATATTTGCGTGTGTATGTATGTTTATGTGTGTAACTATGAATAAATAAATTATTTTTTTGTCAATAAACCCTATATTGTATGTGTGTGTATGTATAGATTGTATGTGTGTGTGTGTATGTATAGATCTATGTCAAAAAAATATGTATAGATTGTATGTGTAGATTTATGTCAAAAAAATATTAGGGTTTAGTAAACCCTAAATAGTATGCGGTGGAGACGGGTGGAGACCGGGTTGGGGGTTAGAAGCAACAAATAGTCCCTTAAGAATTCTGTAAGTGTTAATTTTGTTCTTGGCCTTAGTATTTTCAATTTGGTTTTAGATTTGTCCTTGTGAAAAAAAAAGGAATAGATATATACCTGGTTTAATTAGATTAGTGTTGGTTATATTATGATATACATGTTATGCCATTTTATATTATTGTTGAAATTGAATAAGTATTGGATTTTATAATGTAATCAAAATCAATTGTAATCTTCTCAATATGTGTGCATCTTATTTTTTTCTCAGCAGTAATCCTTATATACGTGAAAGAAAATATCAACGAGGATTAATGAAATTCAGTTCAAACATGTTTACCATGAGTCAAGTTGGGGCAGTGAGTGACGCAAGAAAATCACACCACACACATAGAACAAGCTTTGGTTTTCTTCCTTTGGTTTTGAATTTGTTTTTTTGGTTATACTGTTTGCATAAAATTCATTATTTTTTCATTGTCATAGGATACATTGATGTTGGGGTCGAACTACTATCAAACATAATCTGAAATTGCATCGCTACTGGCATAGAGAAGGTTCTGATTAGCGTTGGCTGTAACAAAATATCAACGTAATGGATAGACCTATGATAAACTTTATTTTAAGGTTAAATATGCATTGATTCAATTTTTTAATTATTTTCGGTTTGCATCCTATTTATGTCTAAACCCTGTAATTTTAATTCTTTTTTGCCCCCTATAGCTTGGGTATTGTTGGCGCATTTGTTTCTTGTCACTTCCCGGGGGAGGGGAGGGAGTACATAACTTTTGAACAAAGAATAGTTGGGGTGAACACTAGAAAAAGAAGGCATTATCCAATGGATTGGCACTTACTAGGTTTAAGGCGTGTCAATTTCTCTGCAATGGTCCACGAGACCAATGTGACACATAGGAACGGACCGCGTAGTCACGGGCTCCCGATTTGAGTATACGACACAAATTTCCAAAAAATTAGACTTGAGCATAAAAACATGCCATCGAAGGGTGAAAATGTAAAACAGTCACAAAACGGTCCGGTAAGAGCCACGAACACCTCGCACGGGACAAATGTGACTCGTAGGAACCGATCGGGTAGTCACAGGGATCCCGATTTGAGTGTACGACGTAAATTAGCAAAAAATTAGACTTGAGAATAAAAAAGATGCCATCGAAGGGTGAAAACGTAAAACATCCACAAAACGGTCCCATAAGAGTCACGAACATCTCGCACGAGACCAATGTTAGTCGTAGGAGCTGACCGTGTAGTCACGGCGCTCCCGGTTTGAGTGTACGACGTAAATTTGCAAAAAATTAGACTTAAGCATAAAAACATGCCATCGAATGGTGAAAATGTAAAACAGCCACAAAACGATCCCGTAAAAGTCACGAACACCTCGCACGGGACCAACGTAAATCGTAGGAACAGGCCCTGTAGTCACGGGGATCCCGGTTTGAGTGTACGACTTAAATTTGTAAAAAGTTAGACTTAAGCATAAAAATATGCCATCAAAGGATGAAAACTAAAAACAAACACCAAACGGTCCCGTAAGAGTCACAAACACCTCGCACGTGACCAGTGTAACTCGTAGGAACCAACCGAATAGTCACGAGGCTCCCGATTGGAGTGTACGATGTAAATTTAAAAAACATTAGACTTAAAGCATAAAAACATGCCATCGAAGGGTGAAAACGTAAAAAAAACACAAAACGATCCCGTAAGAGTCACGAACACCTCGCACGGGACCAATGTGACTCGTAGGAACCGACCGCGTAGTCACGGGGCTTCCGGTTTGAGTGTACGGCGGAAATTTGATAAAAAATAGACTTAAGCATGAAAACATGCCATCGAAGGGTGAAAACATAAAACAACCTCAAAACGGTCCTGTGAGAGTCACGAACCCCTTGTACGGGACCAATGTGACTCGTAGGAACTGACCGCGTAGTCACGGGGCTCTCGGTTTGAGTGTACGACGTGAATTTCCAAAAAATAGACTTAAACATAAAAACATGCTATCGAAGGGTCAAAACATAAAACAACCTTAAAACGGTCCCGTAAGAGTCACGAACACCTCGCACGGGACTAATGTGACTCATAGGAACCGACTGCGTAGTCACGGGGCTCCCGATTTTAGTGTATGACGTAAATTTGTAAAAAATTAGACTTAAGCATAAAAACATGCCATTGAAGGGTGAAAATATAAAATAGCCTTAAAACGGTCCCGTAAGAGTCATAAACACCTCGCACAAGACCAATGTGACTCGTAGGAACCGACCGCGTAGTCACGGGGCTCCCGGATTGAGTGTACGGCGTAAATTTGCAAAAAAATAAAGTTAAGCATAAAAACATGCCATCGAAGGGTGAAAACGTACAACAACCTTAAATCGGTCTGGTAAGAGTCACGAACACCTCGCACTGGACCAATGTAACTCGTAGGAACCGACCGCATAGTCACAAGGCTCCCGGTTGGAGTGTACGATGTAAATTTGAAAAAAATTAGACTTAAAGCAAAAAAACATTCCATCGAAGGGTGAAAATGTAAAACAAATACAAAATGATCTCGTCAGAGTCACGAACACCTCGCACGGGACCAATGTGACTCGTAGGAATCGACCGCGTAGTCATGGGGCTCCCGGTTTAAGTGTATGACGGAAATTTGATAAAAATTAGACTTAAGCATAAAAATATGCCATCGAAGGGTGAAAACGTAAAACAACCTTTAAACGGTACCATAAGAGTCACGAACGCCTCGCACGGGACCAATGTGACTCGTAGGAACCGACCGTGTGGTCACGGGGCTTCCGATTTGAGTATATGACGTAAATTTAGAAGAAATTAAACTTAAGCAGAAAAACATGCCATTGAAGGGTGAAAACATAAAACATCCTTAAAACGTTCCCGTAAGAGTCACGAGCACCTCGCACGGGATCAATGTAACTCGTAGGAACTGATCGCGTAGTCGCGGGGCTCCCGGTTGGAGTGTACGACGTAAATTTGGAAAAAGTTAGACTTAAGCATAAAAATATGCCATCGAAGGTTGAAAACGTTAAACAACCATAAAACGGTCCGATAAGAGTCACGAACACCTCGCACAGGACTAATGTAACTCATCGGAACCGACTGCGTAGTCACGGGGCTCCCGATTAGAGTGTAAGACGTAAATTTGCAAAAAAATCAGACTTGATCATAAAAACATGATACCGAAGGATGAAAATGTACAAAAATCACAAAATGGTCCCGTAAGAGTTACGAACCCCTCACATGGGACAATGTGACTCGTAGGCACCGACCGCGTAGTAATGGGGCTCCCGAGTTGGGTGTACGACGCAAATTTGCAAAAAATTAGACTTGAGCATAAAAACATGCTATCGAAGGGCGAAAACCTAAAATAGCCACTAAACGGTCCTGTAAGAGTCACGAACAACTCGCATGGGACCAATGTGACTTGTAGGAACCGACGACGTAGTCACGGGGCTCCCTGTTTGAGTGTACGATGTAAATTTGCAAAAAGTTATACTTCCATGCCATCGTAGGGTGAAAACGTAAAACAACCTTAAAATGGTCCCATAAGAGTCACGAACACCTCACACGGGACCAATGTAACTCGTAGGAACCGATCGCGTATTCACGGGGTTCCCGGTTGGAGTGTACGACGTAAATTTGCAAAAAATAGACTTAAGTGTAAAAACATGTCGTCGAAGGGTGAAAACGTAAAACAACCACAAAACGGTCCTGTAAGCGTCACGAACACCTCACACTGGACCAATGTGAATAGTAGGAACCGAATGGGTAGTCACAGGGATCCCGGTTTGACTGTACGACGTAAATTTGCAACAAGTTAGACTTGAGAATAAAAAAGATGCCATTGAAGGGTGAAAACGTAAAGCACCCACAAAACGATCCTGCAACGAACATCTCGCACGGAACCAATGTAAGTTGTAGGAACTGACTGTGTAGTCACGGTGCTCCCGGTTTGAGTGTACGATTTAAATTTGCAAAAAGTTAGACTTATGCATAAAAACATGCCATCGAAGGGTAAAAACGTAAAACAAACACAAAACGGTCCCGTAAGAGTCACGAACACCTCGCACGGGACCAATGCGACTCGTAGGAACCGATCGCGTAATCACGGGGATCTCGGTTTGAATGTACAATGTAAATTTGCAAAAAGTTAGACTTAAGCATAAAAACATGCCATCGAAGGGTGAAAACGCAAAACGAACACAAAACGGTCCCGTAAGAGTCACGAACATCTCCCACGGGACCAATGTGAGTCGTTGGAACCAGTTGCGTATATATATATATATATATATATATATATAGTATATATAATGGTATATATATGCATATATATAAAGTATATATACTGCATATATATACTAGTATATATACTGCTCTGCATATATATGCATATATATACCGTAGCATATATACTACTCTGCATATCTATGCATATTTATACCGTATTGCACATATATATACCAGTATATATACGGTATATATATGCATATATATGTAGAGAAGTATATATACAACATATATACTGGTTTATATATGCATATATATACAGTATATACATGCATATACAGTTATATATATACTATATATGCTGCATATATAGTATATATATAACTGTGTATATATGAAGTATATATATATATATATATGCATTTATATTATATATATATATAACGGTATATATGCAGTATCTATACACATGCACCATTTTATAGAAAGGTTGTCAGCCTTATTAGAGATATCCCATAGGTGTTAATCATGGAAGCATTATTCCAGGCCTTAAGATTTTTTATGTCAAGCCCCCTCTTCAAATTTATAACACAGCTTACTCGAAGCAACTTTAGACCATGTGTGTTTGATATCAACCCCAGTCCACAAGAAATCATTAAGGAGTTGCTCAATCCTCTTTATCACACTCGTAGGGGGGATAAAAGGGGTTGACCAGTAGACCTGGACACTGAAGATCATAGACTTGATCAATTGGATCCTTCCAGCATAACTAAGGAATTTATTAGTCCAGCTTTTAATTCTGCTAGTGATTTTGTCAATAAGTCAGGATAAATCCACCTCTTTTAGCCTATTAAAAATCAAAGGAACACTTAAATATAAGAAATGGGGATATGAGGAATGTTGAGATTGCTAACAACACTAAGAGTCCCCTCTTCATCTAAGCTAGTAATGAACATATTACTTTTAGAAGGATTAGGCCTAAGCCCTGATAATCTACTAAATATATCCAAAGCTTCCTTGGTAACCAAACATGAGTTCACATCCCCAACACAAAGAAAAATTCAATACTTATTCTTGGTAAACAATGTGATAAGACTAGAAGAGATGAATGAAGAGAAAAATGTTTGCTCATGATGATGGATACTTTTTCTTCAAATATCACATCCCCACTTACAGAGATGAGGTGGAGTAAAATGGCCCTTGGAACTTCGTGAGGAACCCCAACATTTTGAATAAATGGAAACACGGCATCAAGTTCTTTAAAGAGGATACTATTAGAGTTCCAGTTTGAGTTCTCTTCCCCAACATCCCTATGCAATAGTGGACTGTTAAAGGCCTCAATCACATTGCTAGTGCCATAGGAATCCCCATCTATGCTGATTCAGACACTAGAAATATGAATAGAATTAACTTTAGTAGGATTTGCATTGAAATGAAGCCAAAAGTTAGCTACCCAAACTCCATTAACGTCATTTTGGAGGATGGTTCTTCCACTTGTGTTACGGTTAAATAGCAAGCTATGACCAACTCATGTTCCCACTATGTTGCCTTTGGCCATAATATCTCCAAATTCCCCAAAATTAAAAGAGTGTGGATGATAAATCCTGACACTAAAGCTACCACCACTAATGTAGCTGGAGAAGAAGAATGGACTCAAGTGAATAGAAAAGGCCCCAAAGCTCCTCATATTGAGAAATCGACATTACAACCTGATAAGACTCTTCCCACTAGTCCCAATTCTATCCTTCAATCCAGTATGTTGGAGAATAAATAAATCTTATTGATATGACTCTCACCAGCCCTATTCGTGTAGTTATTTTGCCAAAAAACCCCAATTATGGAAATTCACAACCCTCTTGATGCCTTTGACTTAAAAATATGGCGTTAGAGGGTGAAAACCCAATGTAACTCGTAGGAACATACCGTGCAGCCACGGGACTCCTAGTTTGAGAATACGACGATAATTTGCATATTTTTAAACTTAGGCTTAAAAACATGGCGTTAGAGGTTGAAAATCCAAAATTGCCCCCGAACGGCCCGGTGTGAGGCACCAACACCTCCCATGGGACCAATATAACTCGTAGAAACTGACAGCGCATCCACGGGACTCCCAGTTTGAGAATACGAAGATAATATGCATATTTCTAGACTTAGGCTTAAAAACATGGCGTTAGAGGGTGAAAACTCGAAACATCCCCCGAACGGCCCAGTGGTGGCACTAACACCTCCCACGGGACCAATGTAACTCGTAGGAACTGACCGCGCAGTCGCGGGACTCCGAGTTTGAGAATATTATGATAATTTGAATTTTTCAAGACTTAGGCTTAAAAACAAGGCGTTAAAGGGTGAAAACCCAAAACAACCCCAGAACGGCCCCGTGTGAGGCACTAACACCTTCCACGTGACCAATGTGACTCGTAGGAACTGACCGCGCAGTCATGGGACTCCCAATTTGATAATACGACGATAATTTGCATATTTCTAGACTTAGGCTTAAAAATATGGTGTTAGAGGGTGAAAACCCGAAACAGCCCCCGAACGGCCCCGTAGGAGGCACCAACACCTCCCATGGGACCAATGTAACTCATAGGAACTGACCGCACTGCCACGGGACTCCCGATTTGAGAATACGATGATAATTTGCATATTTCTACACGTAGGCTTAAAAACATGGCGTTAGAGGGTGAAAACCCGAAACAGCCCCCGAGCGGCCCCGTGGGTGGCACCAACACCTCCCATGGAACCAATGTAACTCGTAGGAACTGATCGCGCAGCCACATGACTCCCGGTTTGAGAATGCGACGATAATTTGCATATATCTAGGCTATGGAAAAATATGGCGTTAGTGGGGGAAAATTCGAAACAACCCCCGAACGGCCCCGTGGGAGGTACCAACACTTCCCACGGGACCAATGTAACTCATAAGAACTGACCCCACAGTCGCGGGTCTCCCGGTTTGAGAATACGATGGTAATTTGTATATTTCAGGACTTAGGCTTAAAAACATGGCGTTAGAGGGTGAAAACATAAAACAGCCCCCGAACGGCCTCGTGGGTGGCACCAACACCTTCCATGGGACCAATGTAACTCGTAGGAACTGACCACACAGCCGCGGGACTCCCCGTTTGAGAATATGATGATAATTTACATATTTTTAGACTTAGGCTTAAAAACATGGTGTTAGAGGGTGAAAACCCAAAACAGCCACCGAACGGCCCCGTGGGAGGCACCAACAGCTCCCACGGGACCAATATAACTCGTAAAAACTGACCACGCAGTCGCGGGGCTCCCAGTTTGAGAATACGATGATAATTTGGATTTTTCTAAACTTAGGATTAAAAACATGGAGTTAGAGGGTGAAAACTCGAAACAGCCCCCGAACGGCCCCATGGGTGGCACGAACAGCTCCCACAGGACCAATGTAACTCGTAGGAACTGACCGCGCAGCCACGGGACTCCCGATTTGACAATACGATGATAATTTGGATATTTCTAGACTTAGGATTAAAAGCATGGCGTTAGAGGGTGAAAATCCAAAATGCCCCCTGAACGGCTCCGAGGGTGGCACCAACACCTCCCACGGGACCAATGTAACTCGTAGGAACTGACCCTATAGCCGCGGGTCTCCCAATTTGAGAATACGATGATAATTAGAATATTTTTAGACTTGGGCTTAGAAACATGGCGTTAGAGGCTGAAAACTCGAAACATCCCCCGAACGGCCCCGTGGTGGCACCAACACCTCCCACGGGACCAATGTAACTTGTAGGAATTGACTCCGCAGCCGTGGGACTCTCGGTTTTAGAATACGATGATAATTTGCATATTTTTAGCCTAAGGCTTAAAAACATGGCGTTAGAGGGTGAAAACCCAAAACAGCCCCTAAACGGCCTCGTGGGTGGCACCAAGACCTCCCACGGGACCAATGTAACTCGTAGGAACTGACCGTGCAGCCGCGGGACTCTCGGTTTGAGAATAGGACCATAATTTGCATATTTCTAGACTTAGGCTTAAAAACATAGCGTTAGAGGGTGAAAACTCGAAATAACTCCCGAACGGCCCCGTGGGTGGCACCAACCCCTCCCACGGGACCAATGTAACTCGTAGCAACTGACTGCACAGCCGCGCATCTCCCGGTTTGAGAATACGATAATAATTTGCAGATTTCTAGACTTAGGCTTAAAAACATGGCGTTAGAGGGTAAAAACTCAAAACAGCCCCCGAACGGCCTCGTGGGTGGCACCAACAACTCCCACAGGACCAATGTAACTTGTAGGAACTAGCCATGCAGCCGCGGGTCTCCTGGTTTGAGATTACGATGATAATTTGCATATTTCAAGACTTACGCTTAAAAACATGGCGTTAGAGGGTGAAAACTCGAAACAGCCCCCGAACGGCCCTGTGGGTGGCACCAACACTTCCCACGGGACCAATGTAACTCGTAGTAACTGACCGCGCAGCCATGAGTCTCCCGATTTAAGAATACGATGATAATTTGCATATTTCTAGACTTAGGTTTAAAAACTTATCGTTAGAGGGTAAAAACCCAAAACAACCCCCGAACGGCCCTGTGGGTGGCACCAACACCTCCCACGGGACCAATGTAACTCGTAGGAACTGACCCCGCAACCGCAGGTCTCCTGATTTGAGAATACGATGATAATTTTCACATTTCTAGACATAGGCTTAAAAACATGGCGTTAGAGGGTGAAAACTCTAAACAGCCCCCGAACGGCCCCGTGGGTGGCTCCAACACCTCCCACGGGACCAATGTAACTCGTAGGAACTGACCGCGCAGCCGTAAGACTCCCGATTTGAGAATACAATGATAATTTGCATATTTTTAGACTTAGGCATAAAAATGTGGTGTTAGAGGGTGAAAACACAAAACAACCCCCGAACGGCCTCGTGGGTGGCACCAACACCTTCCATGGGACCAATGTAACTCGTAGGAACTGACCACACAGCCGCGGGACACCCGTTTGAGAATACGATGATAATTTGCATATTTTTAGACTTAGGCTTAAAAACATGGTGTTAGAGGGTGAAAACCCAAAACAGCCACCGAACGTCCCCGTGGGAGGTACCAACAGCTCCCACGGGACCAATATAACTCGTAGAAACTGACCACGCGGTCGCGGGGCTCCCAGTTTGAGAATACGATGATAATTTGGATATTTCTAGACTTAGGCTTAAAAACATAGAGTTAGAGGGTGAAAACTCGAAATAGCCCCCGAACGGCCCCATGGGTGGCACGAACAGCTCCCACAGGACCAATGTAACTCGTAGGAAGTGACCGCGCAGCCACGGGACTCCCGATTTGACAATACGATGATAATTTGGATATTTCTAGACTTGGGATTAAAAACATGGCGTTAGAGGGTAAAAATCCAAAATACCCCCTGAACGGCCCCGAGGGTGGCACCAACACCTCCTACGGGACTAATGTAACTCGTAGGAACTGACCCTGTAGCCGCGAGTCTCCCATTTTGAGAATACGATGATAATTAGCATATTTCTAACTTGGGCTTAGAAACATGGCGTTAGAGGGTGAAAACTCGAAACATCCCCCGAACGGCCCCGTGGTGGCACCAACACCTCCCACGGGACCAATGTAACTTGTACGAATTGACTCCGCAGCCGTGGGACTCTCGGTTTTAGAATACGACGGTAATTTTCATATTTTTAGCCTAAGGCTTAAAAACATGGCGTTAGAGGGTGAAAACCCAAAACAGCCCCTAAACGGCCTCGTGGGTGGCACCAAGACCTCCCACGGGACCAATGTAACTCGTAGGAACTGAACGTGCAGCCGCGGGACTCTCGGTTTGAGAATAGGACCATAATTTGCATATTTCTAGACTTAGGCTTAAAAACATAGCGTTAGAGGGTGAAAACTCGAAATAACTCCCGAACGGCCCCGTGGGTGGCACCAACCCCTCCCACGGGACCAATGTAACTCGTAGCAACTAACTCCACAGCCGCGCGTCTCCCGGTTTGAGAATACGATAATAATTTGCATATTTCTAGACTTAGGCTTAAAAACATGGCGTTAGAGGGTGAAAACTCGAAACAGCCTCCGAACGGCCTCGTGGGTGGCACCAACAACTCCCACAGGACCAATGTAACTTGTAGGAACTAGCCATGCAGCCGCGGGTCTCCCGGTTTGATATTATGATGATAATTTGCATATTTCAAGACTAACGCTTAAAAACATGGCGTTAGAGGGTGAAAACTCGAAACAGCCCCCGAACGGCCCTGTGGGTGGCACCAACACTTCCCACGGGACCAATTTAACTCGTAGTAACTGACCGCGCAACCACGAGTCTCCCGATTTAAGAATACGATGATAATTTGCATATTTCTAGACTTAGGTTTAAAAACATGTCGTTAGAGGGTGAAAACCCAAAACAACCCCCGAACGGACCTGTGGGTGGCACAACACCTCCCACGGGACCAATGTAACTCGTAGGAACTGACCCCGCAACCACAGGTCTCCTGATTTGAGAATACGATGATAATTTTCATATTTCTAGACATAGGCTTAAAAACATGGCGTTAGAGGGTGAAAACTCGAAACAGCCCTCGAACGGCCTCGTAGGAGGCACCAACACCTCCCATGGGACCAATGTAACTCATAGGAACTGACCGCACAGCCACGGGACTCCCGATTTGAGAATACGACGATAATTTGCATATTTTTAGACTTAGGCTTAAAAACATGGTGTTAGAGGGTGAAAACCCAAAACAGCCACCGAACGGCCCCGTGGGTGGCACCAACAGCTCCCACGGGGCCAATATAACTCGTAGAAACTGACCATGCGGTCGCGGGGCTCCCAGTTTGAGAATACGATGATAATTTGGATATTTCTAGACTTAGGCTTAAAAACATGGAGTTAGAGGGTGAAAACTCGAAACAGCCCCCGAACGGCCCCATGGGTGGCACGAACAGCTGCCACAGGACCAATGAAACTCGTAGGAACTGATCGCGCAGCCACGGGACTCCCGATTTGACAATACGATGATAATTTGTATATTTCTAGACTTAGGATTAAAAACATGGCGTTAGAGGGTGAAAATCCAAAATACCCCCTGAACGGCCCCGAGGGTGGCACCAACACCTCCCACGGGACCAATGTAACTCGTAGGAACTGACCCTGTAGCCGCGGGTCTCCCAGTTTGAGAATACGATGATAATTAGCATATTTTTAGACTTGGGCTTAGAAACATGGCGTTAGAGGGTGAAAACTCGAAACATCCCCCGAACGGCCCCGTGGTGGCACCAACACCTCCCACGGGACCAATGTAACTTGTAGGAATTGACTCCGCAGCCGTGGGACTCTCGGTTTTAGAATACGACGGTAATTTGCATATTTTTAGCCTAAGGCTTAAAAACATGGGGTTAGAGGGTGAAAACCCAAAACAGCCCCTAAACGGCCTCGTGGGTGGCACCAAGACCTCCCACGGATCCAATGTAACTCGTAGGAACTGACCGTGCAGCCGCGGGACTCTCGGTTTGAGAATAGGACCATAATTTGCATATTTCTAGACTTAGGCTTAAAAACATAGCGTTATAGGGTGAAAACTCGAAATAACTCCCGAACGGCCCCGTGGGTGGCACCAACCCCTCCCACGGGACCAATGTAACTCGTAGCAACTGACCCCACAGCCGCGCGTCTCCCGGTTTGAGAATACGATAATAATTTGCATATTTCTAGACTTAGGCTTAAAAACATGGCGTTAGAGGGTGAAAACTCGAAACAGCCCCCGAACGGCCTCGTGGGTGGCACCAACAACTCCCACAGGACCAATGTAACTTGTAGGAACTAGCCACGCAGCCGCAGGTCTCCCGGTTTGAGATTACGATGATAATTTGCATATTTCGAGACTTACGCTTAAAAACATGGCATTAGAGGGTGAAAACTCAAAACAGCCCCCGAACGGCCCTGTGGGTGGCACCAACACTTCCCACGGGATCAATGTAACTCGTAGTAACTGACCGCGCAGCCACGAGTCTCCCGATTTAAGAATACGATGATAATTTGTATATTTCTAGACTCAGGTTTAAAAACATGTCGTTAGAGGGTGAAAACCCAAAACAACCCCCGAACGGCCCTATGGGTGGCACCAACACCTCCCACGGGACCAATGTAACTCGTAGGAACTGACCTCGCAGCCGCAGGTCTCCTGATTTGAGAATACGATGATAATTTTCATATTTCTAGACATAGGCTTAAAAACATGGCGTTAGAGGGTGAAAACTCGAAACAACCCCCGAACGGCCCCGTGGGTGGCTCCAACACCTCCCACGGGACCAATGTAACTCGTAGGAACTGACCGCTCAGCCGCAAGACTCCCAATTTGAGAATACGATGATAATTTGCATATTTTTAGACTTAGGCATAAAAACGTCGTGTTAGAGGGTGAAAACACAAAACAACCCTCGAACGGCCTCGTGGGTGGCACCAACACCTTCCACAGGACCAATGTAACTCGTAGGAACTGAACACACAGCCGCGGGACTCTCGGTTTTAGAATACGATGATAATTTGCATATTTCTAGACTTAGGCTTAAAAACATGGTGTTAGAGGGTGAAAACCCAAAACAGCCACCGAACGGCCCCGTATGAGCCACCAACACCTCCCACGGGACCAATGTAACTTGTAGAAACTGACCACGCACCCACGGGACACCCGGTTGGAGAATACGATGATAATTTGGATATTTCTAGACTTAGGCTTAAAAACATGGTGTTAGAGGGTGAAAACCCAAAACATCCACCGAAAGGCCCCGTGGGAGGCACCAAACCCTCCCACGGGACCAATGTAACTCGTAGAAACTGACCAGGCAGCCGCGGGACTCCCGGTTTGACAATACGATTATAATTTGGATATTTCTAGACTTATCCTTAAAAACATGGTGTTAGAGGGGGAAAATTCAAAACAGGCCCCGAGCGGCCCCGTGCGAGGCACCAACACCTCCAACGGCACCAATGTTACTCGTATGAACTAACCGCGCAGTCGCAGGACTTTGGGTCTGAGAATATTACGATAATTTGCATTTTTCAAGACTTAGGCATAAAACGAGGCGTTAGAGGGTGAAAACCCAAAACAACCCCCGAACGGCCCCGTGTGAGGCACCAACACCTTCCAAGGGACCAATGCCATTCGTTGGAACTGACCGCGCCGCCACGGGACTCTCGATTTGATAATACTACAATAATTTGTATATTTATAGACCTAGGCTTAAAAATATGGTGTTATAGGGTGAAAATCCGAAACAGCCCCCAAACGGCCCTGTGGGAGGCACCAACACCTCCCACGGGACCAATGTAACTCATAGGAACTGACCGCACAGCCACGGGACTCCCGATTTGAGAATACGATGATAATTTGCATAGTTCTACACGTAGGCTTAAAAACATGGCGTTAGAGGGTGAAAACTTGAAACAACCCTCGAACGACCCCATGGGTGGCACCAACACCTCCCACGGGACCAATGTAACTCGTAGGAACTGACAGCGTAGCCGTGGGTCTCCCATTTTGAGAATACGATGATAATTTGTATATTTCTACACTTAGGCTTAAAATCATGGAGCTAGAGGGTGAAAACTCGAAACAGCCCCCGAACGACCCCGTGGGTGGCACCAACACCTCCCACAGGACCAATGTAACTCGTAGGAACTGACCGCACAGCCACGAGACTCCCGGTTTGAGAATACGATGATAATTTGCATATTTCTAGACTTGGGCTTAGAAACATGGCGTTAGAGGGTGAAAACCCAAAACAGCACCCGAATGGCCCCGTGGGTGGCAGCAACACCTCCCACGGGACCAATCTAACTCGTAGGAACTGACCCCGCAGCCGCGGGTCTCCCGGTTTGAGAATACGATGATAATTTGCATATTTTTAAACTTAAGCAAAACATGGCGTTAAAGGGTGAAAACTCGAAACATCCCCTGAACGGCCCCGTGGATGGAACAACACCTCCCACGGGACCAATGTTACTGGTAGGAACTGACCCCGCGACCGCGGGACTCCCGATTTGAGAGTACGACGATAATTTGCATATTTCTAGACTTAGGCTTAAAAATATTGATATGTTGATAATTTTAACTCATATATGGAATTTTTCAGCTTGATTAAATTTTTTGTAAAACTACTTGGTTTCTGATATTTTTTTTTATGTATCCTATCATTTGTAGGATTTTTGCACGCGGAACAAATGAAGGAGGCAATGGTTTACAACATGAAGATTGTTTATATGTTATGGACATTCAAGAATTTGTTTTTATGTGTTACAGCCGTACGAGCTTTTATTGTTTAGTTTTATGGTCATGCGGGCTTTTATAATTTGATTGTTGAATTTTATGGCCGTGCGGGGTTTATAATAAGCAGGTTTTACATTTACAGGGTTTGGAATGTTAAGAAAATAGAGAAAATTCTGCCCAATTTTTTTTTGGTCTGTGAGTTATTAAGACGTGCAATATTTTTAAGTTTGTATATATATATTTGTTTATTAACAACGTTCTCGACTTTGTCCATGACCATTTTTATTTTTTTCGTCGCGCGTAAAAATGGTTGCAGCCAAAGTCCGCGACCATTTTTTTCCTTTTTTTCGTCACGGTTATGGGTCATGGACTTGGGTCGCGACCATTTTTTTTGTCACGGTTGTGGGTCGCGGCCAAAGTTCGCGATCAATTTGTCACGGTTGTGGGTCACGGATGAGGGCCGCGACCAATTTTTTTAAATTTTTTTTTGTCACGGTCGTGGGTTGCGGACTTTGGCCGCTACCAATTTCTCACGGTTGTGGGTCACGGATGAGGGCCGCGACCCGTCACGGCATGGGTCACGACCTAAGTCCGTGACCATCGGCCATGACCCCTCTCGGCCGTGACCATTTTTTGGTCACGGACTTGGGCCGCGACCCACGAAAATGGTCACGCCCAAAATGGTCACGGCCCAAGTCCGCGACCCATAGCTTTGGTCAGGGATTTTGGCCGTGACCAATCGCCACTTTTGGTGTAGTGGTACCATGTATTTTCTACATTTTCTTCCTTAAAGGCTCCATACCTACACCATAATTCTCCATAACATTCTAGATTTTCCTAGTATATTATCTACTAATGTGTAATATGTTATGAAATATTGTAGGATTTGCTAGAATAATCTAGAGTTTACTTGTAATGAATGGAATAATCAAGTATTATAAAAAAGTATGTAATGTTCTAAAATGTTCCTACAAGGATGTGGGACCATTCTGAAGAATTAATCCGGACTACTCATGTATTTTGATCTCCACCATCCATTGAGGAGTTGGATACCAACAAATAGGTGGGGAATTCATTTGGCGAAACCATCCAAGCCAAACATTGTAGTATGTTCCTTTGTGTTAAACTTGATCCATTTTTGTCCCTTCTCTAGTAATTATGTTATAACTTCAATAGATTTCTCGGCTTAATTAGTAACCCATAAATTATTGGAGTGTTAAGTTATGCATGAAAGAGTAGTTAAAGTATATCCCCATGACATTGGGAAGGATCTAGTTTAATGGTTTTAGCTATTATAGTTTTTTTGTCGATAAGTTATATGTAGATGATAACAACCCCTCTTGTGGTGTTATTCTGATTAAATTTTGAACACCGTTTCCGTATAATATTTTTTCTTGTACTAGTTGAATGGTTTTTGCTATTATAGTTATTTTTTTGGACCCTTCTCTCACCTTAACAAATGCTTCTGTATACGCCCCTGCCCGTGCTTCTAAAATATAAATATCAAAGATATGGATTCAGATTCGAGATTTGGTGTTATTTTTAATTTTGAATTGAAGTTTCGTTTTATTTGGAGTTTGTTAGAAGTTTGGTCCTATTGACAGATTGAGTTTGTTAGAAGTTAGGTCGTATTGACAGATTCACGTGTTAATTTGTGCAGCGCAACTGCGCAATAAAATATAATTTCGTCACAATTTATCACAATTGTTCATTAATCTTCATGGGTTGATGATTGGTTTACAACTAGAAACAAAAATGGAAAGTATAATGTATATTATTTAACATCTGAAATGCAGTGAATGATGCAAGAGATTATATATTCTGCAAACCTTGACCATCCCTTTAGAGAATTTTTTCTCTGTAGTTGGTCTAGGCAGTGCGATAATCATGCAAATCAATAACTAGTACTTCACATTCTCATAAATCTGTTGAACAGGTTTGTCTTTGGCTCATGTTATTCACCTGGTGTCTTAAGTAACTAAGTAGTCTAGATGTTCTAAAATATTCTCTTGTGTTGAAAGTAGGTCTGACTTTTTTGTTTATATATAAATATATACTAGTGTATGTCCGTGCCTGAAGGTACAGCGAAAATTTCAAAGTATGTAATCGCAAAACAGTATAAATTTCTAAACTATGTAATTACAAAGCGGAAAAAATTTCGTTCCACAACAAAACAAAGTATAATTTTTTCAAAAAATTCTCATAATTTCCAAAGTCATGCGCGTGCCTGAAGGCACGACGACAATTCTCTCGGGTATGAATCGTATGGTCAAGTCATAAAAGTTTTGTATTATAGAATAATTTTCCGAAATATCAACCATGATCAATTTTTCTGAATGACGGATATTTTTTCAAAATTATTTAATCGACACTAATTTTCGAAAGTGTAAGTCTTTGATAAGACCATACATCTTATTTAGTTCGCAACAAATAAATAATTTTTGGAATAACCTATGATACGAACCTATTAGTTTAAAGAAATTATATATTTTTTAAGTTTTTTACATACGTACATTCACCGTATTTATATACATACATACACCGTGGTACGAACCTATTTGGTTAAAAAAAATTACAGTGAATAATTGTAAATAATTTAAAAAATTTGGACAGATTTTCATATGTTTATATGACCACCGTGTTTAATCCACCATGGATCTCGTAATAATTATTAACTATTGTATAATACCACATGATCAAATCCAATTTATATGATGCACACCATATGTTTTAAGTGTTGTACACCATATGTTCCAAGCCTTGTCCCTCTAGAAAATTAAATCTGAAATACATAACAAATGTCAACAATATATAGAAATATAATATACAATGTATAGACATATATTCGCTTGTAACAAAGTCATCAACAGGAATATCGAAAATATAACTCGTGTAAAGTATAACGACTAAACTATGACTTTATGGCATAAATATAATTAATTGTGTAGTTAACTTTATTTCAAGACTTTGTATACTAAAACATTTGTATTTGGAATGCTGAAAATATATATTGCATTTTCTATAGATCAAAACACTCGAAGAAAAGCCTAATCAAGAATATAATAAAATCTACACCTTTAAACTTTGAACATGATGGAACAAGCTTAGATTTTCTGAAAATTTTCCCATAATAGTAATCAACCCATAAAAATATGTAGGAATCTAAGTTTTACCTATGAAAAGAACTGATAGATATATGCTTCAACAATGGTCATTGTGAATAATTTTTTCTTTGCCTATAGAAAGGCTACAACTAAACAAAAAAAATGTTTTGTTTAGTCCCTAACTACCAAGTTTATCTCAAAATAACCAAATTGTAACAATAACGTCAGACTGGTCATGGACTACAACTCGTCCTGTACATCATCATCCACAACACCTGCGACATCTTTCTTATCGCTATTAGCATCTTCTTATGCGTCATCCGAGTCGGCATCTTCATTCTCACCATCTGTCATAGATAAAGGATGAAACAGGTAATTTACTCAAAATCTTACCAAATAAACAGATTACAAAATGTAAAAATATATTTTTAAAAACATTATTCACATCCAAATAGACAAAACTAGGTCAAATTCAGCGATTCAATGCCTAAAAGAAAGTGATGTTCGGAGTTATGTTACCTTCAGCATTCAGTTAGTGTACTCCGCAACAAACATGAAGAATGAGGTGCACTACTATAACATAACTATAAATCTATAAAAGCCAACAACCTAACATAATGTAAAACAAAACTGATATGGCCTCGTTTAACTCAACACTCTCCTGAACCACAACCTATATAGATTTGGTAACATATCAAGAGTTTTTAACTCATTGTACCAAACACTAAATCATCACCTTCGACCCAACAAGATTCTATGGATAATCTGACTAGGTCCATACTACAACTCTTCCCATTACATGCTACTCTAAACCCATAAAGTTTTAGCTGGAAAACTCAAACCTAATTTGGGGCGTTTCAATAATCCTCCTGATTGGCAAGAAATCTTGACATACTTTCAAGGATCTGAGTTTTAGAATTATTTCACCCATATACCGGAAGATAATTTGAAGGCAATTATTATGCCCTAGTATGTTGACCATATTCCAAAAGTTGTTGAAGGGAACATTGGGCAAGTGCTCGACTACAAAGATGAGAGAGATATGAAAGTAGAACTTTTTGCTCATCTTGAGCTGAATGAGGTTACAGACCGTAATGTTAGGGATTTATTGGGTTGGGAGCTTCAGAGGTTTGCGGTTGCTGTTGTTTCCATACAGAATGTAGAGATATATATATGTTTGATGAACCCTCAAGTTATCTTGACGTGAAATAGAGGCTTAAAGCTGCTAAAGTTATCCGATCTTTGCTAAGGCCTAATAGCTATGTAATAGTTTTCAAGCATGACCTAAGTTTCCTAGACTACTTATCAGACTTCATTTGCTGTCTCTATGGAAAGACGGGTGCCTATGGAGTTTACACGGCCTCTCTAAAGACAAATAAAGAGGTCATCTTTATTAGTTAATTCTACGTATCCATGTGAAGATGTGCTCGGCTCAAATACACACATGTTCGGCCCTACCATTCCATCTACCGTCTTAACAGGTGTCTCACGGTATTAATTAGTTGCGTTATTTGATTAAGTCAATACCACCCTTACACTAGCTTATACACGTAAACGAATATCACCGGTCATGTTTATTATGTTTGTGCACATGATGAATTTATACACTCACCCACTCCAATTGTACTATAACAAACTCATCCTTATCTATCCCACTATGTGTAAAGGTGTTACTACCTGAACTATAAAGGCAATTCACGTGTCCCTTAATATTCCTTGAAAACTAACTATAAACAGCACGAAATCCTATATGATAAGGGGTAGAGAGATGTCTCAGTAACAACATATGAAAATCTTAATGAGAGGGAAAAAAACCAGAACTATTACTCACCGGCGATTATCGAACATTAATAATCACCATCACTGCACCTGTGGACTTAGGCACCTCTTTGGGATGAACCACATAAATATATGTCTTCTCTATTATCTACCATCCCCTTTCTCTCTTTCAATTTAGTTTCTCACAATTAAGTCCTTTATTTGTCATTGTTTATTATTTGAAATTCTCTAGCTAAAACATAAAATCCATAAATCAATTTTAGACGGTAAAAGATTGGCGCCGCCTATGGGGAATCGGCAATCCATTGTTGTTTCCTACCATTATAAATCCTAAACATTTCCCCCACTTTCGAACCATACGCTCACAAATTCTGGGAAATGGCTGAAAACCCAGAAAGTAGTCACACAATAGAAGTACTTCCACCCTGTACACCGGTGGGAATGGGAGACAAACGAGGAATTTTGATGAGCTTGGCAATGTTCTAGGAGACAATGCAAGACAGCAATAGGCAGCTGACACAAATGCTCTAGGATGGGCAAAACAGGCCCGTAGTGGATCCTGCCACTCTGACAAGAAGGGGAAATTCGGAAGGAATGAGAGATATGTTACCTCTAGCCCCTTAAACAAATAAGAGTCACATGTACAATACGTAATCCCTAGAAAACCCAAGGAGGCTGAACCTGGGCTTGGACAATGGCAGAAGTGCATCCAGGCATTCTAGATCATGGGAGGACATGTTCTACTATCCCAAAGTTATGTCTTCCCTTAGGACAATCAGATACAATGATGAGAAATCTTTATCTGAGAAAAGTCCCAGTGCGCTGGAGTGGCTAAGAAGAGGATCTGCTTTTGACCGTTTAGGCCCGCATAGAACGAGCGGCCAACGGTTAATAGATCCCAGAAAACACAATGTGCATCAGGAAGAATCAACTCGTCCAGTCACCAGGGGATCACAATGCCTGGCCAAATCTAAAGTGACCATGAGAAGATTGGTCGAAGCCGAGCAGACTTCCCAGGATGAAAGCTCATCCAAAAGACGAGGACGAACAATCAAGTCCATTTTAGTAAAGGTCGAGCAAGGGATCATCATTGGAAGGGATCCATCTAGTGATCGGGGGATTCTTTGGGATAAATGGTCATATTCGAGAACCCCCTATACAAGGACTTTGTGAAGGGATCTCCCTTTGTCCTATCGAGAGTGTGTTGCCCCATGCCATAAAACTCAAACCACCAGTCCTTATGCAGAGATGCGATGGAAAAGTCGATCCCATTTTGCATGGGGAGTAATATAAAGATGCTGCTAACATTTACTTTATCTCAGATGAAATGCGTTGTTGAGCATTCTTTAGTATGATCACTAGTTTAGCTCAAATCTGGTATGACAGCTTGCCACGAGGGCAGATCTCCAATTTTCAATAATTGACCGATCTCTTTATCAGTAATGTCTATTTTAGGGCAAAGCCTTGCAAGAGAGTTTCCCATTTTCTCAATGTACGATAAAAGGTCGACGAGACTACACGTGACTTCATTAGTTTATTCAAATATGAGAAGATTAAGGTCATAGATTACAACGAGTAAATCGCCATAACCACACCGATGAGCGGACTATAATTAGGGATGCTATTTTGGGCACTCGCTAAGGAGCCACCGAAATTAATGACGGAACTCTTGACCAAGATAGGTAAAATCATGAATACCGAGGTGGCCATAGAGACCAAGGAATCAGATCATCCAAAGTCTATCTTTAGTAAGAGCAATGAGAAGAAGGATCATAAAGATAAGAAAGTCGAGAAGCAAAAAAGTATGACGAGTACACCCCCTTGACTGTTGGCATCAACTATATCCTCGAGGAGATCAGAGAAAGCAAGGACCTCGGGTGGCTTGGAAACCTCAAAACACTTGCTAACAGGTATGATAAGAGAAAATACAGTGAGTTTTACAAGGATCACGACCACAACACAAACAGTTGCATCTCTCTCAAGAATAAAATTGAGAGTTTAATTAGGAGAGGTAAACTATCTAGGTACGTGGATAAGGATAAGCAGATACGGACGATTGTAATGGCGGACGACGATCAGAATCCCATTGTCATAAGGCAAATGAGAAGAAAAGGGGACGATATGAAGGCTTAGATGACGACTCGAATCTCCCAGAGAAGCCAAATGAACCAGTCCATAAAGCCAAGATGATATCCTTCGAATGCCATTTTAATGCTAGTGGAGATACCAGAGAGGATACGAGTTGGACGAAAGAAAGACTTACTTTAACTAGGAGAAGGATTGTGCTCATATAAGGCAGATCAACCTAATAGGTAACATGGATGCTCGCCTAAGAAAGGTAAATAAAGATTAACTTATTGTTGGATTTTATAAAGTTGATTTATCTAGAGTTTTATACCCTCATGACGACTCTATAGTCGTTACCACGATGGACCGTGAAAAAAAGGTAACCAGAATTCTTGTCAATAATGGAAGCTCAGCATACGTTATGTTATAGAATTGCTTTAAAAGATCGAAGATTCGCGATAGTAAGGTAACACTATATCATCGTCCTCTAATTAACTTCTCGGGAGAAAAAGTGTACCCTTTGGGAACAGTTGAGTTGGAGGATATAATAGGCATCTGACTAACATTCCAAATATAAAATGTACACTTATTCATCCTGGATAAAAATATTTATTCGGTATATAACATTATTCTTGGCAGATTGAGGTTGAAAATAATTGAAACAGTACCATCCGCAGTCCATTAGTGCTTCAAATTCCCAACTCACTTTGGAGTAGGTGTGGTAAAGGGGAATTAGGTAGAGGTCTTAGAGTGTTACTATACATCGGCTGACCAGGAGGAACAAAAGAGGATGACTACGGATTACCAAATTAAAATGATAGATCCGTAGGCTAAGGAGAAGTTGGTCCAGGGATAAGTAGTCAAAGAGATTGAATCTGTCGTACTCGATGACGAACACCACGAGAAGATTGCCTAGATTAGTTCGTCCCTGGAACCCAAACTCAAGAAAAACCTTGTTAACTTCCTCAGATAGTGAACGATCATGTTTGCATGGAGCCATGGTGACATTCCTGGGATCGACCCATATTTCATATGTCATGAACTAAGGATTATAAAAGATGCTAAACAAGCCAAATAAAAATAATGAGTTTTCGACGCCAAGGAGAATATGGAAATTAAGGAAGAAGTTCAGAAGCTACAAAGGATAATTTCATAGAGAATGTCAAATATGTCGAGTGGCTCTCCAACGTGGTAATGGTGTGAAAGAATAATAATAAATGATGAATGTGAGTGAAAATCAATGAATTGAATAAAGCTTAACCCAAAGACCACTATCCACAGCCCAATACCGACCAGCTAATTGATGACACTTCATGTTACGAGCCGCTCAATTTTATGGATGCCTATTCTGGGTACAATCAGATCAGAATGAAGATGAACGGCCGAGAAAAATCATCCTTCATCACCAGCAGAGGCACTTATTGCATAATGTCATACCCTTCGACGTCAAAAATGTTGGGTCCACTTATTATAGATTAGTAAAAAAAGGTATTTGAAGATCAGAATGGAAATAATATAGAGGTATATGTCGATTACATGCTTACCAAGAGAAGAAGGGTGGTCAACTATGTGAAGGACTTACAACAAACCTTTGATCAGTTGGAAAAACATCCGATGAAGCTTAATCTAACCAAGTGCGTGTTCGATGTGAAGTAAGGAATGTTCTTCGGCTCCACATCAACCAAAGCGGGACGAAGGCTAATCCCAAGAAGATATAGGCCTTGATTAACATGCAGTTTCGGATAACAAAGAATGAGGTGCAAAGATTGACAAGACGCATCGCCTAGCTTAGCAGGTTCGTCTCTAGAGCTACTAATAAATGCCTTCCATTCTTTAAAATGTTGAGAAAAGATTTTGAATGGAATGATGAGTGTGGAAATAAAATTCTAGAATCAAAGCGACATTTGGGGTCAACACTTCTCTTATCCAGACCAATCTTTATGGAGAAACTCTACCTCTATGTAACCGCATCAGAATCGACGGTTAGTTTAGCTCTAGTGAGATAGGAAGAAGGGATACATAGGCCTATATATTACACCATTAATGTATACCAAGGAGAAGAGATCCGATATCCTAGGCTTGAAAAATTAGCCCTTGCACTAATAGAAGCGTCAATAAGGATTAAGCCCTACTTTTAGGCCCATATTATTGTTATATACACAGATCTACCTTTAATGCAGATCCTTCATAAGCCTGAAAAGTATGGACAATTGATGATGTCGATCGTGGAGATGGGAGCATACGATATCCAGTATAAACCCAATACAACTATCAAAGTCCAGGTTATGTGGATTTTATCACCGAATTTATATATGAAGAGAAACCAGATGAGTAGACTCCTTCGGGAGAGAGTTTGGCACGTATGGCAAAGCAAACTTCTATATAAGAGAGCTCAACTGTAGATGAAACTGAGCAGACTTATTCGGAAGAGATCTCACCTGTTAAGAGAAACAAGCAAAACCCCTTCGGGAGAGAGCTCAGCCATGCTGATGTCAAGTCAAAATAAAGATATTCTAGAATCATCAACATGACGAGAAGAATTCGTTCATGAATAGGATCATGTAATAAAATTGTTCAAACACGGAGAGTTGACTGTGGGTGAATATAAGAAAGACATTCCCATGTGGAAACTATTTGTGGACGACTTGTCTTGCACCAAAGGCAGTGGAGCAGGCCTTAGCATCACCATGTCAAACGAGATAGATATGGAATACGCACTCTGATTTTAGTTTGAATCCTCTAACAACAAAGCTGAGTACAAGTCTCTCATAGAAGGCTTTGGGTTGGCCTCAGCATTGGGTGCCGATAAGGTTTTGGCATAGTGACTCCCAGTTGGTAGTCAATCAACTGTTCGGGGTGTATAAAGATAGAAAAGAATCCATGGTCAAGTACCTGGTAAAAATAAAATGGTGGCTGATAAAATTTATAGAGGTTAAGATACAGAGAATCCTCAGAACAAAAAATTTATGAGTAGATGCACTAGCCCATTTAGCGTCAGTTACCCGCACAGAATTACGAATGATCATCCCAATAGAAATACTCACACACCGAAGCACAGACGAGGAATAAATCAACATTATGGAAATAAATCTCATCCCATTATCGATTTACCTAATTCAGGCTTACATTGAAATTGGCACATGTTGTCTGACCCAAAAGAAGTGAGTAAGCTCCGATACAAAGCAACCAACTATGTGTTGGAAGAAGGAATCTTATACTGATAAGGATATACACTATCATTATTATAATGCGTTCACCCAATTGAAGTGGCTAACTTAATCAAATAAGTGCATAAAGGATGTTTTGGGTCACATTGATCGGAAATATTGTTGTGAAATGAGTTTCCCCTCAGAGTTATTATTGGCCCACCATGAAGCCAGACTATGCTGACTGCTAGAAAGTATGACAAATGCCAGAAGTACGCCAAGATCCATCACACTCTAGGAGCCTCTCTCACGTCGATCACATACCCTTTTCCTTTTTCAATCTGGGAAATATATTTGGTCAGTTCATTATCTAAGACAAGGATAAGGTTCAAATATTTTGTGGTTTCTGTAGATTACTTCACCAAGTGGGTAGAGGTTGATCCCCTCATAGAAATGCCATAATAAACGGTCTTCCAGTTCATCTGGAGGAATATTATTTATTGTTAAGGTATGTCCTATGTCTTCATTACAGACCATGATATCCAGCTTGATAACCAAGAGTTTGAAGATTACTGTATTTGCTCCACGATACAGAAGTTACATTCTTCCCCAGGCCATCCCTAGTCCAATGGCCAAACTGAGGGAACCAATAAAACTCTATTGGATGGAATCAAGAATAGATTAGATGACATAAAAGAAAATTGGATCAATGAGTTACAGAGTATATCCTCTAGACTTATAGGACCACCCCCAGGATGACTGCGGGAGAAACTCCCTACATGTTAGCCTTCGATAAAGAAACAGTAGTTCTAACTGAGATCGACCTTCCTAGCCACCAAGTTCTCAATTTCAACTCGACGTGAAGTGACCTAATGAGGAGACTAGACCTTGATCTTATAGAAGAAGTAAGGGAATATGCCACATTAAGGATAGTTACTTAGTAGCAAAGAATACCCCGATTCTATAATCGAAGAGTAAGGTTGAGCAGTCTGAAGGAGGGTGACTATGTACTAGAAAAAGTGATCCATAAAGGAAAAAGGTATAAACCAACTGACACGAACCTTATCACATTTCTAGCATTTTCATGCCAGGAACTTATCGAATTGAGACCTTGGAAGGGGAGTTGTTCATGAATCCGTGCAATTTAGAGCACTTGAGAAAGTATTATCAATAACATAGTGGCAAAGCTTTTCTTTTTGCCTTGTTATGCAGTATGTACTTCCCATTTGTTATGAATAAAATTTTCAATTCAGTTATCATTTTCTTATTTTGTGGGCATGGGATATATACACATCAATATACGTCACCAGACACTAACCCACCTATACAATCTCGTTGCAAGACAGATTGCGAATAAAAGGGATTAACGTAAACTTCATATATGACTTCGTTGAACAAATAATTCACGAACAAGAAGTTAAACTTCATGTATGAATTTGTTAAATAAATAAGTCACGAACAAGAATCGAAGCTTCATGTATTACCTCATTTTACGACAGGTCGCGAACTAGAAGCACGCCGACCAAAGTAAAGGGATTTCATGCCTAATGGACGATAAAGATCTGACCATAATCCAATTCAAGAATAAATCCCCATTAACTTTGGTTAACCTTGATAGATAATCTGCATCCATGAGATTAGTAAGTTGGCTAAAACACTGATAGAACCCAAGTCAGAATAACTCAGGTTCGCCCACAAATAGAAGGTAAACCTGATCAGCTGACAATTGACTATACGATCAAAGTACCAGAATATAATATATGAGTTATTCCAATCAACAAAAGCAATAAGAAAAGAGAAGATACAAGAAATATATGTGCAATGATCATTTATATAAGGCTGAACAAAAAACAGATATGTCATTATCATAGAAATAAAAATAAAAGGAGAAATTCATATCTCCATTACATCTATTCGACAAAACAAAGAGAAGTTCATATTTCCATTGTAAGATGAAGCAACTAACTACATAAAAAGTTTCACAAAAAAATTTATTATTTTGAAGTATTCTCATTAGTGACCATATCTAGGGAAACTAAGTCAGCACAAGAATCATTATTGCCTGGATGAGGATTCAACCCAGGCATAACCTGTGGGAAAGCAATTACATTTTCAGCAGTAAGCATATCAATTACCATCATCAACTCCGTAGTAAGAGTGGTGGCTTCATCATTGTTACCTTGCCATCAACTCACTACTTCTATGATGTCTGGGTAATGATTTATCATGCTCTTCTTCAACTCCTCGTACCCATTCATGGAAAAACTTACGCAGTCAACATTATAATTTGCTAAAGATTTATACTTGGCTACGCCAACCTCCTTGACAGTTTCCAAGTCCTCTGTGTTCATCAGAGTAGCAGTCTCAGTTGCCCAATATCATGTAGATAAATCCTCCTTGACCTTATTCAAAGCTTCTTCCAGACTCTTCAATTTGGCATCATCAGTAGCCACCTTGTCTTTAAGCTTGACATTCTCTTCCTCAAACGTACCAAGGGCAACAATCTTAGCCACCAACTTGTCATCCCTCTCCTAGAGGTCCTCGTTAACCTTTTTGTGGTCATTTGTGTAATACCCCGCATTTTTAAAAGTATTTAAATTACAATGTGGATGTAATTTGGTAATTTGAGAAATTATTATGAATAGTAATTTTGGAAGTTATTAGTGAAATTAAATAAATTTAATTTAATAAAGTGAATTGTAAATATTAGTTTTTGAGTGTCAGATAAATATTTACGAGGATTATATTTTGAGATTAAGTATGTGAGTATATTATTTTTATTACATGTCGCAATTGGGTAAAGAGACAAAGGAAAATAGTTTAAATTTGAAAACACGCGTATTGAAAGTGTTGGGTCAAAATAGTGAATTTTAGTTAAGTAACTCGAATGGATATTTCGACTGCGCCATTGGGTTCATAATGGCCAAGATAGTCAAAATAGAGTATCCGGGGGTAGCGTTTGGTTTTCGATCATTTTTGGACTTGTAGGGACTCGTAAATGGGTACACGAGTCATTTAACAATTGGGTATATAGCCAATTTCGGATTTAAGAGAGTCAACCTTCTTTCATTTCCCAATTTCTGCCCTAAGAGAGAGAGAGAGAGAGAGAGATAGAGAGAGATAGAAATAAGGAAGAGAAGAAGAAAAGGAAAGAAGAGAAGAAGGAAAAGAAGGAAAATCCAGGCCAAACTCGTGGGATTCAACTCGGGAACGTCGGATTTAGCCACGAGGCAAGTGTTTAACTTTCTTTATGATTGGGTGTGTTAATTTACCATATTGTGGTTGGTATAATACTAAATATTTTGGGGTTAAAATTTCATAGATCAAACGGGTTTTCGGAAGATTATAACGAATTTAACGTGTTTAATACCAAAATGGGTTTATTATGGATTTGTTGAATTAATTGAAAGATCTGAAGATTTTGATTCCTAAAATTACGTTAAGAAGGTTCTAGGATGATTTAGAGTAGTTTGGGAACCTTAAAATTGGATTTAAATGAGTTTGGGTTGAATTGGAAGAAAGAAAAATGGGAAAAATGAATTGGGAAGACGAACTGTGTAACTGCAAAAATCTCGTTAGAAGTCTGCCCAGGTCGTTCGAACGAGACTTTTAACGAGAATTCTTACGAGGTTCCAGTGGGAAGTTCGTTCGAAGAAATTCGTTCGAATCAATTCATTCGAACGAGCTCGTTCGAACGAGAATACAGGGCCTTCTAACGAGTTTCCAGAATTGACTCTAAAGACCCGATTTTTATTCCGAACTTCTCGTAGGCTTATTTAATAAGTGATAAGCCTGTACGAATGCCTAGTAATATAAATACAAGCATGTGGAGATTCTGATTAAACCTTGGAAGATGGGATGATTTATAATATTAGAGAGATTCGAAAAATACAAAGGATAATTCGTACGAATAAAGTACGGGAATAATAGAGGGTAAATTACGTACTGTGGATACTAGGCTACGTAAAAAAATGAATGAGCTTATATGTAAGTTGTGGGTGTCCTTATTGATCAAAATGTAGGAATACGTATTGGGTTAGCTTTTAAAGAGAGTGAATGCTTATATTATTACGAATGGAAATATTCGAGGATTGGATATCGCTATAAGTTTGGAAATTACAGCCATAGTATATTGAGAAGAGATGTCGATTATATATACGATGTTGATAAGGTATATAAAAATATGAGACGAATAAACATATAGGTGCTTTGGATATTTTTATTGTGAGAAAATAAAAGCTAAGAAATAATATATTGAGAATGAGTTAAAAATCGATAAATGCATAGGATATCCAAGAAGTAAATATAGTACGTATGGGAAGTGTTATATGGGCTATGAGCATGGCTTATATTATTATATACATGGGTTGAATGATTACCTAAGGAAAATTATATATAGGTGAGATAAATACCTATCGAAATAATAGGGTTGTGTGAATACCTAATTGAATATATATGTATGTAGGTGAAATATGTACCGATATTCTTGTTTATTATGTGTATGACATACCTACCATACTTGCTATCACGGGAGATTGGCGTTCAAAAGAGGACAATCTCATCCTGTTTTCCATCGGGGGGATTTTAGATTTGGTACCTCAAGAACATAGGACTGTGAAGGGCTTATTTGTGAGTTGATACGTTTACTGACTATGGGAGCGTAGGTATGTGCGTGACCCATGGATATGTGAACTATGTTCGCCTCCAATATGTGTGATTTATATTGATACAGTTCCTGAGTGATGTGGAACATATGATCCTTCTATACGAGATGTACTTGGATTTGATAGCAGAGTATGAGTGCACTGCTGAGAAGCCTATGGGTGCCGGATATGGACGTATGTATTGTGAGTAACATATATGTGTACTTGAGATAATACACGGGTTCTTATTAACTGAGAATGACTCAGCCACTTATACTATAGTTCGGTTGATGATTAATATACTTGTTGTGTTTAGTATTTTGTTTATATATATGAGATGAGATATCATATAACCTAACCTTGTATAAAGTGAAAAGAATGAATAAAGTGTGATATTACTTTCGGTAAATGAATACCCGAATTTATATGAATATGAATCCTAGGATCCGATGAGAACTAAATATATATAGACGGGATATTATGAGAGGTTATATGTACTAAGGGCCTAATCGATCCCAAAGATCAACATCGTTACGTAGTAGTGTATCGGGAGGGTTTCTTGTTTGGATTTTGCTTGCAAGAAACCCCACGTACGAAAGTAACAAAATGTTGGGAATGGGGAGAAGTTCAGTTCTTCGTACTCAGAATAATAAGCATTATTAAAAGATGGTAAATACACTTGTTCGACATGGTAGCTTAAGTAGATTTTTTAAAAGATATGCGATAGTTGTGCACTTATACAAGAGGGGTGAGGTGTATCTCATGAGAGAGAGATACCAGTTTAAATATGAGAAATATCATATCTTAAAAATATGGATTTTATTCACCTCCTAAAAATTGTTTTCAAAAATCGGGCTCTGACCCATTTTCTCTATTTTCCCCTCTCTTGCTATATATATATATATATATATATATATATAGGTGTCTAGACCCAGGGATACCTAGATGACGATTCCTTCGAGTCAGACGTCTTCTGCAGCAGCTTTGGATGCAGGCAGTTTTATTGTAGATGCTTCTATCATTGAGATCTAGATAGGAGGTATTGTAGTCATATTCGAGCTAATGGACCAATAGTACTCATTTATTCTTTTATCGCCTTTTGTGCGACATTCGATTTGGTTGTGTTATTGGACTGAGTGTTCGGTTATTTTATTTTACTTCATTTTAGTTGTTGTATATAAACTATTGTAATTGATTTATTTGAATGGTTTGGCTAAAAAGATTAGTTAATTTAAAATTTTGACGTCGGCCTAATAGGATATTAGTAATTAATTGGTTTTCTAGAGTGATGCTAAGAATGAACGATATGAGACTCCTGTTTTAATTTGATATAGGAGTGATCGCCCGGTATTTTATTAGGCGGGGTCTCACAGGTGGTATCAGAGCATCGGGTTCTGGTGTCCTTAGGAATCTATGCGGACGTACTACGCTTTCAGCGTTCCTTTTGATTTGATATAGAGCCTTATGATTAGGATTGCTGATATCCTCTTTTAAGATTCCGTTCTCCTGCCATTATGTAAGATTATAGTAAATCTTTTGCGTGCTCGTTCGGGATTCGTGTGTTGGTCGACGAAGGGCGACCTTGGAACTCCATTATGGGGGTAGCAAGAGGCGGGGCTTAGTTAGAGCTGTAAGTTGATGTTGGAAATGAGGACCATGGTAAAGGTCATTTTCCTTGTGACATTGTCATGGATTGCTGCAATGACTACTGTAGAATATTAGTTCTAATTATATATGCACCGCAATTGTAGAGAATGGTGCTAAATTTGAATTTCCCGGTGAGGATATGTTACGAGAAAGATAATAGGTCTTTTATGAGGACCGTACGTTAGAGTGGAGCTAGGCGGAAGTAATGTAATTCTTCTAAAGGAAGTAGAAAGCTCAAGAGCTCTTGCTTAGAGTTCGGTATGGGAATACCCATATGTGAAAATTTGAGGAAATTTTTTTCACTCGTTAGAGCAATGTTGAAATAGTGGGAACGATGGTCACCATATTTGGGGGAGCCTGAGGTTTTACTCATAAATGGACTCTATAGATGTTTTTAATCTGCAAAATCCTTTGCTTTAGAAGGAATAAAGAGAATGCGGTTTCTAGGTTATTCACTTAAGGATTGGTCAGAGATCGACGGTGAATAAAGCGTGACTTGGTTTAGTAAACTTAGTACCGAAGTAAAAGAGGTACAATGGTGACAGAGGACTCTTTTGTGGAATTATAAACTCACCAGTGATTGGATTTCTATAGAGTGAATTACAACTGTTTTAAGGAAATGTGTATAGTCTGCCATAAATTAAACTTGTGAAAATTGATGATTTTTAAGAGTTCTTTTGAGAAGAAGGACCATGGGGATTCGAATAAGAATCTCAGATGAAAGTGGGATATGAGCTTGTTGTAATAAACTTAATAATTATTTATATTATGGGAACGTAATGAAAAGTTTCTAATCGAGAAATACGGGCTATCGTTACGAGAGATATGCACGATTAGCCGAACAGTATTATATATTATATAGACGTATATATGTGATATGTTAATAAATACATATGTGTGTGATTGGTGTACTTATATGATATGGTTTTTACCAATTCGGTGTGATAGTCCGACCACTGATAGCCAGGATGAAGTGTGATTGATTCCTTGGAAGATGATAATATTGAGGGGATGCATCCATTGAGTTATAGCTCTGAGGGATCATTATGCTTATATAGTGTGTGATATATAAGTATGGATATACTTGATGTGTATAGTATAATGTATATATATTTATGTGAGATGTAATATATATATATACGGATACAATAAATAACGGAATGCGAGATGAGCTCGCCTTGATTATATGTTTAGATGGAACTTCGATGAGGGGGTGTTTCATTACTATGATTTTAGTGTATGTGGACCTTATAGATATAATTTAAGGTATGAAAATTATAGTTAAGCTTGGAGTTTAAGCTTGTTGTTGCTCGCGCGAAAGACTTAGTGTTAGTACAAGCACTTGTGGTATGGCTCCTTGACAGAATTAAGAGTCTGACCATATTTTATTGGTAGATGGGATGGGACTATCCCAGTGGCATACTTGAACTAACAGTCCTCCATGACCAACAAAGTTAAGTAGCCGTATATAGGAGGGGTTACTTGTTTGGATTTTGTTTTGCGAGACGTCCCACGCATGAAACCGAGCAAATGTCGAAAGTCGAGAGAGGTCTTGGGAACTAGGGATATAGTTAGGATAGCACTCATATTACGTGTATTAGAGATACCTTGATCTTAAGACTACCACGAAGTAAGGGCAATAAGACTATCGACACTAATATAGGAAGGCAATTGTGAGTTAAACACAAGAAGATCAAAGGAATAATCTTAAGAAGGATTGAATTTCCAAGTATCGGGAGAATTAAATTTTGAATTATTCGAGTTAAGGGATACCCATGTGTTAGTACCAGATCAATGAAATGAGACCCATTATTTAGAATAAGGTAGTGTATCAAAAAATTTACAAATGGCGGTGCGAATGATAGGGGGTATGGACACACTGGTTAGTTAATTCCAAAAATGTCTGTGATAGAAGGACGTAAAAATAAATGTGTAGAATATATTCCTAAGGGGCAGCTATAAACAAGGTTAAAATGGTATGACGAATTAAATGTCGTGTGAGAATGACGATAATTCAAGAATTTATGTGTAACGAGAGCTAGCACACCCGAGATGGGTTAAAAGGCTATATAAAGTCGTTTTAAAAGGTACGTCTTGAGGAAAAGGATACCAAATTATTGTGATAAAGTAGAGCAGAGTCTTACTCGACCGAATGTTGAAGAGTGGCTTTCACATAATTGTATTGATTAGCATACTCCAGGGGAAGAAGGAGTGTATGTAGCACCAAATTTCGGAAGAATATATGAGAGTTAATACTTTAATTATTCAGTATAGAGAATGTACCATGGAGATTACGAGAGAGATAGTAATCTGAATATTTTTACAATACGTAGCGATGAGAATAAAATACGTATGAGAAGTGTATGATTAGGCTGGGAATATGCCTATGAAACTTAATAGGATGTGTGTATGCCTATTATGTGATACTATTATTAAGTGCGTTAATGGGTGTTAACCCGAAAGTGCAGAATTTGTATATATATGAATAGCGATGATGAGAATATATATATATATATATATATATATATATATATATATATATATATATATATATATATATATATATATATACCGATCATTATAGTAGTGGTACAGACTATATTCGAATTTCGAGGACGAAATTTTGTCGTAAGGGGGGAAGTATGTAATACCTCGCATTTTTAAAAGTATTTAAATTACATTGTGGATGTAATTTGGTAATTTGAGAAATTATTATGAATAGTAATTTTGGAAGTTATTAATGAAATTAAATAAATTTAATTTAATAAAGTGAATAGTAAATATTAGTTTTCGACTGACAGATAAATATTTACGAGGATTATATTTCGAGATTAACTATGTGAGTAGATTATTTTTATTACATGACGCAGTTGGGTAAAGCGACAAAGGAAAATAGTTTAAATTGGAAAACACGCGTATTGAAAGTGTTGGGTCAAAATAGTGAATTTTATTAAGTAACTTGGATGGAGATTTCGAATGCGCCATTGGGTTCAGAATGACCCAGATAGTCAAAATAGAGTATCTGGGGGTAGCGCTTGGGTTTCGAACATTTTTGGACTTGTAGGGACTCGTAAATGGGTACACGAGTCATTTAACAATTGGGTATATACCCAATTTCGGATTTAAGAGAGGCATCCCTCTTTCATTTCCCAATTTCTGCCCTAAGAGAGAGAGAGAGAGAGAGAAGAGAGAAGGAAGAGAAGAAGAAGCAGAAGAAAGAAGAGAAGAAGGAAAAGAAGGAAAATCCGGGCCAAACTCGAGGGATTCAACTCGGGAACGTCGGGTTTAATCCACAAGACAAGTGTTTAACTTGCTTTATGATTGGGTGTGTTAATTTCTCATATTGTGGTTGGTATAAAATTAAATATTTTTGGGTTGAAATTTCGTGGATCAAATGGGTTTTCGAACGATTATAACGAATTTAACGTGTTTAATACCAAAATGGGTTTATTATGGATTTGTTGAATTTATTGAAAGATGTGAAGATTTTGATCCCTAAAATTATGTTAAGAAGGTTCTAGGATGATTTAGAGTAGTTTGGGAACCTTAAAATTGGATTTAAATGAGTTTGGGTTGAATTGGAAGAAAGAAAAATGTGAAAAACGAATTGGGAAGACGAACTGTGGATTTGCAAAAATCTCGTTAGAAGTCTACCCAGGTCGTTCGAATGAGCTCGTTCGAACGAGGCTTCTAACGAGAATTATAACGAGGTTCCAGTGGGAAGTTCGTTCGAAGAAATTTGTTTGAACGAAATGTCGTTCGAACGAGAATACATGGCCTTCTAACGAGTTTCCAGAATTAATTCTTAAGGCCCGATTTTTGTTCTGAACTTCTCAAAGGCTTATTTTTACGAGTGTTAAGCCTGTACGAATGCCTAGTAATATAAATACAAGCATGTGGAGATTATGATTAAACCTTGGAAGATGGGATGATTTATAAAATTAGAGAGATTCGAAAAATACAAAGGAGAATTCATACGAATAAAGTACGGTAATAATAGAGGGTAAATTACATACTGTGGATACTAGGCTACGGAAAAAAATGAATGATCTTATATGTAAGTTGTGGGTGTCCTTATTGCTCAAAATACTTTCTATCATTGGGTTTGGAATGGCCAAGATAGTCAAAATAGAGTATCCGGGGGTAGCGTTTAGGTTCCAGACATTTTTGGACTTGTAGGGACTCGTAAATGGGTACACGAGTCATTTAACAATTGGGTATATACCCAATTTCGGATTTAAGAGAGGTAGCCCTCTTTCATTTCCCGATTTTTGCCCAGAGAGATAGAGAGAGAGAGAGAGAGAGAGAGAGAGAGAAAAGAGAAGGAAGAGAAGAAGAAAAATGTGAAAAACGAATTAGGAAGACGAACTGTGCAACTGTAGAAATCTCGTTAGAAGTCTGCCCAGGTCGTTCGAATGAGCTCGTTCGAACGAGACTTCTAACGAGAATTATAACGAGGTTCCAGTGGGAAGTTCGTTCGAAGCAATTAGTTCGAACGAAATGTCGTTCGAATGAGAATACAGGGCCTTCTAACGAGTTTCCAGAATTAACTCTTAAGGCCCAATTTTTGTTCTGAACTTCTCGTAGGCTTATTTTTACGAGTGTTAAGCCTGTACGAATGCCTAGTAGTATAAATACAAGCATGTGCAGATTATGATTAAACCTTGGAAGATGGGATGATTTATAAAATTAGAGAGATTCAAAAAATACAAAGGAGAATTCATACGAATAAAGTACGGGAATAATAGAGGGTAAATTACGTACTGTGGATACTAGGCTACGGAAAAAAATGAATCATCTTATATGTAAGTTGTGGGTGTCCTTATTGCTCAAAATACTTTCTATCATTGGGGTTTGAATGGCCAAGATAGTCAAAATAAAGTATCCGGGGGTAGCGTTTAGGTTCCAGACATTTTTGGACTTGTAAGGACTCGTAAATAGGTACACGAGTCATTTAACAATTGGGTTTATACCCAATTTTGGATTTAAGAGAGGTAGCCCTCTTTCATTTCCCGATTTTTTCCCAGAGAGAGAGAGAGAGAGAGAGAGAAAAGAGAAGGAAGAGAAGAAGAAGAAAGAAGATGAGAAGGAAAAGAAGGAAAATTCGGGCCAAACTCGCGGGATTCAACTCGGGAAGGTCGGATTTAATCCACGAGGCAAGTGTTTAACTTGCTTTATGATTGGGTGTGTTAATTTCTCATATTGTGGTTGGTATAAAACTAAATATTTTTGGGTTAAAATTTCGTGGATCGAACGGGTTTTTGAAAGATTATAACGAATTTAACGTGTTTAATACCAAAATGGGTTTATTATGGATTTGTTGAATTTATTGAAAGATCTGAAGATTTTGATCCCTAAAATTATGTTAAGAAGGTTATAGTATGATTTAGAGTAGTTTGGGAACCTTAATATTGGATTTAAATGAGTTTGGGTTGAATTGGGAGAAAGAAAAATATGAAAAACGAATTGGGAAGACGAACTGTGCAACTGCAGAAATCTCGTTAGAAGTCTGCCCAGGTCTTTCAAACGAGCTCGTTCGAATGAGACTTATAGTGAGAATTCTAATGAGAATTCTAACGAGGTTCCAGTGGGAAGTTCGTTCGAATGAAATGTCGTTCGAACGAGCTCGTTCGAAGGAGAATACATGGCCTTCTAACGAGTTTCCAGAATTAACTCTTAAGGCCCAATTTTTGTTCTGAACTTCTCATAGGCTTATTTAACGAGTGTTAAGCCTGTACGAATACCTAGCAATATAAATACAAGAATGTGGATATTATGATTAAACCTTGGAAGATGGGATGATTTATAAAATTACAGAGATTCGAAAAATACAAAGGAGAATTCATACGAATAAAGTACGGGAATAATAGAGGGTAAATTACGTATTGTGGATACTAGGATACCAAAAAAATGAATGAACTTATATGTAAGTTGTGGGTGTCCTTATTTCTCAAAATATAGGAATACGTACTAGGTTAGCTTTTAAAGAGAGTGAATGCTTATATTATTACGAATGGAAATATTCGAGGATGGGATATCGCTATAAGTTTAGAAATTATAGCCATAGTATATTGAGAAGAGTTGTCGATTATATATACGATGTTGATAAGGTATATATAAATATGAGACGAATAAACATATAGGTGCTTTGGATATTATTATAGTGCGAAATCAAAAGCTAAGAAATAATATATTGAGATTGAGTTAAAAATCGATAAATGCGTAGGATATTCAAGAAGTAAATATACT
Source organism: Sambucus nigra (assembly GCA_949130495.1). Classification (NCBI taxonomy): domain Eukaryota; kingdom Viridiplantae; phylum Streptophyta; class Magnoliopsida; order Dipsacales; family Adoxaceae; genus Sambucus; species Sambucus nigra. The sequence continues at coordinate 118,215,625 of OX422213.1, forward strand.
ACATATGGGATGTGTTATATGGGCTATGAGTATGCCTTATATTATTATATACATGGGTTGAATGATTACCTAAGGAAAATTATATATAGGTGAGATAAATACCTATCGAAATAATAGGGTTGTGTGAATACCTAATTGAAGATATATGTATGTAGGTGAAATGCGTACCTATATTCTTGTTTATTATGTGTATGACATACCTACCATACTTGCTATCATGGGAGGTTGGCGTTCAAAAGAGGAAAATCTCATCCTGTATTGCCTTCGGGGGGATTTTAGATTTGGTACCTCAATAACATAGGACTTTGAAGGGCTTATTTGTGAGTTGATAACTCTGCTGACTGTGGGAGCGTAGGTATGTGAATGACCCATGGATATGTGAACTATGTTCGCCTCCAATATGTGTGATTTATATTGATACAGTTCCTGAGTGATGTGGAACATGTGATCCTTCAGTATGAGATGTACTTGGATTTGATAGCAGAGTATGAGTGCACCACTGAGAAGCCTATGGGTGCCAGATATGGATATATGTATTGTGAGTAACATATATGTGTACTTGAGTAAATACACGGGGGCTTATTAACTGAGAATGACTCAGCCACTTATACTATAGTTCGGTGGATGATTAATATAATTATTGTGTATAGTATTTTATTTATATATATGAGATGAGATATCATATAACATAACCTTGTATAAAGTGAAAAGAATGAATAAAGTGTGATATTACTTCCGATAAATGAATACCCAGATTTATATGAATATGAATCCTAGGATATAGTGAGAACTAAATATATATAGACGGGATATTATAAGAGGTTATATGTACTAAGGGCCTAATGGATCCCAACGATCAACATCGTTACGTAGTAGTATATCGAGAGGGTTCCTTGTTTGGATTTCTCTTGCGAGACACCCCATGCACGAAAGTAACAAAATGTTGGGAATGGGGAGAAGTTCAGTTCTTCGTACTCAGATTAATAAGTATTATTAGAAGATGGTAAATACACTTGTTCGGCAGGGTATCTTAATTAGATTGTTTAAAAGATATGCGATAGTTGTGCACTAATATAAGAGGGGTGAGGTGTATCTCATGATAGAGTAATACTAGTTTATATATGAGAAATATCATATCTTAAAAATATGGATTTCATTCACTTGCTAAAAATTGTTTTAAAAAATCGGGCTCTGACCCGTTTTCTCTATTTTTCCCTCTCTTGCTATTTATATATATATATATATATATATATATATATATATATATATATATATATATATGTGTGTGTGTGTGTGTGTGTGTGTGTGTGTGTGTGTGTGTGTGTGTGTGTGTGTGTGTGTGTCCAGACACAGGGATACCTGGATGATGATTCCTTTGAGTCAGACGTTTGCTGCAGCAGCTGTGGATGCAGGCAGGTTTATTGTAGACGCTTCCATCATTGAGATATATATATGAGGTATTGTAGTCATATTCGGCCTAATGGCCCAACAATACTCATTTATTCTTTTACCGCCTTTTGTGCGGCATTCGATTTGGTTGTATTATTGGACCGAGTGTTCGGTTATTTTATTTTACTTCATTTCAGTTGTTGCATATAAACTATTGTAATTTCTTTATTTGAATGGTTTGGCTAAAAATATTAGTTAATTTAAAATTTTGACGCCGGCCTAATAGGATATTAGTAATTAATTGGTTTTCAACAGTGATGCCAATAATGAACCATATGAGACTCCTATTTTAATTTGATATAGGAGTGATCGACCGGTATTTTATTAGGTGGGGTGTCAGAATTCGCAGTTTATTTCAATTCGACTTTCACCTTTTGATGCTCCTCTCTAGCTCTTCAAAAGCATAATTATTAATAATAGCCTTCTCTCTCAAGACTGTAGAGGTTGCAGTAGTCTACCAATAAAAGAAGATAAATGAATGACTAGATAATTAAAAGCACAAAATGGAAAGTGACTATGATAAAACTTACCACAGACAACTTGTGTTAAATTAATTTGCATAACGAATCAGGGTCATACCCGCTCAAAAATTCTTCAACCTCTTCGATGTGAAGAGCAACTCCCTAGCCTCAGACCAGTTGATGAAGAGGCCTTAACTAAGCTATCCTTCGGTCCTTGGGAATATTATAACTCATAGGGGGCTCAATAGGTCACTTTTCCCCCACAGCTGAAGCACTGGGTACATAGAAGCCTTTCCTTTAAATTTTTCTAGGGCTGAAACGACTTTCTCAGCTTTTTTTTAGCATTCTGCTCGGCCTGGTTCTTTTCTTCTTTGGACTTCTTCTTATCGGCCTCTACTCACTTATTCTCAGCTTTCACCCTATTCTTCTTAACCTCTAACTTCTTCCAACGGGCTATCTCCATAGCTTTTCGATTAATATTTCTTAGAGCCATTCCTAAGGTGGATTCTGATGGAGGTTTAGAGGTAACAGGAGATAAATTTGGCCGAGAAAATAAGTTAGCAATCCAAAGAAAATAGGGCAAGGATAAGCCAAGAAAAAAGGCATGGTTACCTGCACCAACTTTAGCTTCAACCTCTAAATCAGCCTTTATCCTAGGATTAGTCTCAAACAATACATAATCTTAATGGGACAACTACTTCTACTCGGGAGATACCACCTAGAGGGGTGTGATATCTACCAGCAATGAACTTTTCACCAGAAAACAAATCTTCAGACTTAGGAGGCTTCTTCACACAGTAAGCCTTGACCAGATCCTTAATAGAAACAGGGAGCCATGGTGCCTTCTTCATTGATATGAATAAAATGAGAATATCATAATATAATTGTCGATTATAGAACAAGGTATGTGTCAATAATTATCTTTCAGGCTATGAACATGCCAAAAAATGTCCCCACTAAGATTAAATCAAGTTACAGTTTTCTAAAACATCATTGCCCCCGGAATAGTCCTATAAGCGCTAGGAGAGAGCTGAATTAATTTGATAGAATATCCACTAATAATGGACTTGATAATAGGATGTAGGGGCAACCAAAGTCCCACTTGGAGGGCTTGAAGAGGAAAACATATATCATCCACATTTGAATTATCATACACCCTTTATTAACTAGTGGGCAACCTAAATTGGATGCTAATGGGTATAATATATTTCTCCCTAATATGATCTAATTCATCCTCAAGGGTCATAGGAATTTGAAGACTCTCTAAAATCACAGTTCTCATCGTCTTTCCCATCATTAAGAGGCTCTCATTCAAAGGAAAAACAGAGGGAAATGGTCCTACACTCTCAGGCCTGACATCATCACCCATATCTGATCTAACCTCCTCAGAGGAGGAGTCCAAATTTATCGCTGATATTGATGCTCTATTTTCTCGATTAATACCTGCTTGAGGCGGAACTGAACTACCCACTCCTTGATCATCAATATGAAGGGTAGCAAATGGGGATTATGTTAAAAATGGGGTTGAATAACTAGAGGATGCTACTTGGGGGTATAGTTAGGATGCCTTGGTTCATCCTCCAGTCGGATAACTTGCAGGGTTTGTGGAAACCTCCTAACAGTGATAGTTGGGCAGGTAAGTTCCAACTTTGACAATATCTCAAACAAATGTTGTATATGTGGAGGATAACTCATTAAGATTATAAACGAGCATTTTTGGAGGGTGAAACAGTATTTTGGGGCTAAATGGGTGAACAAAAAATAATTTAAGTAAGAGAAAACCTTATAAATGATGAATTCCTAAGCCAACCAACTCAATGGTCGCCTAAAATTCCAAGCTTTTGACTAATGTCCAACAATTCAACCCAACAACAAATTCAATAATTGATAAACACGAACACCCTAAGATGGAGGATGAAAACCCTAAAAATCTTGAAGGGGCAAATGGACACGTAACTTCTAGATGAAAAAAGAAGTTGAAAGCCAAAGACAAAGGACTGCACCAGAAAAGCAAGAAACTGGGTAGATGGCAAACATCAAATAATGGCGGGTCAAACTTTCTTTCTCCAAAATCTCCCTTCTCTCTCTCGTACGATGCTTGGGGTATTTAAAACAGTGGTGGTGTTCAAACAACGAAAGTGCCAACCCTTTAAATACTTTGGGCTTGGTAGTAAAGGGTAACTTGCCAATAATAAGATCACCATTGAAAAACCAATCGGTGCTGCAGGTTCATTGTACCCATGTGCGCGTGTGTAATGATTACTAAGACATCATTTCCAGTCAATGACACGTGTCCTCTCCGCTCAATAATATACTAAAGTCAATCTGCTCAGTGCCGATAGAGGAAAAATTAAGACGACTAGAACTTGCTTTATCAACTAGAGTTAATACTTCATCCATTCATTCTTTCTAGAAACCACTCCAGAACAACACCAATCTAGAGAAGCTGCTACAAATTCCAATCATGCGTGAAGTCTTAGGGCCTTCTGTTATACCATAAATGTATAACATTACATGGATCACTACTTAGAAGATACCGCGTGGCCTCTTTGAAGACAGATAAAGAGGTCGTCATCATTAATTAATTCTTCTCATCCATGTGAAGATGTTCTCGGCTCAGATACACTCATGTTTGGCCCTGCCATTCCATGTACCGTCTTGATAAGAGTCTCACGGTATTAATTAACTGCATTATTTAATTGAGTCAATACCACCTTTGCACCAGCTTATACATGTAAAGAAATATCACCAGTCACGTTTATTATGTTTGAGCATGTGAGGAATTTATACACTCGTCCACACCAATTGTGTTGTAACAAACTCATCCTTATCTATCCCATTATGTGTAAAGTGTGTAATTTCCTGACCTATAAAGGTACTCCACCGGTCCCTTAATATTCCATGATAACTAACTATAAATAGCATCGAATCCCACGTGATAAGGGATATAGAGCTGTCTCACTAACAGCATATGCAAACCTTAGTGATAGGGAAAAAATAAAAAATTTTACTCACCTTCTCACCGGCGATTGCCGGACATTAACAATTACACCATCACTACACATGTGGACATAGTCAAATATTTGGACCAAACCATATAAATATATGTCTTCTCTCTTTGTCTCTAACCCCTTTTCTCTCTTTCAATTTAGTATTATTTATCATTGAAAATTCTCTAGCTAAGACATAAGATCCATAAACAAATTAGGTTTTCAATAATGACGTTTTGTGAATAGTTATCTTGCGATAGTTACTATTTTTTCTTGTTATATGTCTTAACACAATAATATAATTTGTTTACTAGGTTTTGAATAATGACGTTTTGTGATTAGTTGATGAAGTTATAATTTCTTTGGGTATATATGTAGTTTAAAAAATATTAATCCATTATAAATATGGTATGAAGAAGGAATTTTGGACAGATCATTGTAGATTTATACCAGTGCATTATACATATGCCGTTGATTCGTTGCATAAAATTTTTGTGGGGTATTTGATAATTATATGATATATTTGCTAGTTTTGAGCATCGCATGAAATAACTTTTTCCCTCTAAGTTTATCCATGGCAAACTATGACAATCACACAAACAAATCGCTATGACTTCTTATTTTCATAAAATTGAGAACTACTTTGTTAGTGGCTTATTCCATTCATTTGGTCACTACAAACTGTGCATTATTATGAGAAGGTTCAAAATTATCCCTGTCTTTTGTCGTACGCATGACGTTTTGTCTTTTGTGTTGCGATAGGTTTTGTCATAGCAAAATTATATTTTTAATTTAAATTTTGAATAATGATTTTTTGTGAATATGCAGTATAAGAAATACTAATTTATTATACACAAGGTGTGAAGAAGGATTTGTGAAAATACATTAAATTTATCTGAATCTATATATTTGTTGTATATATAATTAGTTTGGGGGGTGGGGGGTGGGGGGTGAAGAGTGGGAGTTATTTGGATTAATAATTATTTGGATTAATAGTTATTTGGAGTTATTTGGAGGCATAACAATTACAAGAATTATCAGATCTTCCTCCAATCGATTATCTCTCTTGCGAGACTTCTTTTCTACAGCAGAAATTTAATTGAGCTTCACGCAAATCACTAATTCTCTATGGAAAGTGCCACATTTACCAAATCATCCTTCAACAGATGTGCATTCATTAAGTCTTGTAATTGTTATGCCTAATGAGTTGGAGGATGATTTGAGTAATATAGTTGAGACTCCTAGCATTATTCAGTTCTCTAATGAAAATTCAATCCAAGAATTATTTGGAATGGATTTGCAGTTTAGTTCAGTTTAAATTGAATTTGATTAAAAAGAGGTTGATATAAAACTGATCAACCCTCTGAATTTGAGAAATTTAAATTTACTTTTAAGAATATAATTATTACTATGACGTCGAAGACTGAGCACTAGAGATTCTATTTCTTCTATTTTTTTTTTAAAAACGCCCACCGCGGTCGTTTCCTGCCATAGACTTACAACTATGTCCACTAGTTAGGCCACCTAAATCATTGATATTGCCCATTGTATTCGTGGTTTTCTAACACAAACTTTTGACAATAAAGAAGCAAAACAAACAACATTTGCCCAAAACATTTACCTATTCGTGGCTATGCTTGAAAGCATAGAATCCACGTGCCCCATACATGAATGCTGAGGTGTGGTTAACGCATCCTTAAACAAAATCCAGTCATGTGTCAAAATCATATGATGATCCCCCCCATATGTTCATTTTAAAGCAGAAAAGGATTATTGGTTGTTAGTTATCCAACAAAAAATGGGTGGTTCATATGGTTTGTTTAAATCCCTCATCCGCGGTTTCTGTTATCACTGTCGCGCCCTAATGACCATCACCCACTTCCTCTTCTCCTTTCATATCAAATAATTAATCAACCCAAACACATGTGTGGAGCTTATCGAAATAGTCAAAATCATTATTAATAATATTGTAGCCATCATGTGTTAAAGCTTTGAAGAAAAATTGTACTTTCTACTCAACCAAAGATGGATATAGGCAGGGTGGATCCAAAAACATTTGTTAAGGTGGGAGAAGGGTCCAAAACAATAACTATAATAGCAAAAACCATTCGACTAGTATAAGAAAAAATATTATACGGAAACGGTGTTCAAAATTTAATCAGAATAACATCACAAGAGTAGTTGTTATCATCTACATATAACTTATCGACAAAAAAACTATAATAGCTAAAACCATTAAACTAGCTCCTTCCCAATGTCACGAGGATATACTTTAACTACTCTTCTTGCATAATTAACACTCCAATAATTTATGGGTTACTAATTAAACCGAGAAATCTATTGAAGTTATAACACAAGTCCTAGAGAAGGGACAAAAATGGAGAAAGTTGAACACAAAGGAACATACTACAATGTCTCGCTTGGATGATTTGGCCAAATGACTTCTCTGCTTATTTGTAGTCATCCACCTCCTCAATGGATGGTGGAGATCAAAATACATGAGTAATCTGGATTAATTCTCCAAAATGGTCCCACATCCTTGTAGGAACATTTTAGAACATTACATACTTTTTATAATTCTTGATTATTCCATTCATTACAAGTAAACTCTAGATTATTCTAGCAAATCCTACAATATTTAATAACATATTACACAATAGTAGATAATATACTAGGAAAATCTAGAATGTTATGGAGAATTATGGTGTAGGTATGGAGACTTTAAGGAAGAAAATGTAGAAAATACATGGTACGTGACATCAAGATCATAATCATCTTCATCACTCGTAGGGGGAGAAAATGTCGAGACATTTCTTTTATAGTACCTACACATAACTAAAAGAAAATAATGAAAGATAATAAACCTAAACATTTAATAAATTAGCATTTAAAATAACCCTATTGTTTAATATTAATATATTATAAAATCTAAATTTGAAATTTTGGCATTTAAGAAATCCTAACATTTTACAAACCTTTGTATTAAAAATAAATTCGCACATTTTTAACACTCATTTTCAAAACTTATAACATATCAAAAGCAAGTTGTGATTTTAACATAGAGGCAAACAATTATTCAAAACTAAACTAACCTTGGGCATGAGCTAGGAAAACCAATACTCTATCTATCTCTTTAGTCGCATGAGCACGAGCATGAGCAAGTAGGAGATGAAGTTAAGTTGTTCGGTCATTCAACAGTGGGTTCTCTCAATATCTCTATAAGCTTCTTTTATTTGTTTTGGTGTTAGACATTTTGGGAGAGTTATGGGTGGTGAACTGATAGATATGGTGCAGATACCATGCTATCCATATATGTATACGTATCCTTATCCGCTTGGATAGAAAAATAATTATCGGTATCTGTGTCCTCTCGGACTCTCGGGATTCGGATATTATCAGAATCTCTTTACATTGTTTATCAATCTTAATTAAAGCTAATTTTGAAATTAACTAAAATCCATATTGAATAAAAATTAGACGATCGAAGTCCAAGATAATTTTTCTATAACTAACTAAAAAGCGACAATATAAACTCTTCAGAGAATGTTTGAAATTAAGTACTAACCTTAAATGTTCATGTAGGGGGCTTGGAGGTAGTCTATGAATTATAGAGAGCTTCCCCAATTAATAGAAGAGACTCAAGAGAAGGAAGCAACATGAAGACAGCGAGCCAGCTTAGAGAGGCAGCTCGGCGGGGCAGCTCATAAAGGAATCTCAGTGATACAACTTAGTGAGTAAACTGACCGAGAGAGCTCCTTTTCAACTTCCGTTCTTACTTATTCAGATTGCATATGTTAAATACATTTGTTTTAATGTTGTAATGATTGTAATATAAAGTGTGAGGTCAAACGGTACTCGTAAGAGACAAGGACTGACAGGGCTTGGGAGAGCTTACATGCTCTATTGAATGACCTCGTATTGGGAACTTTAGAGGGATTTGGTTTGGAGGATTAATAAGTGAGGCAGCGTTAAGGCTTATCTTGACCATCTTAGATACACCTGGTAAAATACCGAGAGACCTTTCACCGTGGAATCTTGTGTGGAGTAGCCTTGAGTTCCATCGTATATTGAGTTTTGAGCCAACCAGTCCTCTATTGAATGTCATATCTACTGTAGGTGATGTCATTAGCCATCTAAATACTGTCAAATCCGTAGTTGAGTAAACCACTGTGGTATTGGGGTTGTTAGACAGTTTGGGTAGCCTCCTCTGTTGTGATAGTCCTCTGCCGCACAGTGGTTGGGCAAAAGGCATGTCTTGAGATTTAATGTTTATGACGTAGGGCTGACTGGCCCATCATGTATTTAATATTTGTGATGTAAAGTATGAGGGGATGTCTTTCACAGTTGTGAAGGACTGAGGCGTCTCAGAAATGTTGTGGGGCTATTTAATGGCCTCAACTACCTCTGAGAAAGGGGGCTCCTTCTAGAGAATTTATTGCTAGAAAGATAATATATCAGGGAGGAGTTCTTGCAAACTAGAGGGTTTACTCACCCGTCATTGTCATTTATTGTGAATATTTTAATGACTAACCAGAGATTCTTCAGAGTTTGTTGGTGTTAGTGTGTTGGCTGCGTGCAAGGTGTATCTATGGTGCTTACTTCTCTCTCACTTTGAATGAGTTACTTCGGAGTTTCCTTTATTATTTTTTGAGTTATACATGAGAGATTTGTGAGTTCAATCTGAGTTGTTATTAAATTGTGTTTGTATGTTTATCATGTGATTATCAAGGGTATTCGGGTTAAGTGTTATCACTATACCTATAGGGGTTACACCTTCATTTATACTTGAACAACCCTTTTACAACTCCTATTCATGAATAATGTTCTCTTTTCCTCTTATTGAATAATCCATATCTCCTCAACATGCATTTCTCCTTTGTTAAAAAAGAAAGATACACATCAAAATTCTTAACTTTATGCACCTACGCTACTTTGTGGTCACCAATAAACATGTAATTGAATTTTTTCAAAGTATTGTTATGAGTGGCAGTGGGCAACCTAACATGTAATTGGATTTTTTCTTTCCTCTTCCAATTGAAAAACCCATCGATAAAAAATGCATCACAACCACCCACGTGCTCCTTACTTACCACATTAAAAAGATAACAACAAAAATAATATACGACCTCTTTGTGGACACTATATTCTAACCAAGTTGAGTGTTCATCAAACCAAGAAAGATTAAATCGCCTTAACCCTTCTTGATCTCTTTGAAGAAATTTATGATCACGAGGTTTACAAGATGGGGCATTTTTTTGAAATACCTAAGCATAACTAGAAGAAAATAAATAAAAGCAAGATCAGATTTTTACATCAAAAAAATAACAAAGCAAAGTGAGATTTAAACATACAAATAATTAAATTAAAGCAAAATCATATTTTTACCCCAAAAAACAAAACAATAGTTCAGATTTTTACACCAAAAAAATAAATAAAAGCAAGATCAGATTTTTACCCAAAAAAATCAAAGCAAGATTTTAACATACAAAACAATTAAATCAAAGCAAGCAAGTTCAAATTTTTACACACGAAAAAAAAATCAAGTTCAGATTTTTATACAAAAATAAAATAAAATAAAATAAAGGCACGATGAGATTTTTACAAAAAAATATATAAAGCAAACTCAAATTTTAACATACAAATAATGAAATCAAAACAAGTCCATATTTTTACACTAAAAAAACAAAACAAGCTCTTATATTTACACCAAAAATAGATTAGAGTTTTACACTAAAAAAACAAAGCAAACTGAAATTTTAACATATAAAAAATTAATTTAAACTAAACTATTCTTGGACAAGAATATCACACTACTCTCTCTTTAGATACCAATTTTATGATTCTTTCAATCTCTTTCTACAAATGTTAATTTATCTTAATTTTTAATAATTATTAATTATGGATAGAAGTAATAGTAATAGTAGTAGAGCTAAAACTAGCTAATAGATTTTTGATAAAATAGGCATTTACCTCTTTACCCTACAAAATTTTTACATATTATTAATTTAATTTACAAATTTGCGGTTGAAGTTTTTTTCCCCCAAAAGACAAGGTGGGCAGCTGCCAACCATGTGTTCTTCTTGCCTCCGCCCATGGCTCTAGGGTTAGTTGATATTGGTAGGCCAATAGAAACATTTTTCTCTCTCCTTCTAAAATATAATGTTCATCCCATTCATATGGTTCATGCATTGACCTAGCCGAAAAAGAAAAAAGAAAAAAACCTTGAGAAAAATGGCTTATCCAGCTGTCACGCGATCTCAAACATTATCCCCATCATCCCAAAAATATAACGAGGAGCCATCACCAACCAAAAACTCTCAAAGCACGGTAACCTGCGTTTACCAAACCCATATAGGTGGCTACTGGCGAAATGTCACCGTTTTATGGAACAAAAACTACATGAATCACTCACTCAACATCTCCATCGATAGCCTAGAAACTGACTCTCCCCACACATGCAAAATTGATCTCAAACCATGGCATTTTTGGGCCAAAAAAGGGTACAAAACATTCGACGTTGATGGCAACACAGTACAAACATATTGGGATCTCCGGTCAGCCAAATTTTCGGGCAGCCCAGAACCGTCCTCAGATTTCTACGTGGCCTTAGTTTTAGACGAAGAGGTTGTATTATTATTGGGTGATTACAAGAAAAAAGCTTACAAAAGAACCAAATCTAGACCAGCACTCGTTGATGCATTAATGTTTTACAAAAAGGAACATGTTTTTGGGAAAAAGAGTTTTTCAACCAGAGCAAAATTTGATCGCAGGAAAAGAGAGAATGAGATTATTGTAGAGAGTTCGACTAATGGGCCTAAGGATCCAGAGATGTGGATTAGTATTGATGGGATTGTTTTGGTTCATATCAAGAATTTACAGTGGAAATTTAGAGGTAACCAAACTGTGTTGGTGAACAAGCAACCGGTTCAGGTTTTTTGGGACGTTCATGCATGGCTATTTTCTGCACCAGGGTCCAGCCATGGATTGTTTATTTTTAAACCAGGGGCTCCAGAGCCGGATGAGGAGGAGGAGAGAGAAAATAACAGCGTAGAAGAGAGCGAGTCCAGCACCGAGAGCCGGTATTACTCAACTCAGAGCCACTCAAAAGCCTCAAAGTTTTGCCTCTTCCTGTATGCTTGGAAAATTGAGTGAGGAAAGTTGGTTTCGGTAATTTGGGCTGCACGCACAACTTTCTGACTATGAAATCAGATTATTGAGTAATGATACTCTTACCGGTACTTACTATCGATTTAGTACCAAATGCGCTTTATTTGATTGTACATTGGTAGAACTTACAGCATTTCCTGACGAGACCCACACCATAGTACAAACAAATAAAATAGTACCGATACTAACTCGGTACTAACACCCGGTGTGTATAACATTTTCCTAAATTATTATATGATCATGCAAGAATTTTATGTGGGTTACAAACTTCTATTGTTGTGCAATGATTTCATTTCACCCGTGTATAGGGTGCTAGCTCTAAATTAATGTTAATAGATATCGACAATCTTCTTTACTTTTGAATATCATAGAGTATTCATCACTATCAATATGTGTTTTTTGATATGAAAAGTGGACAAAGCTATGCGTTTAGAGAATTCAACTAAAAGCGCATCAATGACTAATGTTACTTTATTAGAATGTTGTATAATAAATGACTGTATAATAGTGCAAATAGTTTGTCATGTCACATTATACTTAGGGTAACTTTTAATTTAATTTTTTGGTGCACAATGCATTTTCTTATGAAATACGTCTAACATATCCCCTCTCTAGATTTTAATTTTTAATCCTCAATGTAATGTATTAAAAGAAGCGATGAGAAAGTGCAGCAAAAGCATGCCAAATTTAATTTTTGTCAACATCACTCTCTCCGTCGCAGCGTCGGCCGCGAGAATGCCAAAGAAATGCCGTCATTGGGCTATGAAATGTAATAATTTTAGGGGTCCATTTAAAGATAATAACTTTGAGCGCTTTTATAAAATTCGATATAAAAAAATGTTTCAAAACCACCATAAATATTTCGAAAACCATCATAAGAATTATTAAAATCGTCATAAAAGATAATTGAATTCGCTTATAATGTTATATGTCAGTAAAAGCATAATAAAAATTATTTTACTTAAGCAGTTGTGATTAATAAAGGGGCACATTTTAAGGTTCGCCTCGAGCACCGAAAATCTTGGCCTCATCCCTGCCTAGTCGTCTACACATATTTTATCATTAGCCCTAATTTTTATTATAAAATTTGTTACTTTCTCATAAATTACCATCTCTCTCTCTCTCTCTCTCTCTCTCTCTCTCTCATGCTCTCTCTCACACACACACACACGCACACTGTGTGTGCGCGTGCATGGCCATACGAACCAAATTTGCTTAAAATTCAACTCTTTAATAGCTTGTAGCGAAATATACATTGGCAATCTATGAAAATACACACACTCATACACACACACACACACACACACACACACACACACATATATATATATATATATATAGAGAGAGGTTCTCCAGTGAACCTAAAAATCGAACTTTTTAATGAACCTCATACAACATTAAAAATAACCCAATTAATTGTAATTCATACGTTGTAATTGGTCCGCGCCAGAGGGCAACGGACATGCATGTGACACACGCACCCCCTATCCCCTCCCCCCTCCCCACTCCCAATTGTAACTGCCCCAAACCCCAGCGGCAACATATATGGTTTGATAGGTTTGGGATTGGGTTTGGGTTGAATAGATATATGGGTATCGGGTTGGTATTTGTGTTAGAGTTCCGGGTCTATGGCAGGTTAAATGGTTTCCTAGTTAAAGTCAGGTTTGGCCGGCTTGATTGTGTCGATTTTTATTTGGCTAGAAGGTTTGTGTTTGGGGTCGAATCATGTTGTTGGTTGCCGACAGTATAAGGAGGTGGTAGTGAGTTGGTCGGAGTTTATTGGAAGTGGGGGTTGGGTTTAAAGGGTCAAGGGGTAGAGAGAAACAGTGGTCGGAGTTGGGTTGTGACGGTGCATTTACTCCGACGAGTATGGTTGCTGGGTGGGGTCTAAACTGGGGCAGGCCCGGGGTAGAAAGTGGTCGGGTTTTGTTGCTAGGTTAAAGGTGTCTCCCATTTTACACCAGAGATGGTCGGACGTGTTGGACAGAAGGTCAGAGCAGGCGTGGGTCGGAGTTTTCTGGTTTAAGGGTTAAGTCCGATTTATAGTTTGTTAGGTTTGGGGCAGTTACAATTTGGGTGGGGGTGGGGTGGGGTGGGGAGGGGGAGGGGGTGCGTGTGTTACACGCGTGCATTCGTTACCACTGGCGCGGGGCAATTACAACAAGGAATTATAATTAATTGGGGTTTTTTAATGTTTTATGAGGTTCATTAAAAAGTTCAGTTTTTAGGTTCACTATAAAACCTCTCTCTCTCTCTCTCTCTATATATATATATATATATATATACGTGTGTGTGTTTGTGTGTGTATACGCACACATAACATATTACACAGTACACACACATATACACGAATTATACACACATATATATACAAACATAAATGAATAAATACACACATATATACAAATACTCAAATACCCAAATACATAAAAATATTACCTTTCTGATTGAAAGAGAGCGAAAGATGATAAACTTGAGATTGAGAGAGAGGAAGCCAAAAAACTTGAGATTGAGAAAGAGAAAGCCGAAAAATATTAGGGATTGAGAGAGAGAGAGAGAGAGATTTTGGGTGAAATGAGAAATTAGTCTTGATTTTAGATATAAAGACACTAGTCGTGGCCCAAAGTTGTGACCCATTGCCGTGACGAAACCTTTTTCCACGTCATCAACGATGACTATGGATTTTGAAATAACTATCATCACGACCTTAGTCCATGACCCACACGCATGACCATTTTGAAATGTTCATTGTGTAAAATTGTGGTCGTATTTGATGGATTTTTAGCACCGGTCATGGACGTGGTCATGGCCCTAGTCAGTGACCACACTTGGAGGAAATTTTAGCACGAATTTGGCGCCATGATGGTCACACATTGGTCACAGATGATGGTTATGACCCATAGTGGTCAGGGTTCCAGGCCCTGACCAGCTCCAAGTACTTCCATGACCACACTTGGTTATGGAACTGGTCACGCCTATGGTTTGCATGGTCACGACTTTAGGCCATGACCATTGCTAGTCACAGTTCAAATTTGTGACCCCCTGCCGTGAATTTCATAAAATTTGGTATAGTGCATATTATGTTCTACGATAATATTGTTCTTAACATTCATTTCCTCATATTCATTTCAATTCATATATTTTTTCCACCTTATTACTTACATTTACATGGTCGTGATTATTGTTACGATCATTTTTTTAATACTAATAAAAATTATATATTACAATAATATATTTTGAAACGGGTTACACTCGACCCTTCATCTCACGGGTCACCACTAATATTTACCATGAATGAGTTCATTCCTCCAATACAATACTACTTGGTGTAGTCAAATATATCATCACACATCTCTCAACACGTGTCATATTTTCCATGTAAGAGATGGGAGAAACAAAATTCTTGTAAGTTAATGCGGAGAGGGGTAATGATGAATCCGTAAGTTCATATGAGGAAAGAATATTCCTCTATTTATTCTATAATGATTAGAGTACATCTAAAAAAAAACCCAAAGCATCCCCAAATTACATTAAGTGCTTGTACATTAGGGTGGTGCTCACATATAGTACAAGCACTTAATGCACTTTGGGTTTGATTTTAGGAATTGTTTTTTAGAACTCATAGCATTATTCTTATAACTATGGTGTAGTCATTCAAACCTTCTTATGGGCCACATGGTGCCATTTTAATGTCATGGCCGATAATATGGGGTATGATCATGTATTGTATTGGGGATGAGGTCGATGTCAAAGGAGATCATAGGTTTTGTTAGTCGGGTTCTCTATTAGTTCTTTACTAGATATGGTGGGATAGGTCGCTCGAGATATGAGGAGGTCGAGCTCGAGCTCACATGTTGGATGTTCTATATACATGCAGTCAGCTTGTCTCAGTCCTCTTACTAATGAGTTGAGTGTTATGTATGTCTTCATCCAAAACAGGGTAAATCTATTGCCCCTAGACCTCAACTAGACATAATTAGGAGTTGGGTGTTGGGTCATTGGCATCCAAGTTTAGCTCAACATAAGTGCTTGATATCTTCATGATGGATAAGACGTCATCCCATAAAGGTAAAAAAACAATTTGGAGTTTAAATTAATTCAAAGACTTTATTTCTGGGATGTTTATTTTTATCAAAAATGAACAAGGCTTTTTATTTTTTAAAAAGAAAAATATTTTATTTAAACCTCATTCAAATGAAATGAGAATCTCGTTCAAACGAGATTGGATTTTCTTTAAAAGGGTTGTTTAAAGTTTTTATCTAATGAAAATTGATCGAGGGCGTACTGTTTTGACTCGTCAGAAGGTCGTTTGAAGCTAGTTCAAACGAGATAGCTTGGTCATTCGAACAAGATTTATTTCATTAGAATGAACTGCTATTCTCGTTCAAAAGAGCGTTGAAAATCATTCGAACGAGTTCGCTGCCTCGAGATTTATGACTTTTTCCATATTTATTTCTACATATCTTTTGTAAAAGTTCTTCTTTGTCTAGTGTTCTAAAACACTTTTAATTCACAACATACATCCTGAAAATCATTCTTGTCAATTTGTTTAAATGCTAAAAAGTTTTGGTATCTTCAATACACCTTTGAAGAGAAGGAATCTCCACGACTGACTTGAGATACCCGAGAGAACTCACTGATGAAGACAAAGGTTGATCGGTGGGTACCAAGCATGGAAGGACGCATGTGGATAACACTCGACTGAGTATTTTTCTTTAGAAATTTGCGAAGATTAACGTGTTATACTTGTGGAGGTTATGAATTAGTCTGTAAGTCGATTGTCTTTTAATATTTCTAAAGTGCTGAATAAAGGTGTTACCCAAAAGGGTTTTTTTTTTTCCTGAAACTTTGCCTTTGTTGAATGCTTGGTTTAATGTATCTATTTTATCACATAGATGAATGTTTAGGATAAAAAAATTAAATTGATTTAAGATAAAAATTGCAAGAATAAATATTTGTTTGTGACCATCCTTGTCGAGAACATTTATTTTCGTATGTACTTTCTTAATATTAGTAAAGAGCTAGGTTATGGTGGTTGGGGAATCCTTTGGGACTGTTTATTATAACTTGGATGATTGATGACCACCCATAATGGCCACATACTAATCGTTGTCAATAACTCCTACGTTTTAAGATTGAAGAGGGTTATGTATTCCTAGTTGAAATCATATTTATTATGTTGGACGGTCAGCATGTGTGTCACACATTTGGATAACTTCATGCCAAAGTAAAAGTAATTTTCTCAATATTTTATTTATTTTGAATACTCAGTTGTGATATGATTTATATTTTTTATGAATAATGCAGGTTGATGAACCTATTACAGAATACACATAACATTGTTAACGTCAACCAAAACACCATCTCCAATAAGCTATAAAACGATCAAACCCCATTCTTTATCTAGTTGGAAAATTTACAAAATTTATGAAAAAACTATTTATCTAATATCTCCAATTAATAAGGGTATTCTATTTACATGATATGGAAGATTGTTTAGAACAAGTCATTGACTGAAACTCTATAAAATGTTATTTTAAAGAAGAATATGGGTCTTCCTATTCTTCTATGTCACGTTGTCTAGTCATTAATGGATTTTCACATATACAATTATGTTATGAAATACAAAAATGACTTTGCACATCAAAGCCACAACACAAACAAAAGTCAAGTTTAAGATATGTTTTTTTTTTCCTTTTTACAAGATATAGATTTAGGGTGATGGAAACCAACATTGTCGGTGACCTAAAAGCCTTCACGTAGGGGCACTAATGGACTAGTTGTAGCCTTGTTTTCCTAACTAAAAATACTTTATTCAAACCCAATATATTATTTACTTAAGCCATATATGATAGTGATTGTTTCCAAAACCCTTTATATTCTTGTGTCATTTTTTTTTTAAATTATGTGAATTTGGAATGGTAAGGTGAGGGCTTCAACGGGGATAGGGAAAGATAAACACCCAAAACATTTACCTTCATTCAAAATAGGGGTGCCTGGGAACCTCATTTGTTTCATTTTGTTAGTTTTCACTCTCGTTAGATTTGAAGTGTCTGGGTTTTCCTTCTCGTAAACACTCATGTTACCCTGGCCTTTTGCGTGGTAAAGAAAAGAAGGTATAAAAGTTTAGTAATGGGGTTGAGAGTGTGATTTATGCTAGTATAAATGGAGATACACCAATTAAATGTATTTTCAATTTTAATCTTGATGAAATATGAAACAAATATAAAAAGGTCTATGTGAGAAGATTTATCATTGATTCATCACACATTCCAGATTTTTATCTTATTAAACAAATTAATGATAAATCGCACAAAAAATATAAATCGACATATAACACCAGTTGTACGAGAAAAACCCGCTAATCAAAAAATCCTTAAACCAATGAACTAATTTCACTAACAAATTGGAAAATTCATACAAATGGGATTAACATCTTGCACTATCTTTCACATTACATTCCAAACTAAATTTTCCACCATTTTTTAGTAAGCAAAGACCTCTATAACATCAGTGATAATCTCAGCATCTCAATGTATTGATCAATGATCAATAATGTTGTCCATGAGCCACTTTATCAAGGTCTTATTTAAACGTGTAGTAATCTCTTGATTCCAATGGTGTAAAATCTCAACGTGAACTTCAGAAAATCGCACGATTTTTCTAGGAATTTAAACAGTGATGTGTTTGAGAGACTAAATGATAACAAAATGTAGATGCCATAAAGGTTTTTCCTTCCAGTTTATTATTGATAAAGCTCTCGAACAAAGGGTGATTACATAAAGAAGTGAAGAAAAGTGAAAGGATATAGCTTGTACTCTCTCCTAGCCTCCTATAGCAACCTTACAGCTTTTGAAACCAATCCTAAATCGCCTGACATTGACAGAGAGAAAGCCAAAAGCTTTGCATATGTTCTAAATAGTTCTCCATCAGATCAAATAATCAATGTTAAACCATACGAAACCTTCAAAGGTGCACCTATGATTTCTTTCACAGAAGAAGAAAATTTTAAGCTTGCTGACCCATACAAATTCTCTCTCATTGGAATATTTCCTTTTGACAGACCCTCCATGGAGTCCATTCATAAAGAGTTCTTAACTTTCTCTCTCAAAGATGCTTTTTCAATGACCTTGTGGACGAGAAACATATTCTAATAAAGCTTTTCTGTGAGGTAGATTATATGAGATTATGGTTGCGTAATCAATGGTACATCTACAAATCTCCCATGAAAGTTATGAAATGGACATATAATTTTACACCAGGTCAAGATATCTCGATACTTCCTATTTGGTTATCTCTACCACATCTTCCGGTTCATTTATTTGCAAGACCATCTTTATTTTCTATTACAAATTTAATTGGTATTCCTTTAAAAGATGATGAAACCACTACTAATGTTAGTAGACCAAGTCAAGATAGACTTTGTGTTGATATTGCCAAAAAACTTCGAAAAAAATTCGCATATGTTGTGGGAACATGAACTTTACAAGAATGTTTCCATTATCTGCATTGGTTGTACTAAGATTGGTCATGTTGAATCGGAATGTTGTTTAATAATGAAGATGGAGGTCCAAATAATCAAGGTTATCGAATTGTTGAGGAGATGAACAAGATTAAGCAAAACACGAAATTAAATAGAGGTATGGAAAAATGCTCTCAGATAGAGAAAGTAGCAAAATCAAGCAATAACAAGAAACCACCAGGGGTATGGGTTGAAGAATCGGTAGCCAAAGGTATTAAAATTCTAGACAATGCCCAGTAAGGCCAGGATTTTAGAGATGAAGGGAAGAAGCCACCATTGCTTATACAAGAAATTACTAATCATGGCCTTGCTTCAACATATCTTACAGGTACGATCATCAGCACCGAAAAATAATCGATAAATGGTGAGGAAACTTGCTGCCCGAGATTGATGGAAGCGGATCACAATGTGGTGGAAAAAATCCCACAAAATGAGGAGACGTATTCCATGGAATCAGATGATCAAGTTGTTACACACATATTATTAATGGACGCTGAAGACCATGAGCAAGGTGAGATATTGCCATAATTTTAAAATCTTTTAAATAATAAACCCACGTGCCTTAAAAAGAAAACTGACACGACTCAGAATGTGTTTCTAAAGTGTGTGCTCTCTAGGCTCAAGTGCAAGCCTATCGTTCAAGTAATAAACCGATAAGTCGGGTATCGATCCTCAGGGAAACAGGACAACGGAATTGTGACGACGGGATAATATTGAGGAATCCTAGCGATGACTCTAAAAAGAAAAGAAAAAGATTGATTTGGCTTTTTGGGATTGGTTAAACTAAATGCAATTATGGAATTATGATAAAATATGCAACTAACTAAATTATCTAAATGAAGAATGCAGAATTAAACTGAAACTTTTAACTAAATGATGAGAAAATAGGATGGGAATACACTCCCCCAACCCTAGTGTAATGCAGTGATAACGTTGATCATAAATTTATCCGATTAATTCAAACCCGGAATTTAGTACTCCCAAGCATTATGTATACGAGGTTCAAGCCCGCGTCATACCTAATCTGAGGATGAGTAAATCGGTATCGCGGTAATTGCATTCAAATTGTACTCTAAATCATCACGAGTACCCAGAGGCAAACGAGATATAAAGATCTACAATTCTTAAGAAATTACGCGATATGATTTAAATTAATCATTAAATTCAGCTGATCGACGTTATAGACACACACTAACACATCAGGTTGGGTTCATGCATCCCAACCTTGAAAAACCTAGCCGGACATGTTAAATGGACTAATGCATGAAATAATGACGTTGCATGTGTAGGAATTCATGATGAAACTAGTTATAAACATGTAACTACGTATTGTAAATGCAAAAACAAGTTGAATCAATTAGGAAAACTAAGCATGCAAGAACAATAATGAGGAACAAGAATTTTGAATTAAAACTGGTAAAAACAAACCCGAAATAATGAATTCTTGAAGTAATTTGTGCCCTTGATGTTCCTAGATATTTCTCCCCTTTTGTTCTCTCAAAAACTCTCTGAAAATAGCCCTAAAAGCTGCTCCTAGGTTAATGCCTACGTTCCCCACAAGTTTGGAGTCTTTTAAACCTAATAGGAGACTTGGAGATAACTCAGAATAAAATACAAAATTCGCGTGTCAGGTACAGCGAACCGGTTCGCCCCTACGAACTGGTTCGGGGTGGGGTTCGCATGTACCAGCCTGGACTTGCTCTCTACACTTAGATTTTTTTCTGGATTTTTCTTCTTTTCTTGGATTTTTCTTCAACTTCAACTGAGCATAACTTTTCAACCGTAGCTTGGATTTGGGTGCCGTTTCTTCCAGTGTTCTCGTTGTTCCGAGCTCTTCAACTTCCCACTTGACTTCTTCTTCCGGATCGGGCTGCAAAATTACCGACATGCCCTTGAACTTGCCTTCTTAGCTTTTCTTGCACATTCTTGTTTCCTCCTTTGCACTGCTTGCATAATTAACCTGTAAAGCCAATAGGAGTAGCACGAAACACGCAATACTCGCCAAGAAGGTTAGAAGCATAAAAGTGAATCAAATCCATATATGTTACATCATTCGGGTTCACAAAAGTCCTGAAATTAGGGGGATAAATATACAATATTTATGCCCAATCAAACCCCCCTAACTTAGAACTTTGCGCGTCCCGAGCAATGTAAAAGAATGAGAGTAAGAGTTAAGGACACTTCAAAAACTTTATTGGGATAGAGTACCACTTTCGCGGGCAAGTGATTGCATTTAGCATATGCAACAAGCCTTTAAACCTCTAGGTTACCCTATTAGGACGAGTTGTATCTCGTGAGGGTTTGCAGTGAATATACCCACAAAATTCGACTCAAAGAAAATTCAAAATATGCAAAAATTGTACAATTCAAACTTTTCCATAAAATAGTCATCATCAAGTCATATTTATAAGTCTCAAACCGTAGTGTGTGTGTGCGAAGCCGGAAATATAACCGCCAATTTCCATCGATTGATCATTACGTTACTTATCCGAAAATTCGTTTTGATTTCAATTTCTCACGGAATGCACTCACAAACGAATCTCTCGGATTGTGGCTATTTTCTCGGTATGCGTGATATAAAGAGTAAATATAATGGACACAAAATCACGCATACAATTAGAAAGATGGAAATTTCATGGTGAAAGGATCTCATCAACGGATTACGGTTTTAAAAACGGGAACATCGCCTCTATTTCGCGCATTTAACCTCTTATATTATCTTTTGGTGTATTAACTCTCCACGCGGTACTCAATTTACGCAATTTGGACTCGGTTAGGACTTTTTCGGGTTAAAGGTTGCATTGGGTAAAATAAAGGCGGTATGGAAGGTTGGAATTGGAAAAGTCATTCGTGATGTCCATTTGTACATTTTCCGGGCTATTGCTCATTTTTTTCTTCTTTTTCTATTTTTTTTTTCATTTCTATTATTTTTTTTTCTTGCTATTTTTGTTGAGCATTCTTCTATTTTTTTTTTCTTGCCCCTTTTTGTTGCACTTTTCGGACTTAAATTCTGAATTTTTTTCATTTTTCGCAATTCCGGGCTATTTTGGGTTTTTCGAGTTGTCAAACTAAAGGGAAAATTATTTGGCTCAATTTGGGTTACAAAAGGGATAATTTTTCGCTACTTTTTCTGGCCAATATTTTTGGGTGACAAACGAGGGCCTACTTCATTGTCCAAAATACCAATTGCGTTACCATATGCGTTTCGAGATGAATTTAAGTTTAGAGACTAATTTGGCACGATTTTCAAGACAACATTGCACACATTTTTCAAAACCGATCAAATGAAAAAATTTGAGATCCTTGACAACTCATTAAGCGCTAAAAAGAACTTTGAGTTAACAATTAACTCGGATTGATTTAAAATCTCGCAAAACGTGATAGGCTCGAATCTCACCGGGTTTGTTAATCTCCACATTTATTCGTTAAGTCGTCAATTTTTCGCTCAATTTCCATCTTTAGTCAATTTCGGCTTTGTGTATGTTGGATGTTTACAATTTGAGACTTCAATTTGACTTTTAATGATATTTTTGAAAAATTTGAATTCCAATTTTTATTTATTTTGAAGAAAAATATTTTTGGATTTTTCAAAATTTTATGATTTTTTTGGAAATTTTGGGCATTTTTTGAAAATTTGTGAAGTTTTAGAAATACGCACTTGTGACCCCCCTAACTTAGACTTTTGCATTGTCCTCAAACAAAAAGGACTAAAATCTAATTCAAAGCGAATAATAAGTGCGGGAAAATAAAACAACCAAATATGAAAAAAATGCAAGTTTGTATTATAACCAATAGAAGCCTGTGTTACATAAGAAAAGGAAAAATCAACTGTGAACAATGTGCAATCCCTACCACCACTAACAATTACATCAAAATATAAAAACAATAAAAGCTTATGGGGGAGGTGGGTGGGAGGAGCTCGGTGCATTCGGGTCATAGGGGTCATAAAAGAAGGGGGGAGGAGGACCACCAAAGTTGAGCTGGTGAAGGTGGACTTGCAGTTGATACATCATCCGGGTGTCCCTCCGGTAAGCCGCTTGATCTTGATTGTATTGGTTGATGAACCCGTCGAGACGGGACTCAACCGCTGAAAGGCGCCTATCGAAGTTTGCCCCCGGGGCTCGAAATCGGAATCCTCATCCTCAAATTCCTCCTCGTCGACATCCATCATCGGGTCGTCGGGAGCTTCCTCGGCCACGTCCTCCTCGTGAATAGGATGGTCGGGGTGAGCCACGCGCATTTGGTGCTCACTTCGAGTTGTGGACGTTCCGCCTACGGGGCGAGGAAGTCGAGTTTGGTGTCCGGGTTCATCCACTCCCGCATCCATCAAGAGCTCCGTAATGAAACGGGCGTATGGGAGTGCCACCTTGCCATTCTCGTCATAGGCGGCATTAAGGATATCCGCGTAGAAGACATGGGCAAGGTTGATGGTGCTCTCGGGGTCCAAAAAATAGTAGAGGAAATTGGCGTGACAGGACCGGACCACCGAGTCATTGGTGGTTTGGTGGATGGCACCACAAACAATGATGTGAGTGAAGCGGACCGTGGCGGCCAATCCACCAATGGGGAAGGTGTCGCGTGACCATTCCGCCCCGGGTGCCATGCGGGCAACGCATTCGTCTTTTGAGTGTGGGGCACCATTGTTGGGGTATTGGAAGGGCACGGGGAGGATCACCCCTTTGGCACGCATTTTGCGTGCAATGAGAGCTGCCGAGAAGGGAATGGTGATACCGTCGAGATACGCCTCGTGAAGTGTGGAAGATTTGCGAACCAAGGTCGCATAGAATTGATGAATGGCGGTCTCAAAAACGGTATTGCACGTAGGGGCGAGGAAAGAGCACCACCCACGGCGGTCAAAAAGGGCGGTGACTTCGCCCGGAAGGGTGTCCCAATCCACGAAGCGCTCGATGTGAATGGCGCGCGTGGAGGAGAAGTAGATCTCGGACCAATGGCGTTCTTGGACGCATCGGAATAACCCCCTACCCGGGTCATCAAGTATGGTGGTCTCATCATATTTCTTTGGGCGGGGAGCGGGGCGGCTCGGCATTTTTATGGAAAAGAGGGAGAGAGAGGGAGGAATTATGGGAGAAAATATGGGAGAGAAGAGAGTGAGGGAGAATGTTTTGGTGTGGAAAATGGAGGAGAGGTGGGGTGTATTTATAGGTGGGAAGGGGTGTGTTTTTGGTGAGAAATATGAAAGGTTGGGAAGGAGAGGGTGGAGGGAATGAATTGGGATGAATTTGGGAAGGAGGGAAGGATTTGGAGGGAAGAAAAACGTAGGGGGAAGAAGGGGAAAAGAATGGAGGGAAAGGGAATGAACTAGGAGAAAAGGGGGGAAGAATCTGACAGGTACAGCGAACCGGTTCGGGGGTACAGCGAACCGGTTCGCCCCTCCGAACCGGTTCTGGGGTACAACGAACCGGTTCGGGGGTACCAGGCTGGTTCAATCGAGGGAATTCACTCTTCTCTCCATTTCTAAGTGCTCTCTCATCCCCTAACTTGTGCATAATGCCCCTAAAAACCTTCTAGACCCTCGGGCTCTCAAAAACTTCCTCGAATACGACCTCGAAAAGCGTACTAGCACCCTCGAAAAACGTGCTAACCTATCTCTCATGCGACGCAGGCTCCGGACTCCTAACTAACCTATTTACACACGACTATTTTACACACAAAATCACCCCATACGCGTCGGGGGTGCGACGACCTCACTTGCTTAGCTCAATTGACCCCGTAAACAGGGTCCGACAACCAAATCGTGTCGACCTCATCCACAAACGCCTCTAGGTATAGCTTTAGGCGTTGTCCATTTACCTTGAACGTGTTTTCCCCTTTTAAATCGTTTAGTTCAACAGCTCCATGGGGAAAAACGTTCTTTACGACGAACGGGCCAGACCATCGTGACCGCAGCTTGCCTGGAAAAAGGTGGAGCCGAGAGTTGTATAGAAGAACTTTTTGCCCGGGATGAAACTCTTTTCTTCGAATGATGCTATCATGAGCAAGTTTCATCCTCTCCTTTGAAATTTTGGCGTTCTCATACGCATCATTGCGTAGTTCTTCTAACTCAATTAATTGTAGCTTACGGGCTTCACCGGCCTTGTCCAAGGCATAGTTCAATTGCTTAATTGCCCAATACGCTTTGTGTTCGAGTTCAACAGGGAGATGACAAGGTTTTCCATACACAAAACGGAAAGGGGACATTCCAAGTTG
Source organism: Sambucus nigra (assembly GCA_949130495.1). Taxonomy (NCBI): domain Eukaryota; kingdom Viridiplantae; phylum Streptophyta; class Magnoliopsida; order Dipsacales; family Adoxaceae; genus Sambucus; species Sambucus nigra. Next base: position 118,241,421 of record OX422213.1, read on the forward strand.
ATTTTTAAACGCGGTACGATAAGCCCAAAGTGCATCGGTCAATCTAAGGGACCAATCTTTTCGAGTAGGATTGACGGTCTTTTCAAGAATGTTCTTGATCTCCCGATTCGCTAGCTCGGCCTGCCCATTCGTTTGTGGGTGATATGTCGTCCCAACCTTGTGGACGACCCCATACTTTCTCATGAGCTTCTCAAATGGCCTATTGCAAAAATGCGTGCCATTATCGCTAATTATGGCTTTCGGTGCTCCGAAGCGAGAAAGTATGTGTTCCTGTAGAAACTTTATCACCACTTTGTTGTCATTAGTCTTAGTAGCTATAGCTTCTACCCATTTAGAAACGTAGTCTACCGCGACTAGGATGTATAGGAAACCAAAGGATGGGGGGAAGGGACCCATGAAGTCAATACCCCAACAATCGAATATCTCAATGATGAGTATGGGGGTAAGGGGCATCATGTCACGTCGAGAAATGGCTCCCATTCGTTGGCACCTATTACATGACTTACAAGCGTCATTTGCATCCAGGAAGATTGTGGGCCAATAGAGGCCGCATTGCAGAATTTTAGCGGCCGTCTTTTTCGCCGAGAAGTGGCCTCCACATGCTTCCGAATGACAAAACTGGATGACCTTTGGAATCTCTTCATCCGGTACACATCGTCGGATGATTTGGTCGGCGCAATATTTAAAAAGGAAGGGATCATCGTAAAAGAACATGCGCGACCAATTAAGAAACCTCTTCTTATCTTGCGGTGTCCAATCGGGAGGGACGGCTCCCGTGACTAGATAGTTTACTATGTCCGTAAACCAGGGATAGGAAGAGGTGGCAAATAGTTGCTCATCCGGAAAGTGCTCGTCTATGGGTATGGGATCACTAGGTACGTCGGACGAGAGCCGAGATAAGTGGTCGGCCACGACGTTTTCTACTCCTTTCTTGTCTTTGATGGAGAGATTAAACTCTTGTAGGAGTAGGATCCACCTTATGAGGCGCGGCTTGGCGTCTTTCTTCGTAAGTAGATATTTTAAAGCCGCGTGGTCGGTGAAGACAGTGATAGGAGAGCCAATGAGATACGATCTGAACTTATCAAGGGCAAAGACTATCACTAGCAACTCCTTCTCCGTGGTAGAGTAGTTGAGTTGAGGTCCGGCAAGGGTCCGGCTAGCATAGTAGATGACATGAGCTTGCTTATCTTTTCGTTGGCCCAAAACGGCCCCAATTGCGTAATCGCTTGCATCACACATAAGTTCGAACGGTAGGGACCAATCCGGAACTTGCATGATGGGAGCGGACACGAGCATGTTCTTTAATTTATCAAAGGAGCTCTGGCATGCCTCGGTCCACTTAAACGGGTTATCCTTCATGAGAAGGTTGCTTAAGGGTCTAGCGATAGCGCTAAAGTCCTTAATGAACCTTCGATAAAACCCGGTGTGACCCAAGAATGAGCGCACGTCTTTAAGCGATCTCGGTGGGGGAAGGTCAGCTATGACATCTATTTTAGCCCTATCAACTTCTATGCCCTTGGATGATACTATGTGACCAAGAACTATTCCCTCAGTGACCATGAAATGGCACTTTTCCCAATTCAGCACTAAGTTCTTGTCCACACACCGGGTAAGTACTTTTTCCAATTTTTCTAAACAATGATCGAAAGAGGTGCCAAAAATGCTGAAATCGTCCATGAACACCTCGAGTCCTCTCTCGACCATGTCGCTAAATAAGCTCAACATGCACCTTTGAAAGGTCGCGGGTGCATTACACAAGCCAAATGGCATACGTTTGTAGGCAAACGTACCAAAAGGGGAAGTGAACGTCGTCTTCTCTTGGTCAAGTACATCTACCTCTATTTGGTTATATCCGGAATAACCATCAAGGAAGCAATAATAAGGGTGGCCCGAAACTCTCTCAAGCATTTGATCGATGAATGGCAAGGGGAAATGGTCTTTTCTTGTTCCCGCATTGAGTTTTCGGTAATTAATGCAAACACGCCAACCGGTGGTGGTGCGTTGGGGAACAAGCTCTCCCTTGGTATTCTCAATCACAGTTATACCCGACTTCTTTGGGACAACTTGAATAGGGCTCACCCATTTGCTATCCGAGATTGGGTAGATAATCCCGGCATCCAATAGTTTGATGATCTCGGTTCTCACAACTTCTTTCATATTGTGATTCAGTCTTCTTTGCATTTCTCTAGAGGGCTTAACATCCTCTTCGAGATGAATCTTGTGGGTGAAAATAAAAGGACTGATCCCTTTCAAATCAGCTATACACCAACCAAAAGCACCCTGGTGCTTCCTCAGAATTCTCATCAATTTGCCCTCCTGCCCTTCGTCTAGGCTAGAGGAGATAACAACAGGAAATGTCTCATCCTCTCCTAGGTATGCATATTTGATATGGGAGGGGAGTTTCTTTAATTCGAGGGTTGGAAATTTTTCACTGGAGGAAGCCATATGTGTATCCCTCGGAGGTAGTTCCTCGAATCTAGAAACCCAATCAATCTCTCTCACGTCCTCGTCTGACGCACTCTCATCGAGTAATTCTCTCAACCTTCCAACATCCCTCTCGAAGTGGGTAGACGTCCCCTCACACTCAAAGCTCGTCGCTAAACATGACTCTAAGGCGTCGCCACAAAAAGTTTCCTCGAAGTACTCGTCTACTACCTCATCTATGAGGCTCACCGCGTGAAGATCATCTTCCTCCCCTGTATTTTGGGCTATGTGGAAGATGTTGGTTTCCAAGGTCATGTTCCCAAAAGTGAGCTGCATTCGCCCATTCCTTGTGTTGATGATTGCATTAGCTGTAGCTAAGAAAGGGCGACCAAGGATGATGGGAACATGGTTTCTTGAGTTAAAGGAGGGCTCCGTGTCCCAAATGACAAAATCTACCGGGAAATAGAAAGTGTCCACTTGGACGATCACGTCCTCGACTATGCCTCGTGGAATCTTCACTGATCGATCCGCCAATTGGAGAGTGACCTTTGTGGGATTGAGGTCTCCCAGGTCAAGTTGCCTATAAATGGAGTAAGGAAGTATGTTTACACTTGCTCCCAAGTCAAGTAAGGATTTCTCAATTTTATTATCTCCAATGATGCATGATATGGTGGGTGCACCAGGATCTTTAAATTTAGGCGGGAGATCATTTAGCAGAATGGAACTCACGTTCTGAGCTAGAAAGACGTTCTTTTTAACTTTCATCCTTCTTTTTACCGTCAACAAGTCTTTGATAACTTTGCCGTAGGCTGGAATTTGTTTGATGGCATCAAGGAAGGGTAGATTCAGCTTCACTTGCTTTAGAACTTCTAGCACTTCATCACGTGGAGTCCCTTTTTGATTAGGAATCAATCTTCGAGGAAATGGTGCTGCGGAGGGTGGTTTAACTACCACCTCAGGCTCACTAGTGTCTTCCTTATCACTCTCGTCCAAGGGGACATCTTCGGCCTCTTTCGTGCCGGGCGAAATCTCCTTGTCTTTTGTTGTGTCGTGTGGAGGAGGTGATAAATCAACGACTCTTCCACTACGAAGAGTGGTCACTGCTTGACATTGCTCCTGATGTTCAGTGGATGTGGAGCTAACACTAGTTTGACCTTGGGGAGGTCGTTGGCCTTGGGCAGGGAATTTGCCCTTCTCTTGAGCACTCAACGAGGATTGTATCTTAGACAGGTTTGCATTTAGGTCGCCAATGAGACGATCATACTTGGCATTGGTTGCGGCCTGGTTTGCGATGAATTGATTCACAGTGTCCTCGAGAGTTCTCCGCTGTGGCGGGATGTAATTTCCATGATGTGGTGGTACTTGCACATGTCCTTGCATGTGTGGAGCTTGTTGAAATTGTTGTGGAGGAGGAGGGGCAACATGCGAAGGAGGGTTCATTGCAGCATGTTGTTGCCCGTAGCTAAAACCGGGATGATTTTTCCACGAAGGGTTGTATGAATTCCCGTGCGGGGCACCGAAATTACCCTTAAAGCCTCCTATACCACTAACTTGCTCTTGCAACATTACTTTGCAGGCGGGTATCGTCGGGCATTCTTCAGTTGAATGTCCCGCCTCACAAATTGCACACACCTTTTCGACGGGATTCTTGATGGATCCAACTACCTCACATAAGTCTCGCAGTCCTCTTGTCCAACCGACAGTCCGACATAGAATTCTTATCTACGTGGAATAGACCGGATGTCGACGGAGCGGTGGTAGATTGTCGATTTCGGTTTTGAGTGTTCGGATCCGAGGTATCCCAGGATTGGGTAGTCTCGGCAACATACCTCATGTGAAGATCAGCGTCATGGGCATCTAGATCGACAAATGGACCACTTCCCATGGTTTCAACAAGCTGTTTAGAATTAAGATTTAACCCATTATAGATAAAGGAGATGATTTGCGATGGGTCAAATCCATGATGGGGGCACGAAGCCACTAACTCGTTAAAACGTTCATAACATCGATGGAAAGGCTCATTTTCTTGTTGCCTGAATGCTTGAATTTGAGCCTTTATAGAGATTGTTCGATGTGTTGGGAAGAATTTCTTGAGAAATTTAGACTGTAGCTCATTCCAGGATGGAATCGAGCTTGGAGGTAAAGACCATAGCCAAGCTTTGGCTTTATCTTTAAGCGAGAATGGGAAGAGTTTGAGGCGGATTACCTCTTGTGTGCAGGTTTGATCGTTGAGAGTATCACACACGTACTCAAATTCACTTATGTGGAGGTATGGCTTTTCAGAATCCATACCGTGATAATGTGGTAGTGTCTGGATCATCCAATTTTTGAAACGAAATTGCCCGGCATTATATGGGAGTATAATGCATCCCGGAGTGATAGTGCGCTCGGGATATAAGAATTCTCTCAACGGGCGGTACGGAGGCTCTTCCTCACCGGTAGTTGCATTACTGTGCTGCGACATTTCTCTCTCACTCGACGATTCGTCGTTCTCACTGGGTGTGCACGACGTGTGTCCTACGAAGGAGAAAGGAGTGTTGCTAGAGATTGAGTGTGACGGTGTGGGAGGTGGGATCCAGAATTGTGGGGCTTGTGGAGTGTGGGGACTATCAGGATTATACTCAACAAGTGGATTTTCGTGAATGCTAGTTGGAGTATTATGGGGTGTGGGAGTGGCTTCAGAATTTTGCATTAAGTTCAGGAGAGATGATGATTGTGAATCTTTTTGAATATTTTTTTTTTTTTTTTTTTTTGAATTTTTGAATTTTTGGTCAAAGTGTTGGATTAACTCGATCTAATCCTAAGTCTACCTAATTCCCCGGCAACGGCGCAAAAAACTTGACACGACTCAGAATGTGTTTCTAAAATGTGTGCTCTCTAGGCTCAAGTGCAAGCCTATCGTTCAAGTAGTAAACCGACAAGTCGGGTATCGATCCTCAGGGAAAAAGGACAACGGAATTGTGACGACGGGATAAGATTGAGGAAGCCTAGCGATGACTCTAAAAAGAAAAGAAAAAGATTGATTTGGATTTTTGGGATTGATTAAACTAAATGCAATTATGGAATTATGATAAAATATGCAACTAACTAAATTATCTAAATGAAGAATGCAGAATTAAACTGAAACTTTTAACTAAATGATGAGAAAACAGGATGGGAATACACTCCCCCAACCCTAGTGTAATGCAGTGATAACGTTGATCATAAATTTATCCGATTAATTCAAACCCGGAATTTAGTACTCCCAAGCATTATGTATACGAGGTTCAAGCCCGCGTCATACCTAATCTGAGGATGAGTAAATCGGTATCGCGGTAATTGCATTCAAATTGTACTCTAAATCATCACGAGTACCCAGAGGCAAACGAGATATAAAGATCTACAATTCTTAAGAAATTACGCGATACGATTTAAATTAATCATTAAATTCAGCGGATCGACGTTATACACACACACACTAACACATCAGGTTGGGTTCATGCATCCCAACCTTGAAAAACCTAGCCGGACATGTTAAATGGACTAATGCATGAAATAATGACGTTGCATGTGTAGGAATTCATGATGAAACTAGTTATAAACATGTAACTACGTATTGTAAATGCAAAAGAAAGTTGAATCAATTAGGAAAACTAAGCATGCAAGAACAATAATAAGGAACAAGAATTTTGAATTAAAACTGGTAAAAACAAACCCGAAACAATGAATTCTTGAAGTAATTTGTGCCCTTGATGTTCCTAGATATTTCTCCCCTTTTGTTCTCTCAAAAAATCTCTGAAAATAGCCCTAAAAGCTGCTCCTAGGTTAATGCCTACGTTCCCCACAAGTTTGGAGCCTTTTAAACCTAATAGGAGACTTGGAGATAACTCATAATAAATTTCAATGTTATACTAGGTGTAACAAAGAGGACATGAAAGATTCATGGGCAGATATCAATCATCTTGCTTTTTAAAATTTTAACAAGTGGATTCTGGGAGGGGATTTCAATATTATATCTTCTTAAGATGAAAAATAAGGTGGGAACATGGTGGACCAGCAAACAATTTTAGATTTAACTCATCCATGCTTCAAGAAGGAATAAAAAAGTGGCATATAGCGGAGATAATTTTACATGGTGTAATAATCGTGTTGGAGATGCAATAATTTGGCCTAGATTGGATTGTATCTTAGGTAATGAAGGCTGGTTCACAGGTAATTTTCTATCCTCGGTGGAACACCTAAATCGAGCTAATTTAGAACATGCTCCTTTGTGTCTCAATATGAGATATGCTAGTGATAATAGGCCTAAACAATTTAGATTTCAAAATATGTGGACAATAGATCAATACTTTTTATCGGTGGTTTCTAGTGAAGGAACAACACTATGGAGGGTAGGCCTATGAAAGCATTTTCTAGTAAGCTGAAGCTGGTTATCAAGGCTCTACAAGCATGGAATAAAGAAATGTTCAACAACATTTTTACTCGGATTCAAACTGCAGAAGAAGAGACCATTATCAAAGAAGTGATGTACGACACCAATCCATCTGAGGAAAATAGAGAAGCTTGGCAAAAGGCCTCAGTCATCTTCAGAAAAGAACTCAAAATTGAAGAAATATACTGGAAGAAAAAGGCGAACATAAAGTGGGTGAAACATGACGATCAAAATTCCTCCTATTTTCATTCCCTGGTAAGAAAATGCAACTATATAACCATTTAGAAAATTAAATAAGAGCAAGGTGATTGGCTAGATAAAGAATTTGAAATTAAAAATGAACGCATTGCTCATTTTCAGTCTCTTCTTGGGACTACTTCTTCTATTTTTAATGATGATTCTATTTTTGACAACATCCTAATGATTATAAATGAGGGCATCAATTTTATTCTTTCTTATGTTCCATAAGAATTAGAAATAAAAAATGCCATTTTCTCTCTCGCCAAAAATAGTGCAGCATGTCCTGATGGGTTTAATGGGTCCTTTTTTCAAAATTGTTGGAAGATTATCAAAAGGATTTAATTTTGGCCATCTAATATTTTTTTTCTTGGAGATAAAATTCCAATGTCTTGGTCTTCCACTAATATTATCTTGATTCTAAAATCTGATAACCCATCCTTTTACAAAGATTTAAGACCCATTAGTCTTTGCAATTTTTCAAATAAAATCATATAAAAATAATTCTTTCTAACAGAATTGGGATTGGGAGTGTCTTCCCAATATTATTTACCCTTCTCAAGAAGGATTTATTAAAGATCGATCTATCTCGGACAATATTTTGCTGGCCTAAGAACTATTATCATCCTTCAATAATCAAGTTTGTGGAGGCAACATAGTGGTGAAGCTTGATTTGTCCAAAGCATATGATCGTCTATCTTGGCAATTTATTCTCAAGGTGCTTATAGCTTTTGGATTTTACGAATCTTGGATTGATATGATATGCCTGATAATCTCAAAATTTTGGTATCCTGTTCTGATTGTTGGAAAACCATGTGGATTCTTCAAGTATAAACATGGAGTGCGTCAAGGAGATCCTCTCTCGCCGGCGCTTTTTGTCATTGCTAGTGAAGTTCTGGATCGGTACCTTCAAAATTTGACAAAGCTGAAAAAACACATTTTTCAATCCCAAGTGGGTGTTCGCTTATTACCTCTCTTTCATTTGCAGATGATATCCTCTTCTTCCTTAATAGTCATAAAACTTCTCTTACTAATTTCATGAATTTTCTTACCAGTTACGAAAATCAATAGGGCCAGGTCGTGAACAAAGGTAAGAGTTGTTTCATAACTCCCTCCAAATGCAGTCAAATGAGATCACTAATGATTAAAAATACTACTGGTTTTCAGCACCAAACTCTCCCAATTAACTACTGGGAGTTCCGTTATTCACTCGTAGAAAATGCAAAAGTTTTTTTTAACCCTTTTGCTGGTAAAGCTTTAGCCAGAGTATCCACATGGAATAGCAGGTGTGTGTCCCATGTTGGTCGCTCCATCCTTATAAAAGTTGTCCTTCAAATAATGGGGATGCATATATTTTCTTCCCTCAATCCGACCATGGGTCTCTTTCGTGATTCAGACAAAGTAAGCGTCAATTACTTTCGGGGTCAGCAAGATGACTCCAATAAACACCACTGGATCTCGTGAAAAAATATATGTTTACCAAAGGAAGAGGGAGGTTTGGACTTAAGAGATATTCTTGATGTCTACAATGTTTTCACCGATTTTGGGTAAAATTTTTGCAAAACAAATCTCCTTGGGTTGAATTTATGAATAAGAAATATAAAAAATTAGTCAGTAATAATTTTAGAGGATCTATCACTTCATGAAGATCCATTTGGAAAAGAATGCAAGATATTTGGCTTTTTCCTAACTCAAATGTGGTCATCGAGTCTATTCATACTTGAGTAGATGAAGGATTTGTTTTTAAAGGTTCTTAAGATATTATTAGAAAAAGGGACTGCACTCAGTTCTCTTATACTGTTATTTGGGATTGCCATATAATTCCAAAGGTATCTATTTTAATGTGGCATTTACTACACAATGGTCTTCCTCTAGATCAAAATTCGAAAGATATCAAAATCCCTCTCATCTCCAAATGTCATCGTTGCGATCAAAGTTTTGAAGAAAACATTGATCATTTATTCAATGATGGCGAGATTTAATCTAAGTGTGGAAACATTTTGAAGGTCTAATGGGGATTAAAGTTGCAAAATCAAGTCTAAGATCAAGACTTTTTTTTGTGGCTCTCTACCAGAGGAAAAACATTAAATCGATCTGTAAGATTATTCCTAGCTTAGTTTGATGGAAAATATGATGTGATAGGATTAGATTTGTTTTTATTCGAAAAAAGATGAATTCTTTGTCTATAATTAGGGAGGTGCATGATGATATTAGACTCGTTTTCAAAGCTAAACCTTATAAAGGCCCATTCTCTATGTTTTTTAGATCATTCATAGATGATTTTGCTATATCTTATTCCTAGCTTGTTAGCCTTCGAAGAAGGGATTTTCTTCTTCAATATCAATAAAGTTTGCATATTTTAAAAAAAATGGAAAGTGAAAGAATAATAAGATGTAATTTAGGGTTCTTTTATTTCTCTAACTTATGAAAGAAGATCTCAAGGAAGAAGAAACTTTAACACAGGGAACTTTGATCTCTCTTAATTAATTATAGCAATAAATACTTTCGAATTAAAAGAACTGATCGGTTGTATAGAGAAAGAATAAATTAATGGATAACACAAAGCGCAGGATAAGTGAAGATGTCACATTTCAGTTTCTACTAAGGTGTGAGAGAGTGGGTAAAAGATATAATGTCCAAGAATTAGGTTTTACACCTCCAAATATGGCATTGGAATAAGAAGGTGAAATCTTTGGATTTTCGGCAATAAATATTCGCATTTGGATACATTCACTGGAGTGAGCATTATTTTTTTGCTGGAGAAAAAAGAGCCTTTGCTATGGTGAAGCTTCGGTGAATTAGGTTATGAAACCAACCGGAGGCTTTTCCCTAAAGCTAACGAATATGGTCGCGGGTAGTGAAGATAATTTCACAAGAGCAAAAGAAACCTTCGTTGAAATGAACCTCTAATGAACTATTCATGCATCCATCCAGAGCATTTTGTCAAAGGGAAAAAATCAATATCACATCCAATAATACAAGGGCTTAGTTATAGTGATAAATAGGGAAATTTCAAAATATGCTTACTTGGAAACTATCATGACATATTGTGATGATAAATATATAAAAAAAAACACTCAATTTTTGAAAAATGATTTGATCACATTTCAATTATACTAACCAATTCGTATGTTATGGTAGCTAAATCTTACACCTTTAGCCTAAATATGATAAATATGACTTATTAATAAAGAGTCCACTTGAACTTTGATGTAGCTTTGTGAAGCAGAAAAGACCAAGTACTCAAAGTGATTTTGGTTCACGGAATCTAAATAACCTAAACAACTGCAGGCACATGATTATATTATACTATTAGAAGCACACTATAAAATATTTTAAATATAAGAAGCCACCCTTAAAAATCAAAAGGAAGGAAATAAAGAACTTAGACAAACTGAAATAAGATATTTTTAGCTCAAGTTTTGTATGAGCTTCTTTTAATTATGTCTGGTAATATAATAGGGAAGATTATTTTGACTTAAGCAAGAAGGTCAATTGGCGGGGTACGATTAGATAACGAATTCGATGATTCTAAACCAATGGATCCCATTTTACAAAACCAAAATGTACAATTAAAAATAAGCTAAAATTGAGGCATCCAAGTACTCACGTCATTTTGTATTGATATGCAAAAATACCTAGTTATTAGACATTGACCACCGGGGAAATGCTTCAACTTTAGTAACTGCCTACACATGAGTGGCATCGAGTCCCTCTTGATAGTCAGTATATAGTTAATTTTTATATTGTTAATTGATGGGTACTAGCATTATAAAAAAATTGTTTTCCTAAGAACTTCCATATATTACGTTTCAGAAAGTGAACAAATACTAAATAGATTCAAAGAATGAATCTAGGATTCAGATCACGATAGATTTACAGATCTTATAAGTGATTCGAATGAGGAGAAATATATGATGTAGAAGATGAAGGTTTTTATTTTATTTCTCCTCCAAGTCCTTGCAAGAATGCTCTGAGTGCCATGGATATTCTAGTATATGATCCCCGTAAAGTAGGCCTTGTGTATGGGCACTCCTGGAGATAAAAACTTGATGAAATATAAGAGAAATAACTTTTACTCTCCTTACCTATTCAAAAAAATATGAATAGTTTTTTTCTCTCTCTCTCTTTAACCGTATTGAATGTCACATGCATCTTAAACCCCTTCTATTGACCTATATAAATACTTACAAGAAGTAGATTTGGGACAATTTGGATTTTCAGAGAGTTGGACTTACTACTTAGGTAATGGACTATATTAGGGACCTAAAAATAATAATTAAATTGATTTTTAAACGAATTTGAAGAAATATCATATTACCTCCCATACTGTATATTATTCCCCTTTTAATTATAATTAAATGTAGTAAATAAATATAATTGCACCCTAGTTTAATTATCTCATGATTACTCGTATAATGAGGTCATATTTGCAAAGTTAGATAATGGATAATATGATTTCTCGTGTGAAACATAAAATACTCGTTTAATGAAATTGAATTTTCTCCCAATTGATTTTCACCAACATCTTATCTATTCCTTGATCTCAAACTTAAGTTATAAAATCAACCGGCCGTGTTTACTAGTAGAATCAAGAATTATAAGTTCATCAAGGGGGTATCACAATCCAGATATGCCCTAGATCCAGATTCCTTCAAAATATGATCTTAGACATATCCACAAAATGATTATCTAACTTGCAAAGATTTAAACTCAACAAATTGAATCGCACCCATAACAATCAAAGCAATAACTGTATAAATACTCCAATCCTCATAATCCTCATGCATGAGAATCTATGCATGTTTTATAAACGTTGTGAGATTGTCCAAGTCTAATCTAGTTAGTAACTAAACTTGAATCTCACTATAATATTATTCAATACAATCCTGATATACCAATGTGATCCTCTTTGAACCATCAGATTAGTTTTTGTAGTTAAGATAAACTACTAAGATTGTAATCTCAACTTTACCGATGAGATGTCAATTTCCCATCTAGTCTGTAAACTCTTCACTTGAACTAAAATTGGAATTTTAATCTTTTGTGATCAGGCAAAACCCAACTAACTAGAATTCCTACTGTGTTCAATTGACTGACATATATACAATATATTTAATATAAATATAAGTAATTCTAGAAAAATATAATTCTTATTTAAAATGAACCCGATACACCTTTATTTAAAAAATAAACATCATACGTGGTTTTAATAACACCCAACAATCTCCCACTTAGTCGTAAAGTCATGTTCCTATTCACCTAACACCAAATCAATTTTTATCTGATACAATCTTAGTTAGAAACTTATCACATCCCTTGTTCGATCTCTAACTAGGTGAAACCTTCTCTTAATGCGCTTAATCCTTTTTAGGTTATGGATCCTCTCAAACATGTAATCATCCCAATATCAATGTAATATAGTGTAATAGCTAATTGCACTTAAGGAACCCCACCCAAGTCACTTAAGCGGTATCCGAGCCATAAAACCTCTTTAGTTACCTACAAAGTGGTAATAATTGTGGCCTTCATAGACTAGTCAACAATACATGATTATTTCCCATTCCTCTAACTTGAAGCTCCACTCCTAGAGTAAACACATATACTGAGGTTAAAAACCTGGAATCTTTATCTGACTGAAAACCAAGTCTTAGTACCTAAAAGGTACAAGACTGTATATCGAGTAAATCTACACATAATCTCTAGTCATTTTTAAGTACTTGAGAATGTGATTTACTACAATCTAGTGCTCCTTACTTGGGTCAGACTAAAATTTTCTACACAGGTTAACGGTAAAGTAAATATTCAGTTTTGTACACGACATAACATACATGAGGCTGCCCATTGCCGAATTATAAGGTATATTCCTCATCCTATCTACCAAATCAGATGTCAAAGGACACTAATACCTTGATAGAGTGATTCCAAGCCTAAAAGGAACAAATCATTTCCTAAAAATTTGAATATTAATATTACCAGCACATTATCGATATAAGTGGCTTAGGATAAGTCTAACATCATGTTCATTCGATCTAGCAAAATATTTATCATAAGAATGTGATTGGCTTATCCTATGTTCTTCATATTGAGTTACCTGGACAACCATACTCTCCAGTTAAACAATACACCCACCTCGTTCCCCATTAGGAGAATATTATCCACATAATATGCCAAATATACCACCATGTTTTAGTTATGCTTTTTATACACACAAATATTATTTGGGATTTGATAAAAATACAAAAAGATTGATTTCCTCATCAAACCAAATGTTCTAAGAGCTTGATGTTAGCTTAAGTCCATAAATGGATCTCTTAAGCTATCACATTTTGTTTTCCTCAATTCTTACTATTAATCCCTTGGGTTTCATCACATAGATTCACCTGTCAAAACCATTGTTCAAGAATGCAGTCTTGGCTTTAATATAATTCCGATAGACTTTAGCATGGCTACTGACAATAAGGTTTGCTCACAGTCAATCCCTCTATTTCTCAGTAAACCCTTTTTCATTAAACCTCGTCTTGAAGGTTTCCACTTTCCCATGTATCCATGTTTTAACTTCTCATAAATCCACTTGCAAATGGTGGGTTTTATCCCATCAATAGGTCTACAAGCTCCAAAACCTAATTCTAATACATTTAATCCATCATGATATTAATAGTCTTAAGTCAAAGCTAAGATTATTATCCTGAAATGCCTTATTTTAATACCTAGGATCCGGTTCTTATTCCCCTAGAATCTCACTAAAGTGATTACCTAAATGCACCAACCTGTCAAGATGTCTCTCGATGCTCCTATTATGACATGGCACCACTTATCATCCAGTATAAGTGACATATGTTACCTAACCATTAGTAATTCTAACACTACCACTAAATAATGCATTATTAATATCAATTTGTATTTATTCCTTTACGGGGTAGGTCTAACAACACTGGTAATAATATGTTCCTTTTTAATTTATCTTACTCTTAGGCCTGTGGTGTATAATATAATCCTCTTTCAATAAGTGGATAGTGATAGAATCAATGACCTTATTGAGCATGGGAATATGACATAAAATACCTTTCAAACCTTTGGGATAACCAACAAAGATGCATACATATGTCCACAATTCCAACCTCATTGGATCCTTCTATAACACGAGTGTAAGGCATCCCCAGATACGAACAAGTCCTAAAATGAGCTTGTTCCCATTCCACAATTCCATGGGAGTTGATGAGATCGATTTAGATGGAACTAAATTCCGAATGTGTATAATCGGCTAACACCCTTCATAGTTTACAACTTATTGACGGTTGATTTACACCAAAAACCTTAGTTTAGTTATCATTCAAAGTTTATGACTTGTTGACGTTATGTTAACACCAAGCACCTAATCTTTGTCAGCCCCCATAGTTTATAGCTTACTGAAAATCGATCACCACTGAACACATCGGCCTTGTCACCCTTTACAGTTTCTAGCCTACTGATCTAGTTCTAATTTAAAAGAATTTATGACTTACTCATGAGCATCCAAGTCTAGTCAGTTAGTAAAATTTTCTAAGTTTTAGTTGATAACCTACAACATAAGAAACAGTCATCCACATTCACAGAAAGAAAAAAGATTTATTCACACAAGAAGAATACAAAACAAGGATGATAAAAATAAACCACTCATTCAATATATTTAGAGTAATTTATTCAAATATTATCCCAAAATATTATTATACCGAATTCTTAAAAGTGTTTGGATGAAAGAGAAGCATTTAAGGAGCTAGGACAGGAGACCATCCAGTTTTTACCGCATGGTAAAGGCAAGGCTTTCCCAATTGGAAGGATCTGTTGGTGGCTAAAGCTTAGTGATTAATCCATGGTAATCATTAAAGATGATAGGATCTAGAAATTATGAGGCATGTGATCCTCTTCAGCTCCCTCACAATCAACTAGATCGTATTTGGACAAATGTATGTTAGGATGATCCACCTCCAACCTATTATGGAGCTCCTTATACTCGTTCAAGAATAATTGGAACTTAAGTAGCCCCAGTTATAAAGAGTAAGAAAGGATTTGAGGTACTTGAATTAAATAAGGGGCACCAGGGATCTCTAAACTTGCACTGCCTCCTTCAAATCTTTATCATTTTTACAAACTACTTCTTAAAATAGACAACCTCAACTTATAGATGAGTGGTTTCTTGTTTAGCAATGGTCTTGGCCATGACAATAATATATTTCCCCTTTTTATCGTTCTCCAAACTGGTCTCAGTTGTCTTGAGAGCCAGGTCGACAGCAATCTGAAGGTTCTTTTTCTTCATTAGTTTGGCATTCAGATGGGGAATGGTTTATGCAATTTTCTTCTGATCCTTCCATTTATCGGTCACATAGGCAGCAATGATCCCAACCAATAAAAACAAAAATTATCATAAATCAGAAATTGGAAGCATGAAATATAAAGCCAAGTGTAATTTTCTCAAATGGATGAGTTCCTTGGCACAACCTATCAGACCTCGCTCCAGACTCACTATCTCCCCATCCCTTAGGGAATCCATAAAGTCCTAGTAATTCCCATCTATATTTTAAAAATGTAGACTATAAGGCCCAACATCCTCCTCAACACCGCCAGGTTCTTTAATTATGATTACACTTCGACGACCTGAAGTCAACATGGTTTTCTTGGTAAGAGGTCTTTTACTGCCTCTCGTCTCTGGAGTCTGATCCTCTACGATTTCAAAGGAAGAAGTCTCCTGAACATCTCCCACATGGGGTTCAATCTCAATGAACTCCTTGATCCTAGAAATATAGCTCCGAGGGGGTCCTCAATGACAATAGGAGCAAGTGGTGGCAATATAGTTTAGTAGCTAGAGTTAGGGGTATCCAACCGTTAATTAGACCTTTAAAGAGTTGCTCGGTATATAGCATGAGACATTGCTCCACTAGCTCAAAATGGACTATTTATTAGTAGACGAACATAAATTCAAGAATAAAAAAGAAAAAAACTAATATATATATATATATATATATATATATATCGAATCTGAAGGCTCCGAAAAGTACGCTTGTTAGAAGGTAAGCAAGATATGACCTTCGATCTAATCTTGGAGATGATCAACGTCTCGGTTTTGAACCTCCTTGCCTCTCACTATGAAGCCAATCTCCGTCAACTTTTGCAAATCTCATAATTATCTTAACGGACATGCTTTGTCCAACGCTTGCCAAACTTTTTCTTGCTTATTCTTAGAGATGTTTCGCAGTTTGTCTAAAATTTCTACAAATAAAGGAAAAATTATTAGTATAAGTTATCCAAATAGAGGAAAAGTAAAATCATATAATCTGAAGATTCACTAGAGTCTAATTTATTCCAGACTAGATGGGTGGTGAATAAATGATCGGTAAGGTGATCCTAGTCGTCATGTTCATAGACCTGCGATGAATGAAAAGGAAATTATGCCTTCTGTCATTGTTGGAATGTGGAAGGGAAGTGACCAACCCTATGTTCCTCTTTCAGTATGCAAGGGTCTACCCACACCTTGAGAAGTAGACGGGTGACTTATCGCTAAGAACTTTACCATATTAAACAGGTTCTCAACTCCGAACATATTATGGAAATTCACCATAATACTAACCAAGATTATCCAGATGTTCGCTATAAGTCGGGGTGGTGCAAGATTAATGAAGAATAGGAAATAACTAATAGGTTTAGACAAAAGGAGGTTAATATCGGACTAGAAGAAATATTTGCAAAAATATACTTCTCTTTCATGAGGGTTTAGATCCCAATTGGTATCATCAGTCAGGGAGATAGAAAGTGAACTAGGGAGAGCTAGGTGTTCTCCCTATCCGTTCGGCACCTCCTAGGGTATTAGGTTTACTACCTCCCAGGTTACAAGAGGATGGTTCCTTGAACTAATAGATATAGCGGGAGGTATATTTGAAGGACCAGTAGTTTGAACAGTCGACTGACCCCCATTCGGTCGTTCAAGTTTGACAGCTACAGAAGAAGAGGCCTCACATGTTTAACCTCTCCGTTCATGACGTGCTGATCCAAAGGAATATACTATCTCGACCATTTTGTCCAGTCATTGTTAACATTGGAATCTCTCTAAGTGCGACATTCTCAGGTTCTAACTAAAGGGTAAGATCTAGGTTATGTATTATTATAAGGGGGAGTCACAAGAGAAAAAGTTTGAGAGATGAGGATTCCCATCAGGATAATGAGCAAAAACTGAACTAATTCTAGTAAACAAAGAAAATGAAGTCCAAACTCTATGACACAAGACTTGGAAATTTGAAAAGGTGGAGAAATAAGGCATACCAAAAAATTAAAACGGTGATTGTGATGTTATGATTGAAAAACTCTAAGAAGGTTCTCTACTGATGAAATTAAATGTTGGGAAACTTTTACATGCAAAAAACAGAACGAATTTGGAAAAGAAAACGTTTTAAAATAAAGATAATGATACTTATGCTTTAAGAATCTAGAGGTGCAAAGTTTACGAAAATGAAGGCTTCAGGCTTTTATACTAAGAGGGAAATAAAATTTTCAAATTCAATGATGGTATTACATTTAATCTAACAAATATCTTTGTTTGGTGGAAGGCACATGCGATTGGGGTGCGTAGGACGAATATTTGTGCCCACGCGCACATTAGAAACACGTGCATTATCAGATGTGTAATCATTTGACATAAGGCCCGAATGACATCGTATGGACATTCGAAACATGCATGTTGTCAAACACATAATAATTTTGGTTTAAGGCTTAAGCGTCGTTCACAACAGAAGCAAGACAGTTGATCAGACTTCACAGCATGGGTAAAATAGTTAATTAAACTCTAGGGTAGGAGCAAGAGATTATATAATGTTTGACTATGGTTAAGAATTTTCGATCCATAATAATAAACACAGCGAACCTAGGGCAACTGATGAGGTAGATATTTAGTCAAACTGAATGAACAACATTCGTATGGGAAATCCATCGAACACCCCTACCACCCTTTGTTGGACAACCGATCATTTGGATCTAGTCGTTACTTCAAATATGATGCACATTTTCTATGATAACGACCCACTACCCTAATGAATAGGGAATGTGGAACACGACGTCTATACTAAGGGTGACCATGTGTAACACTATATTAACCACTACCTCAAGTGGTGGAAACGAGATTATAGGAACCACAATGTAAGACTATTATATAAAATCAAGGTAGCATTGGGGGAAAGGCAAGTGAACTGATTTACATGTAATCACTGTAACCCTTGAGATATTAAAAAACTCCCCCCTCCATTTTCCCTGTGGATGTAGGTCATCTAGGAAAAACCACGTATATCGCGTTTCTCTTCTTTTTGTCATTTACTTTGCATCCATACTTATTGTGATCTATATGAGATTTTCACTTCAACATATGATTTAGATTTTCGCCTCGATAATAACATATCTTGTTAAAGATATTGTCACATGAATGACTTAATTTGACGAGTTTTTAGTCCTCCCTAAACTAAAAATTTAGCTAATTTAACTCTTTAAACTATTTGGTAACAATCAATTCAACCCTTTTGTTGAAAAATAGATAAAGTTAAAGACAAAACATGTTTAGGGGTGAAAATATACACATACATACCTACATACACACACACACACACACACACACACACACACACACACACATATATATATATATATATATATATATATATATATATATATATATATATATATATATATATATATATATATATATATATATATATATCTGTGTGTGTGTGTGTGTGTGTGTGTGTGTGTGTGTGTGTGTTTAAATTAGTATATATTAATACATCATATATATGTTAAAAATACATACACTAAAACTATATGCGTTAAAATATGACACGACACAAAATCGTATACAAGGATTTTTTTTAATTACCACAAACTCGAAATAAAACATGACATGACATGAAATCGTCATTTTTATACCTAACACGAACAAGTTAAAACATGTCATGACATAATATCTTTAGTTTACTAACTAACATGAAAGACCCAAATAAAATGCGAGATAACATGAAATTGTATTTTTTACCTAATATTAACACTAACACAAGTATTCTTGTATTTTACCAGACACAAACACAACCCAGATAAAACGCAATACGAAATATTTTTTTACCTAACATTGACACGATCCAACTAAAACTCGACACGAAATCTTATTTTTTACCTAACACGAACCAAGTAAAACACAACACAAAATATATTTTTTTAACAAACACAAACTAAATTAAATGCAACATAAAATGAAACTGTATTTTGTTAACTAACACAAATACTACTCAACTAGAATAGGATATGACATAATATTTTTTGGTTAACATGAACACGACCCAAATAAAACACCACACACGATCTTTTTTT
The DNA here is from genome assembly GCA_949130495.1 of Sambucus nigra. Taxonomy (NCBI): domain Eukaryota; kingdom Viridiplantae; phylum Streptophyta; class Magnoliopsida; order Dipsacales; family Adoxaceae; genus Sambucus; species Sambucus nigra. The sequence continues at coordinate 118,260,871 of OX422213.1, forward strand.
AAGTTAACACGAATATAACCCAGTTAAAATGTAAAACGATATGAAATCATATTTTTACCTAACATGAACACGACTTAATAAAACATGACACAACACGAAATTATTTTTACTAAACCCGAACACGATTCAATTAAAACACGAAGCAACGTGATATTATTTGTTTACCTAATCCGAACATGACCCAGTTAAAAACAACACGACATGAAATCTTTTTCACCCAATATTAACACCGTCCAATTAAAACGCAATATTAAACAAATTTATTTCTATACCTAACATGACAAAAAATGTTATTTGGGTCATTTTCATGTTAAGTAAAAAAATATTTCTTGTAGTGTTGTATTTTAATCAAGACGTGTTCATGTTAGGTATAAAAAATGTTGTGTCGTGTCGTGCCGTGTTCATGTTAGGTTAAAAAATTAAATTCAAGTCATGTCTATATTTATTTGGTTATGTGTTAGTATTATGTAAAAAAAATCGCGTCATGTAGTGTTTTTTTACCTTCTTCGTATTAGCTAAAAAAATAAGATTTTGTGTGGTCTTAGTGTGTTAGTTGGACCCTGTTCGTGTTAAGTAAAACAATATGATTTCATGTAATGGCGCATTTTTTTTGGGTCATGCCCCTGTTAATTAAGAAAAGATTATGTGTTGTATCGTTTTATGTTTTACTTGATTTGTGATGATAAAAAATAAGACTTCTTATAACACATAGGTTTAGCATATATATTTTCATCATATATATAATATGTAACACCCTGACTAGGATTTATGGGTCACCCTTGGTAAAACCGGTCCGACCCGAGCGTTAATATGAAGTGTAATGAAACAACCTAAATGATATTGCTAGTCCTATTTTTTTTAATTACCATTTCACTTGTTTAGCATGTGATTCCCATTTAAAAATCATACTACGTGAAGGACCCGCGGGAAGCGTCTGGTGGATCAAGGAATATAGAGATACTAACGTAAAAGAAAAGAGACTACTTACCTGTATAACACTCTCAAAATATGAAATCGAACCCAACCTACTTTAATAAAGACAAGGTAGTGAGCCAAATGCCAGTGGGAAATATACAAAATTGTAACAACCCTCGCTTTTGAGGTCTTATTTTATATTTAATTTGCTAGATATAGTGATTAGATATAAAGATGTTGGTATGTGGAGTAGGTATTAATTTAACAAAGAAAACTTAATATCTACTATGATGTTGCATATTTACCGTAAGTATAGGTGAATTTTGGTATGTTATGTTTTGTAATGTCATGTGATTTAAAATGACATTTGGCTTAAAAAGAAACCAAAACCTAAAATGAATTATAAAATTTCCAAATGATAATTTGGAGGGTGCCAATAGTTCCGGGAGGTTCGAGATAGTCAAATTATGTGCCATATTGTATTTCGAGGTTCCGGGCACTTTTGACTGGTTGTAGCTTATATGAGTAGTTGCGTATTATTTTACCGCGTATTATTCACTTAAAGCTAGAAATTTGGTCATAAGCCACGATTTATGTCTTGAACTAAGTCACTATTCCCCTAATTGAATTGGTAAAGCTAGAGAAAGAAAGAGAAGAAGAAACCTTGGGAGAAAGGAAGAGATTGAAGCTTGGGTGATTGTTCTTGCATACAACTTCATCAAAATCTGAACTTACAAGCTTGAGGCAAGTTATCTACTTGCTATTTTATGATTTAAGTAGAGTAATTAGCATTGATAGTTATGGTTATGTATGGTTTGAGAAACTTAGGGCTTGAAATCGATTTATGGGCTTGGAATGTTTGGAGATTGATTTAAATGGTTATTGATGATGAACTTTTGGTTGTTGGAGGCATTTATACTCAATTAGTAGCAATAAATATTAAGGGTTTGGGTTGGTTGAGTTTGGAGGAGATTAGGAGTCCAAGACTCCATGGCCAAAATTGGCAAAATTTGCAGGACCGAATCGATTCGACCTGGCCGAATCGATTCGCATAGAGGCAGTGTCCAGGTCTGGGTGAACCGAATCGATTCGGTTATCCCCGAATCGATTCGGTTATCCCCGAATTGATTCGGCTTTTATGCAAAATGTTGGTTTTCCTGACCGAATCGATTCGCCCTAGTCCGAATCAAGTCGCTTGTCTGGCCGAATCGATTCGCCCTAGTCCGAATCGATTAGGAAATCCTGCATTTTCCCTTTTATTTATCTTTTCAAATTTTGACCCTTTCCCTTAGGATTAGAACCTAGGAGCCTTCTTGAATGAAGTAAACATAGGATCCTAGAGTTTTAGTCCAGTTTGGTCGTTACCCTATAGTTGAATGGGATCAGTTGGGGTTAATTCAGGGGTACTTAAAGTGATGTTTAGGCATCACTTCTCAATTGGTAAATAAATTGGAAAATAGAATTCTAAGCCCATATGTGGAGATTTTAGAGGCCTTTTTGAGGTATATAAGACCTTGAGACTTATGAGATTTTGGGAGATTGCTTAGAGAATACTTTGGGACCTAAACATATGATGAAATTGAATTAGAAAATTCAAAGATGATGGTTTCAAGTAAAATGAAACACATGTGATTAATGGTAATGAAAATGAGATTTAAATTTGGTAATTGTTAAATTACTTAAACACACCTCTCTAAATGCTATCATAAGGGAAGCTCGCGCATGAGGTAATGTCCCCTAACTATTGAATGCAGGCTGACTATAGTCCTCGACCATATGCGGGGTTTGTATATATTTTTTTGAGCTAGTGAGGTAATTCCGGGTGTGGTTATGACTCACTCGTAGGCATATGGCCACTTCCCGACGTGTGTTAGGTGCCCAGGTTGTCTTGTCTAGATAGGCCCTGGAAGATGATAGTCATTTAGGGGCGCGCCCAGTGAAGAAACTCGAAGGGGCGGTCTTAGAAACGTTATATGTATAAGAATATAACCTTTCTAACTCAAGTGGGGCTTGAGGTATGTGAATTGCCATAATAATGAGATGGTAATTATATTCCTGCTAAGGAATGGAAAACGGAAAGATATGATGGAAATTATATTCCTATTAAGGAATGGAAAATGATAAGATATGAGAAGAAATGAGATTTAATTTGATTTCTCTTGCTTAATTTAGAAACTGTTAGAAACCTATATAAATGCATTATCACATTTGATGATTAGGTTGTTAGATTCTCATTCACATTATTCATGATTCATTGTCCATATCTATAATGTTTCTTACTCTTCTGGGAATTATATATAAATCGAGCCCTGACCCGTCTATTTTCCATGTTGTGCGTATTGTTGTATCCGCTCAGGTGCTCCTCCGCAAGGGCGCCTGTTATGATTTCCTTACTCCTATGCTTTTGACGAGCTGTATGATATTGCGGATTATTACAGGATGTTTGTTAGACGCCTTCATTTTTGGAATCTAGATATGATCGGGTCTTTCATTCGAGCTAGTGGCCCATCTTTTGTACTTGTTAATGAATGTAGTAAGTAAAATATTAAATTGTTGAAACACTTTGAATGTAACTGTGGACCGACAGATTATTCGGTTCTTTTATTGTATGTTGTTTTGAGTATTTATCTATATGTTCCTTTGAAATTCCACTTTCATCAGATTTGGGTTGTTTAATTTATTTCTTAACTCTTTATCAAACCAAAAATTTATGACAACCTACTTTCTGATTTATTGAGTGGTTTTCCTGTATACCTATTTTATTGTTATGATGCTGAGGATGATATCCATTCATGATTCCGTTATGTCGAGGTATCGGGCTGGCCACCCCTTATTTCGGAATGCGGGTTGTCACAAAAATGCAGTATAAAATCGAAAGGCAAACGGAAGATTTTAACACGTTATATCTATGTGCACATGCAACTACCATATATATATATATATATATATATATATATACTTACGTGCATAAAATCTTTTTTATTCCAAAAACGTTATTTATCCTGATTAATTAACCTTAACCTCATGAAAGAACTTCTTCTTCCTTAACTTGATATTTGTCCTTTTATTTAACACACACGGTTAAATACTTGATACAGCTACACTTTGTCTAACCAAAACCATTTCTTTGACGAAATTATCCCTTTCATTTACACCAATTCACGTTAATATTTTCATTGAAAATCACCCTTTCAACACACGTGAACACCGTGTTAAAAGATACTAGTTAACCTTTGAAAACCTTTCACAACGCACCCTTGTGTTAACTGTTTGTTAGACCAGTGAGGTTGCTCAACCACCAATTTACTCACTTAACTTTACATACTCTTTATATTATGGATATTAATCAATTTCATATTACTCATCCACTTTATCCTTTATTGGAACATTTATTAATTCATTCAAGTTAGGTTGTATTTTTACATATTCACCACGCAACCCATTTCTTGACAAGTTCCATTTTCATTATTTTTTTCTCAAAATCTTCCAATAAGTGCATACTTTAACGGGCTCTACACTACCGATTATGCGCACCATATGCTCTGACAAGTGATTTTGGATCTTTCACTCCAGTGCCCCGGGCCCTCCATAATTTTTTAGGTTTCATCCATGTCCTTATTAATCTGTTTTAACAATTACAAATGTCCACAGTATTCCACTTTTTCTTTTTACCCGATCGAAGCCAAAACTTGGGGTTTCACCCCAACTTGTGTTACACTTTAAAATCATCATTTATTGTCATTTACACTTTAGCCTTGATTTTATTTCAAATTATGTTCACTTAGGACCATTTTGTGTACACCCTTTTTACATTTGGAGTAACATTCTTTCAAGTTAGAAACATCTTTATTCCATTATTTCTTTTTCATGTCCATAAGTGTTAATCTTTCAAAACATTATTAAGTTTTACACACCAACTTCCCGATGTTTAACCATTAACACTTATTCAACAACTTTTCTAACCATTCTCCAAATTAAACACAAATTTACTTTCTTATTCAAGAAAGCCAATTACACCTACTTTTATAAGAAAACACCATTTATTTTTATTAACACATGTAGTCTTACAACCTTACACTTATCACACTTTTAACCCCTTTCACAAACACTGTGAAGACTAGAATTTCTATCTTTTTTCTTTGTTCAAGTTTAAATCCAACAAAACCTTCTTTAAACTTGCTTTTAAGTTCATCGTCAAAATACTACAAGTTTAAATGCATGAGAAGGTAGATTTTAAATTTCAAAATCCAATTTAATGGGTTAAAAACATCATTTATTCTATAAATTCATAACATTTGCAAATACACTTTTCAAGACTACTGGACATTTTAATTTCTCCAAGACTCAACAAATGTCCAACTTTAATCAAATCAACATTTTTCAAGAAACTTGGAACATCATTTTCCCAAATATTTTTGCAAGAGGAACATCATTTCCAAATATTTTCTTTCATAAAATTTTTAACATCTAACTTTTAGAAATACACCATTCTTCACAATAATCCCCAAATTTATATTTCAAGAAACCTTAAAATATTTTCCTATGATGGATTCCCAATGAAATAATATTTTTCCAATATTTTTATTTCATAAAAATGTATAAACACCAAGTTTTCTTGATATATCTCATTTTTATTCAAAACCATTAAAACCATTTTCTTACAACTCATAAGAATATCAATCTTATATCTCATATGCATCTTACTCTTAATTTCTACAAGAAAGACCAATAATAATAAAAAAATAGAGTCGTAAATCTAAGAGTAGAATGTATTCCACCTTAAATGGAGCTCCAAAATAGTTGGGTGAAATGTCTAGGAATATGGAAACTTTTTTAATACCCCGTGATTTTGGGACGCAGAATTTGATTTAGTTGGGGAGAAATAGTATTTTTTTAAATTGGAGAATTTTAAATTTGGCAATTGAGTTCAAATTTGAGGATGTTAGAAAGTATCTCAAATGACGATTATGAATGTGCGATTGATCCCGGATGGGTTGAGATAGTCGAAATGTCTGTACTTGGGTTTTATTTGGGTTCCGAAATATTTTAAGTTTGTTTGACTCGATTAGGAGTAACTGAGTCATTTAAAGTGTGTATTATCATTTAAAGTTGGGTATCTTGGATTTAAGGCTTAAAAAGCCTAAGGGAGATCACAATCTCATTTGTCAGAAAGAGAAAACCCTAGAGAGAGAGAGAGAGAGGTAGAAAGGAAGAGAAGAAGGCTTGGGGATTCCGGATATTGTGCGATTTCGAGGAATATTCAACCTCTAAAACTCCGAGGCAGGTTATTAAACTTGCTAAATAATTCTAGTGTGTAATTTATTTCATAATTTGTGGATAAAAATGGGGATTTTGGGTTATTATTTCAAAACCTAGATTTTGGGTAGTTAATCTTGCATTTGATGTTCATACATGGGATTTATGGTGTATAAGTTGATGGGATATATATAGGATTAATTTTGATGTTATAAATATGTTTGGGTTGAGGAATAATGGAGAGAAATATAGATATGATTTTTTGGAAATTTTGTGTTTTCTAGAAAATAGCCATTTTCGTAGCTACTGAACAGGCCGTATCGATTCGGCCCCTTTTCGAATCGATTCGTAATGTTGAAGAGCCACAGGTCTGAGTGACTGAATCGATTCGGACCCAAAGCCTAATCCATTCGGCCTAAGACAGACTTACAGGTCCCTTGGACCGAATCGATTCGCTTTGTGGGCCGAATCGATTCGAACCAGGTCGAATCGATTCAAAAGCAGGGTTGTTTTTGCGAGGTTTTTCTAAAGTGAGTTTCGCTCCGCTTTTTTGGGACTTATCGATTTGGAACATTCAATTATGTTACGAGAAGTGCATTTTTGAAAATTTAAGGGAGTTTCACCTAAGATGAAATTTTGGGGTCGTATTGAGTTATTTTAAGAGAATATAAATTGAGGATTATTGTATCGACTAGTGCGGAATCCTACTATCATCGAGATTTCTGTTTGGGGATAACTATTGTTGATCGGTGTGCATTCGGATATAGATGGTATCCTTAATGTTATTTAAATTGGGAGATTATTCGTATTAATAGGTGCGATGGATGAGTGGGTTTCAAGTGAGGGGTCGTATTGTGAAATAAATGGGAAAGTATGCGAGTTAACAATGGTTAGTATGATGAGAGTTATATACATATAAATGAATTTACTTCTTTCATACATACGAGCGTAATAGAGTATGTATACCTATATGGCGTAATTGTATATACCTTGTGTGATGGTTTGCACTTATATGATGTGATTGTATTTATATCTAGTGTGAATGATATATATATATATATATATATATATATATACTTATTGTGTGACCATACCCTCCAATGCCATCATGGGAAGTTGCGCGATGTGGGTGAGTCCCATGGCTTAAGGAGCAGGGTGCGTATTGTCCCCAGGTCATAGTCGTCCTTTATTTATTGTGTGATTTTATTCTGGGTGAGAAGTCTTGGGTATGATTCGTTCTCACTTTCAGGTTCGGACTATGAACGCTTCCTTTACGTTGTGATTTATTTTATTACCATGGCGGTATGATAATAATCCGATATATGGTAACTCAGGATAAAGTGAGTAATTCCTGGAAGATGATAGCAATGTGAAGTATTTTATATCCATAAGTCATTGGATTTTGGTTATTTAATTGTACGTTAAGTGTGTTATGTGTACTTACTTGTTGGGGTTGAATGACTCTGCCTCGTAACTAGAGAAATGGTATAGACCCGAAAGGTTCAGAGCATTATCTTATTTATGTGATTAGAGATTATTGCTCCTCATATGTATTGGTAGTTATGTGTGGGGTACTGAGGGCGTAATGGATCTCAATGACCAACTTTTCCAAGGAGTAATGTATCGGTTTGGATTTCTCTTTGTGAGACGTCCCATGTACGAAATGCAGTGCAATGTTGGGAGTGGGGAGAATTTTAGTCCTTAGTACTCTGATTTATACGTTATAGTGAAACAATGCTTTATGAGAATAAACTGGGAAATATTTTTATTGAGTAATTGATGTTATATACGTCGTGCTTTGAGGGCATAATGAATCTTGATAATCAACATTACCAAAGGAGTAGTGTATCGGGGGGTTCCTTGTTTGTATTTCGTTTTGCGAGACGTCCCACGCACGAAACGCAGTGCAATGTTGAAAGTTGGGAGAAGTTTAGTCCTTAGCATTTAGATGCTAATAACTCATGTAAGTTAATAACTAGAATCCAATGAATTTTAGTAAGAGTTTTGTATATGTATATTTATATGTTAACATAATTTTAGATGCGCACATGGGCTAAGGTAGAATAGGAAGTTTATAGTTATGTTTTGGTTGAAGGTTTACGCGAGTGTGGATTTAGCGTAGATTAGATTTAATTGTCCCGAGAAAGTGTTGGGTAGTTAATTGAGGACCACGTGCATACGTTTAGGTGCGTGCTTTAGTTGAGGGGTGAGATGGAATTCCATGAGAGTGCGACTCCACCTTATTCATGGAATATTGCATTTATAATTAGTATGCATTTTAATACACTAGCTAAAAATGTTTTCACACCTCGGGCTCTGACCCATTTATATTTCTCTCTTACTATATATTGTATTATATTTTAGGTGTCCCGCCGCAAGGATACCTATGACGCGTTTCTATCCAGTATTCGTGGAGCTGTAGCAGATGCAGACTGTTGCGGGATTGTGTAATAGTCATTGTGGTGACAATTATTATGCAACACAAATAAATGTGAAAGAGGTAATGACCAAGAAAGAATAAATAAAATGCCAGTCACACAACAACAGGTGTACGTGGTTCAGCAAAGACGTGCCTACGTCCACGATGGTGCAGTCAGTATTATTTCTCTATATTCTGAAGAATAAGTACCGAGAATACAACTTGTCCTTTGCCTTGGACCTAGGGTTTAATTGATACATGTGTATGCTAGTTAGTGGAGATGATGGGTTCCTTCATATTAGCCATCTTCCCTATCCTTTCCCTTCATGGGAATTTGCTCCCCTATAACTTCTCTTCATGGGATTGTGGGGAGAGACCGGGTCAATATGAAAGATAGAGGGCCTAGATTTTGGGACGCCAGAACTCGGCTACTCGTCCAGGCCCATGGTTCTCAATTCTGGGTACCTACAATTGCCCCTAAATTCGTTGGGCCATGTTTATGGGTCCAATGAATTTAAATGATCAGCCATTACGGCTGATTTGTGATTCTTTGAAAACTGTGAAGTTGCTTTGGCGGCACCCGTTTCGCTATCCGTGCGCTATGATTAGAATTGAAGGCTTGTTGGAATAAGGCACATTTCTTTTTGTCGCTTCAACTTTTCCAGCAATCTTCTATCTTCTGAGAACTCTTACGCTTTGTACCTTCTGCTTTCGATCTCTACTCTCATTGCTTCTTCGCCATTTGACCCGATCTTCTGTCTTGTAAGTCTCTCGTGCTCTTTGCATTTTCTCTTTGGTTTGTAGTTTTTCTTGTATTTTCCAATGGCGAAGATTGGAAATAGGTCGGTCGCGGAGTTTATGAAATTCTACAACATTCCTGAGTGGGTAGAGATTGAGTGTTGTGCCTCGTCTCCTAGGAACGTTTGGGATATAGAGGATGCACATTTGATTTATGTTTTGTTGCTCTCCCAGGGGGGACTTACCTTTCCCCCTAATGATCTGTTTCTGCATTTCTTTAGCTATTTTAGTATTGTACCTACACAATATTCTCCCAACGTATGGAAAATAGTGAATGGCGTGCATAGGATAAATTAATTGTACGACACAAGGTTAGGGCGTGCCGAGGTCTGCTTTTGTTACTCTTTTTCTCGAACGAGTTCAGGTGTCCTGTACCTTAAGGCTAGGAGCCCTGATAGGGTATTTGTAGTAAATTTGCCTGATTCCTATAAGGACTACTGGCAAGAAGGTTTTCTTGTTAGGAATTGGCAGTTCTCCCCCCAATCTGAAGGGTCGAGGTCTGAGAGGTTCACTGTTCCCTTTTATGGGGAAGAATATATATGTAGATGTTATATTATTATTTCAACCTTTGCTGACTTGTGATTTTTCTAACCTCTCTTTGCTTTTTCTTTCACAGCGAGGACAAAGAATTTGGAGCCTGCTCTCAGCGAGGTTCATATCTCGGAACTAGTGAAAGCTTGGAATATTAGGGAGCCTCTGGGTGACGGCGAGCATCCTAGGTCTGCTGCTTTTTTGCTCGAGTATGAACAAAGGCTCCAGCTTCATAGCATGACCTGTGGATAGTGTTCCAGAGTTTGACTCTTCCGGAGAGATTACGGCTGAGCCCATCCAGTTGGACGAAGAGAAGAGCAGCTCGGAGAGTGAGCCTACAGGCGCTGTGAGTAATTTGGGTGTAGGGAGTGCTGACAGTAGCAGTTCTTCTGAAGAGGATTCCGAAGCTCAAGACTCGTCGAGCACTACCAGCAGTTCAGGCGGAAAAATGCCTCTAAGGAAGAACCTGATCAGAGATAATGACGATGACGACCATGTGCTCCTTGCATAAAGGTCGAAGAAAAAGAAGACTGCATCTGGGGTTGTGGTTACATCTTCTCGGCCTTCCTCTCAGAAGCAAGAGAGGAAGAAGAGAGAAGAAGAGCAGGTGAAGGAGAGGGAGAGAAATAAGGAGGAGCAGAAGAAGGTGTAAGAAAGGAAAAGGGTCGAGGAGAGGAGGAAGAGAGAGAGCGAGAAGGAGGAGGAGAAGAGGAGAGCTGAGGCAAGGATGAAGGCCGGCCAGGCCTTTGTTCCAGTGTCTGCTCTGCCTGAGGGAGCTTCCGTGGCGACCTCCCCTCAGCTAGATCCGGCCCTGCTTGAGAGAGCTTTCCTCCCGGCTGATCGCCAAAGGGCAATAGGTTCGGAGCATCTGGCCCTTCAGGCTAGTTAGAGGCTTGCTCTGGTATGGTTTATTTTCTTTTCGTGTTTTGCTGACTTCTTTTGCTTTCCTCTTCTTATATCTTTTTCTTTTTTTTAGTTCGTTACTGACTTCGCTGTGCTGTATCGCTCACGCGACGAGATGGTGAAGAAAAATAGTGAACTGGAGCAAGAAAACTCTGCCCTGAAGCTGAAGGGTAAAGAGCTCGAGGCCAGTTTCAAGGCTGTCGATGCTGCTCGAATCTCGTCTGATTTGGCCCTTGCCACCTCCGCTCGCGAGAGGGATGATGCGGTCAGGGAGCTGGGCGAGCTGAGGAAGGCTTATGATCTGGTATGTGCGAGCAAGATGGACCTTGTAGAGAAGAGAAGAGTTCTGGCCTAGCAAATGGAGGCAGAGAAGGCCCAGGCAGCCACCATTAAGGAGGACTCATACAACTCTGGGTGGGCTGCTGCTTATGATGATGCTGAAGTTCAGATTGGCTACATCAGTCGTCTGAATTTCAAGAAGGGCTGGAACAAAGCTCTTCTAGCTGCTGGTGTGGATGCTGAGTCTCCCTTGTTTGACGAGCACGACCCGGGTCCCAAGCCAACTGTGGATGAAGAAGCTCATGCTCCAACCATCGGGGATGCTGATCTTCCCTCGGATACAGTTCCTGCTGGGGGGGGGGGGGTACTTCTGCTGCGGCTGATAGGGAGAAGCATCCAGACACTGTTGGGCAGCCTGAGGTTTCTAGTTGATTTGTTCTTAGGGTTTTCTTCTGTACTTTTTGCTTGTAATTTCCCAAGTTTTTTCTGCTCGGTGTACTCGGTCTTTATTAATGAATGATAAGATTTTCCTTTTGTTTACGCTGATCCCTTTCTCTTTTCTATCTTTCTTTTATCTGTACTTGGTTGATGTGGATGACTATATTCCTGTTACCTCCCAACTAGGTAGGGCTCTTGGTCCTAATGCAAGCCCTGCAGTTCTCCAGGCCTTTGCTAGACTTTGCAGGTTTGCTAAGTCAAGGAACCAAAAATATAAGGATCAGTCCGAGCTAGTGGCCAAGTTGAAGGACAGGCTCCAGGAGATGGAAGAAATCGGTGCTTCAGTGCAAGAAGAAGTCAGTGCACTGAGAGAAAGGTTGCTGGAGGCAACCGAGATTAACCAGGTCGGGGAGTTCCTGCAGCAGGAGAATGAAGACTTGAGGAGGGAAGTCCTAAGGCTTAAGGAGCATTCGTCGAGCATTATTTCGGCAGTCCTACAAGGCTCTTCTTCATCGCGAGCTGCTCGACCTTCCCTCCCGCATGCTGGTAGGAGTCCCAGGGGTAGGAATAGGGAAGTCGAGGAACAGCGTGAGAGGGAAATGGAGGAGCTGCGCGACGATGTTCGACGAGCTTACGTGACTGCTGCTGGGCTCCAGAGGGAAGTCACCCAACTACGACATTTGTTCAAGAACGGTCCTCGACAAGTGTGGTCCGATGGCTACGATCAAGGTTGGCTAGAAGCTCCGACGAGATTATCAGAGTTCGAGGAGCTCTCCTTCATCAGGGGGTGGTTGAGTGCCCTCAAAGAGCTGCAGGTTCCGAGGAACTCGATGTTGTGGTATCGACACGAGATGTCCTCCTCTACTCTGATGCCCAATCCATTCAGGAGGGATGATCGATGGATCCCCATTGATGCTATTCCCTGGAAACTATTGGAATTGGACACAAATGAGGTCGTGGAGGAGCTCGTCCCTGCTCCTGATGATGGAAGGAGAGCTAAAGTTGCTGATTATCTTGCTCGGAGGCTTCCACCTCCTTGAGATTTTGTTACTCTTTTTCTTTTTGATAATTGTAAATGCTTTGGGCAAGCTTCGCCGACTAAACATGTATTATCATTGTTTGTAAATATAAAAGATTAATGAAAAGTTCGAGTTTTGGGCAATTTTTCCGACTAAACGTGTTCATCCAATCCTTTTATATTTTTGCTTTTTCACAATCCTTTTTATTTTGTCATGTGAGTGTCCGCCCAGTCCAGTATAAGAATACCATTGTGCCCTCACTTTACCTTTTAGGTTGTGTCGTCACACTCCCTTAGGCCTAAGTAGGGCAATTGGCGAGGACACACCTGGTATTGGATGTCTTCATCCGGTCAGGATTTTGTTTAACCAAAGTAGGTTTGATGCCTAAGAATACTCTGTAGGGCTTCATATATTGCCATGGGGCAATGCTAAGAGGTCTTTCGTGCTTCATGACGATGACCTGAGGAGGGGTGTTCCCCTGCTATGTCAACCGTTATGCCTGTGATTTGGATGGGATGTGTAATAAGATATAACTGTTACTAATTAGAGAGTGATCAACTGAGAGATTTCATTAGTGAATTGAGAAATGAACTGTCCTTTCACATAATGAATACAATAAAAGATTTAATAATAGAACTCCTAAAGATAGAATTTCTTGAGATTAGCTGCGTTCCATGCTCGTGGTATCTCTCTGCCCTCCATCGTTTCCAAATGATAGGCACCTCGCAGGTCGTCTCTAATTATCTTATAAGGTCCTTCCCAGTTTGGGCCCAGTTTACCATCTGATGGCTTCACTGTGTTGCCCAGGACCTTTCTTAGAACATAGTCCCCAACTCTGAATTTCCTCGGATTGACCCTTTTGTTGTAGTGCTTCACGAGCTATTGCTGATAGCTTGCTAGTTTTACTAGGGCAATTTCCCTGCGCTCGTCGGCCAGGTCGAGTTCAGCGAGCAAAGCCTGATCGTTTTGGCCTTGCTCGACAAGGTCGGATCTCATTGTAGGCAATCACGCTTCTAGTGGGATGACCTCTTCCATACCATATGCTAGTGAGAATGGTGTTTCTCCTGTTACTCGCCTAGGAGTCATTCTGTATGCCCATAGGATATGCGGTAGCTCAGTTGTCCACGCGCCTTTGGCTCGCTCTAACCGCTTCTTCAATCCAGCGATCACTATTTTGTTGGAAGCTTCAACTTGTCCATTGCTTTGAGGGTAGGCCACCGAGCTGAAGTGGTGCCTGATCCCGTGTTTGTTGCAGAAGTCCTGAAAAGGGCCACTCTCGAACTGTGTTCCATTGTCAGTGATAATGGTTCTGGGGATTTCGAATCGAGTGATTATATTTCTCCATACGAACCTTATCATGTCAGCATCTCAGATGTTTGCCAGTGGTTCTGACTCGATCCACTTGGTAAAGTAATCAGTTGCAACCAACAGGTATTTGCGATTGCCGGCAGTGGTGGGCAGTGGTCCCACAATGTCCATCCCCCACCGGGCGAAGGGCCAGGGACTGGTCAGGGATTTTAATTCGCTGGCGGGCTGGTGGACCATGGGAGCGTGAAGTTGGCATTTTAGGCATTTGCGGACATATACTACGGAGTCCTTTTGCATGTATTGCGGACATATACTGCGTAATGGATCTCAACGACCAACATTGCAAAGGAGTAGTGTATTGGGGGGTTCCTTGTTTGGATTTTGCTTTGCAAGACGTCCCACGCAAGAAACGCAGTGCAATGTTGGGAGTGGGGAGAAGTTTAGTCCTTTGTACTTAGATTTATATGTTATAGTGAAACAATGCTTTATGAGAATAAACTGGGAAATATTTTAAATGAGCAGTTGGTGTTATACGCGTCATGCTTTGAGGGCATAATGAATCTCGATAATCAACATTGCCAAAGGAGTAGAGTATCGGGGGTTCCTTGTTTGGATTTCGCTTTGCGAGGCGTCCCACGCACGAAACGCAGTGAAATGTTGAGAGTTGGGAGAAGTTTAGTCCTTAGCATTTAGATGCTAATAACTCATGTAAGTTAATAACTATCATCTGATGAATTTTAGTAAGAGTTATATATATGTATATTTATATGTTAACATAATTTTAGATGCGAACGTGGGCTAAGGTAGAATAGGAAGTTTATAGTTATGTTTTGGTTGAAGGTTTACTCGAGTGTGAATTTAGCATATATTACATTTAATTGTCCCGAGAAAGTGTTGGGTAGTTAAATGAGGACCATGTGCATACGTTTAGGTGCGCGCTTCATTTGAGGGGTGATATGGAATTTCAAGAGAGTGAGACTCCACCTTATTCATGGAATATTGCATTTATAATTATTATGAATTTTAATACAATTGCTAAAAATGTTTTCACACCTCGGGCTCTGACCCGTTTATATTGCTCTCTTGCAATGTATTGTATTATATTTTAGGTGTCCTGCTGCAAGGATACCTATGGCGCTTTTCTATCCGATATTCGTGGAGCTGTACCAGATGCGGACTGTTGCGGGATTTTGTTATAGTCATTTCCTACCCTTCGTAAATCTGGTTTAGGATTTAATTTGCATATCGGGCTTACACCCAAGGGTTGTGTTGTAGCACTTTTATATTTCTCTCCTAGGGATTTTGTTGTATTGTCTGTGAGCCGACAACATGTTCGGGTAATTTTTCTTTTGTTCACTTATGATGTAACTTAAAATTATTTCTTTTTATCATAGTCGTGTGCTTCTGTTATCGTGTTCAGTAGTTATCATGTTGTTGGTTCATTGATGTTCATGGTATGTTTTAAAATTTTTTTGGCACCCGTTTTTAATAGTTTTGGGTATTTAGCTATATTTTTGGGTTTCGTCGGTAGATGCTTAGAATGATCCACTTGAGATTCCTGATTTATTATAGTATAGGGCTGGCCACCCGTTATTATTTTAATCAGGGTGGCACAACTTTCCACCTCCTAAGATGTCTTGATGGAGGTTTTCCAACTCCAAAAGCATGATCCATTAAGATTCCAAGTAAAACTCCCTTCAAACTCTATTAATCTTCCTTCTCCATCTTCTCCAAACACCCCCAATAACACTCCAAAATTCATAGTTGTGTTCATTCATGGTAGAACTGGGTATATAGAGCTTAGATATAGTGTAAGACTAGTTGGGTATGATTTCACAAGGTGGGTATGTGGTTGTGGAGTGGTAGTTGAGAGGAGAAAATGCTTAAAAAATGGTGGGGGAGACCCATCCTCCACTCTCTCTCTTCTTCCAACTTCACATAACCAAAATAAACCCAAAACACTTATAAAACACCCCCAATTCTTAAAATCCCCGTTTTTTCCAATCTGGGCATGCTAGAATTCGACACGTCATCCATCCAACGGACCAAAATGAAACAACACACAAGCGGAAGATAAAATATAAAAAAATGGGTGACCTCATTCAAACGAGAATCGCCTCTCGTTCGAACGAGAATCATCTCTCGTTCAAACGAGAATGGCATCTCGTTCAAACACCCTTCGAACGACCTTCAAACAACCCACCCATTTTATGCTGATGGACCTCATTCAAACCTCGTTCGATCCCCACTTCTAACGATTTGTGACTCTCGTTTGAGTGACTCTGAACTCGTTCAAACAATCCTACTTCAATTTCTTCAAATTTCTCATTTTTTCCCAAAACTCCAAACAATTATTATCAAGGCCCCAAAAACAATCAAATAAGAATACTAACCCAATCAACATAATCCAAATCACAAGCTTCTCATATTATTTTAACTTATGCAAGAAAATAATAAAATATTGGGGAGGGGTATTACATAATCTCTCTATCTCTCTCTCTCTCTCTCTATATATATATATATGTACTTTGACCCCTAAACTATTCTTGTCATTAACTTTAATGAAGTTTTTTATATAATGGTTGAATTGGTGGTAATTGACTAGTTTAGAGGCTTAATTGGCTAAATTTTTAGTTTATGGACTCAAATTGAACTACTTGCACATTTAGGGGTCATAAGGGTCAAAACCTGTAACTTAACTTGTTAGTAATATTACTAATTGTATGGCTTCGTTTGATATGCCAGATAAATATGTGGGATATGAATATATTATTTCATCCCATGTCTAGTGTGGGGTATGATAGGATTTCAAGTGAGATAAGTTATCCCATCACATGTTTGGTATAGTAAACCATCCACCTAGGATAATTGATTATTTGTTCATGTTGGGATAAGATAGCTCTTATTATAAGGATTACAAATTTATTAACCCTACCCAAATGAGGGTTACTCATTAATCGGCCCCATAGTTTTTAATGAGTTGTCCATATTTTAACCAATCAAATTATATGGTCATGTTGACCCTCAATTTAGAGTAAATTATGTTTTGAGTCTGTAAACTATTTTTCCAGTTTTAAAATGATCCTCAATCTTCATTTTGTCTCAGTTTAGTCCCTAAACTACATAACTTGTTTTAATTTGAGGAATCGTTCTATAAGCCATTTCATTATTGATGGAAACATGTCCCACACCCATTTTGTCCTCATTTAAAAAACACACCAGCCAACTAACTTCTTTCCATCCCATTCCATTTCATTTTGACACAAATATATGGAAATATAGTAATTTCTTTGTATACATCTGTTAGATTAAAATCGGAAGAGATCAGCACGATAAAAATTGAGGCTTTTGTTATTGTGGTCATTTGGCAAAAAGACGTACGTAATAGACTGTTCGAAATTTCGGCAGAAGATTTTTAACCTATTCAATCTATGCTGAGGTAATTAGTCACTATTTCTAAATTTTTTTCATAATTATTTGTGGAATATAACCAAATGTAGAAATCTTTTGTCTTTTTTTGCAACAGGGTGGATGTATTTTTTTCATATAAGTATACATATTAAAATGGGTTCTCAAAGAAGGAAAAGTACAAAAGAGAGAAAAGTTTATGAATTATGTTGGGATTGTGTGTTATTATAATATGGTTTTGTTGTCTGGGAATGAGGTTGATGTGGGTGAATGTAACTGCAATGAAGTTTATAAGAAATTTTGACAAGTATCTTGAAATTTTATGATTCAAGGAATGAAATTAAGAATTTTATTTACATTTGATCTAATATGTGAATTAATATGTAACATTAGTAAAGAACAACTTGTCAAGCAAGTGTGAAACACTTTTTAAAAACATCCAAAGTCACTATATCCAAAAACATCCAAATATAATCATCCATAACAAAAAATACCATATTCACCATATCTATGCCAGTATTCTTCTATACCATCTTTACCACGTCTATGTTATTGTTAACAAAACAAAATGAAATTCAACTTAGATACTGTTACCGAAGCAAAACACTTGCAGCAACAAAATAATTTCACCCTGTTGAATTGTTGGATTCATGGTTGACTAGATTGTTGATTTTTTAGCTTCTTAGCTGGGACTTAACATCAAGTGGTACTGTAGGATTTTTTGTATAGACACTATAAAGCATGGCCATTCAATGGCATTATGATATTTTCATATGCTTTGAGATACTTTTTATTTTTTATTGTAGCACTTATCCATAATAATTTTAGGCTTTTCTCCTTTGTGTATAATTGCATCTAGTCTATGAACACAATCTATTCCACTTAACTACCACTCCCTAAAATATCAAGTCATCTCCCTCAAATTAATGACAAATTGTACAAATAGTCCACTCATTTGAAATTGATATCTCCCATTCCATTCACAAATGATCCCTATAGTCTCTTTAATAAGGGTGTTCATTTTACCTCAATTCTAGGGAAAAGTGGACTAGGATGTTTAATCATCTTATCCATATTTACTTAAATTATTTTCATTAACAATTATTTAATTATTTTTGTTATTAACACAATAGGCTTTTCTCTTGCATCAGATATGAAACCGTTGGAGACACCCCAATGGTTATTTATAAGAATGTCACACTTTGGCATAATAGAGAAGTGTAACGTACTCTAATTCTTAGTGGGAAATATTTTATCTAACCATTTGTAGGCATCTTCAGAAACTTTTTCCCTTCATCCATGCAAATGCTCTGGAGTACTTGCTTTAGCACCCCTCTAAAATAGATAACTAAATTTTTTCCCCTTAAACTCCTTGAAATTGTTGTCGTGGTGCCTACCACATTCTAAAAAATGTAGGATTTTCATCTTTAATGTTGGCCTCATTTACAAGAATTTTGATGGTAGTTACAGGCATAGCTCTTTTAACTTCTGCACAATACCTCCAAAGACTTGCATATTATTCTTTGTGTCAACCATCAATTAATAATTGATATTTTTTCTTTTACCTACATGAATGGCTTTTTGTCACACTAACATTATGGTCTCTTTAACAGTCTCCCTAATTTCTAACAAAGGAATATTAGTATTTGAATTGATTGCGTCCAAGTATTATTTTATAACCATTTTGATTTAACATACCTATTGTAGTAAGTTGACTTGTAACTGTTGTGTACATTTTTCTGATTTTACACTTGAAATGTTTCTTCCCTAGTTATTATAGAAGCATAAATCTCCCATTCACAAAATGCCGCATGTTTATCCCTAATCCTCATTCTATCATTCTTGTAAAACTTAATGCCTTTTTTATTCTGAATTGTAAACTCCCTATTTGTGTAAATATCTCTGGACTAGAAATTTTTTGCCCTAATTCAAACTCAAGATGTTTTTATATCCTTTACTATATTAAACTTATAAAATTTAACTTTTTTTTTACATTCATTTTCTTCCTCATTTTCATAAGAACTTAAGCTAATAAGCTCATCAGAGTCACCCACATCAAATACAAATCCATTAATGTCTTCTTTGGTATTAACTTCTTCCTCATCATTCATAGACATCTTTGTTTTCCCTTCAATTTATCTTCTGTTTCATTTACCCCATCTATTGTTTATCTTCTTTATCTTCATATTCATAACTAGGAATTTCAACATTGTTTTCACCTTCTTCCATTTTCGTGTCATCAAAGTCAAACCTCAAATAACTAGGATACTACTACAATCCATCTTACGGGATTTCCATATACATATCAAGTTTCCTATATATGGGGACCCATTTAAATATTTCCATAACATCCCTATCACTGTCTATTTTATTCAAACCAAATCTTAAACCCAAACTGGGACATTATACCACAATTGGTTAGGATTTTGGCACCTTAATTATTTAATCATTTCAAGTATGTCTTGGAGAGAAAATATATATGGATCACAAAAGTCAAAATGGTTTATAATTCGACCTACATATGCTTTCTCTATATCATGTTCAAAAAAATACCATGGTGCAATTCAAAATTGAGTTAAGGTCAACTTGCATCTAAAATAACACATGCATAATGAAAAGAGAAAGAAAATGCAAATATTAAAGATATGCATGAAACTGAAGACAAAATATGAGAAAAAATAGGGTTTCTGTTGAATAACCTAATGAAAGAAAATAAATTATTTAAATCCAAATATTCAAGAAACGTTAGAGATAATCACAAATGATAGAAGTTATGCAAATTTATGTAACAACTTTATCTGAGCATTATACACAAAAAAAATCATGTACCATATATCGTATTAGGGTCGATTACCACGTCAGCATCATCAAAAACTCGTAATTTCCACTCCATCAACACTATATATATATATATATATATATATATATATATATATATATATATATATATATATATATATATATATATGGCCAATACATCTCCTTTGAGGCCTTAATTCTTACCCTTTGAGCTATTTTTATGTGCCTACATTTTATTTAAATGTTATATGTTATTTGACTTTAAATGTATGATTTTTTAGGGTCAGGTAAACATTATACATGTGAAGCAAATCATCTTTCCCACAAAAAGGCATGTCCCGACTTTAAAAGAGGATGTCCAACTCTTCAAAGAAGGATTAGAAGAGTTTGGAATGATTTTTAGGTATTTTGTACAGCACAAAGTAGGATCTATTTTTCCCCTGTCATGATCTATTTTGCCCTGTTAGGATGTATTTTGCTCCTGTCAAGATGTATTTTGTTATAGTAGGATGTATTTTCCTTTTCCATAAAATTACAATTTAGTTTGAAGATAGCATATTTTAAGCCTTTGGGAGGACGTTTTACATCATTTTCAGTGGCGGGTTAGTTCATACTTTGTACATAGAGAGTTCTAGGGAGAGAAAAGGATAAAAAATTATTAGTACCAAATTTGAAGCTAATTAAATATAGAATCCCTATTTTCATTCAAGATCTATTGCTTGCTTTCTCTACTTCATCTCTATTTCTATTTCTTTTGAATTCTCAACTATGAATTGTTAGATCTATATTGTTAGGGTAGTGAATTTAATATGAATCATGTTTAATTTTTCCTAGATTGATTATAGAATTATTGATGGGTGAAGTTGAGTTAATACTATGGGTATTTCTCTTCATCTATATTGTCAAGCAACATGGTTAGATAGTGGATCTCCATAATTTTAATTCAATTGGTTTTAATTGTTCATAATAGATCTTAATTGAGTGTTTTTGGTTTATACCTTCACACTTGATATTTAATTTCACATAAGGATTCACCAATTTAATACATCTTTATAGTCAATCAATCATTTGGGTTAAGATTCATATTGGACTCATGATCTCTAACCTCCACTCTCATTTGAATTTTCAATTACTTGTTGTTTTGCATTTACTTTCTAGTTGCGTTCATTTAATTAAACAAAATTCACATTCAATTGCATACTCACACTACATGTTTGATAAAATGTCGATCAACAGTTTTACCAATCTCCGTGGAATTCAACTGTGTACTTACTAGGATTTACTACTTATTTGATGGCTTGCACTTGGGCCATTGACAAACACTTTTTAACCACAACCAAGGAAAATGAACAGTTTCAAATAATGGCTTTAATTCTATATTATACCTCCCAATAAAAGCATGTGAGGTGCACATGTGTTATTTCATCAACAAATTAAACAAATTATAAATGTTCTCCTCAAATTAAAACAAGTTATGCAGCTTGAGGACAAAATTGAGACAAAATAAAAATTGGGTACCATTTTAAAACTGAGAAGATAGTATAGGGACTAAAACCATAATTTACTCAAGAATTAAAGAATGAAATAATTTATAGTATATCATATCCCACCTTCTTGACTAGGCCCAAATCCAGGTTAAATTTTCATATATAGATAGAAATTAATATTCAAGTGTGTAAATGAGTTTTCCTCATCTCCATTCGATTCAATCCAGGCGAGAGGGAAAAAGAGACTCGTTTGTCAAATGTACCATTTGAAGTTATACCCTCACACTATCTTCTCCACAATCACTAGTAAATCCTCTTCATCACCTATATAATTTAGATTCATTAATAAGCATTCGAAATTTAGGTATATTTAAGTTTGGTGTGTAAATGATGCATCCTTTCTTTTTTCAAAAGCAGATTCACTAAATATATTTGCAAAGCTAATTATATGTATGTATGTATGTATGTATGTATGTATGTATGTATGTATGTATGTATGTGTATGTATATGTATATGTATGTATGTGTATGTATGTGTGTGTGTGTGTGTGCGTGTGTGTGTGTGTGTGTGTGCATATATATAAAGAGTATTACATTTGTCCTTTATTCAATTTATTTTGTGTATAAGAGAAAGTGTGATTAATGTATGTGTAAGACAACTGAAATTCAAGAATTAATGAATTTCTTGCTAATGTACTCAACCCTAAAATTTTATAGTACTTATGTCTTAAATTTTAATTAGCTTATTTTTTTCAGCTATGCCAATTGCATTATGTTGCCTATTGGTCTAGTCGTCACGTACTTTCAATTAAAAAGTCTATTATCTGAATAATATTCCCCAAATTGCGTGTTTAATATTCATAGCAACAAAGAATATCCTACCAATAACAGAATATTGTAGCATCCAAATGATATCATGGGTTAGTGATATCAAGAAGGATGGTCACCTTCATACAACACATGGCATGGAATATTCTTATTCATAATAATAGTAACAATGTTGGTATATGTATGAGGAGAAACGACATGAGTGGGCAATCTCCCTCTCTCTCTCTCTCTCTATCTATCTATCTATCTATCTATCTATCTATCTATCTATCTATCTATCTATCTATCTATCTATCTATCTATCTATCTATCTCTCTCTCTCTCTCTCTCTCTCTCTCTCTCTCTCTCTCTCTCTCTCTCTCTCTCTCTCTCTCTCTCTCTCTCTCTCCCCCCTTATGTGCGCACGCAAGACACTAAGAGCGTAGGTTTGTATGAAATGAATATTGCACCGTGAGTGAAAGTGCTTTCCTTTCTATGAGAGTATCGGTTTTCTTACTAATACCATGGAAATATAGACATGCACATGCTACCACATATGAATCATGATGTATGATGTTACACTAGTAAAAAGACTTTCACTTTTGTCGCTTGTGAATGTGTGATCTAAAATTGATTACCAGTATATATCATTATGTATGAAGAAAATTAGTCTAGTATTATTTTTTATGAATTGCCAACAAGTTATTATTTGATAAAATTTGTGTCATTATAGTAATATAATTCTCATATCATAGATCTTGCTATAAACACATATTTATTTTTGTTTAAAACTGAAATGGCATCTACTTCTGCTTTTCCCCTGTGATGGTACCAGTTAAAGTTGGACATGGTGAAAAACTCGAAAAGTTCAAAGAGACTGATTTCAAACGTTGGCAACATAAAATGTTATTTTATTTAATAACTTTAAACTTAACAAAATTCCTTAATGAAGAGGCACCAGCTTTACAAGAAGGTGAACTGATAAGAAAATAATTGATGTTGTGGATGCATGGAAACATGCTAATTTTCTATGGAAAAATTATATCTTCAACAATCTGGAAAACATATTATATAATGTGTATATCCCTCTTGAAACTGCTAAAGAGGTGGGGAGTCTTTGGAGAAAAAAATACAAAATAAAAGATGTCAGAATGAAGAAATTCATTGTCGGTAGATTCTTGGATTATAAAATAGTTGATTCGAAGACTGTCATTAGTTGAGTGCAACATATCCAGTTGATTTATCATGAAATTGTTTCTTAAAAAATGGAATTGAGTGAGTCGTTCCAAGTGGATGCAATGATTAAAAATTAACACCATCTTTTAAAGACTTCAAAAATTATTTGAAATATAAATGTAAATAAATAGGGCTTGAGGACTTAATTGTGAGATTAAGGATTGAAGAGGATAATCGGGTATCAAAAAAGAATACTGGAAATCCTATGGAGTCCAAATCACATGTTGTAGAAGAAGGGAAAGTATCAAGAACAAGAAAAGGAAGCGTGTTAATCAAAGTGGGCCAAAAAAAGGGCCTAAAAGTGGAAACTTTAAAAAGTTTGATGGAAAATTATTTTCGTGTGAAAAGTCGGGACACTCTGCTTAAGATTGTTGTAATCAGAAAAATCAAGGTAATAAGAAACATATGTCAACACAAGCCAATGTCACTAAAGTTGAGAACCTTTCTGACAATATTATTGATTTGAGCCTCTCGGCCGTGGTTTCTGAAGTCAACATGGTGGGAAACACTAGGGAATGGTGGGTGGACACTGGGGCCATGTGACACCCCGTCTAATTAAATACCGGGTAGCTACTCCTTTATTCAAACTAATACAAAATGTTAAGTTGGTTCAGTTCATAGCATCACTCTCGAAGAACATTTTAACAATTACTAGCCACCTAATATTTAAAAAGTGAGATGTCTATTTTAATTAAATTAGATTAACATGCAACAAATTAAATTATCAACTAAAATCATCCCCATCACCTTACAGTCACAAATGAATAACAATGGAATAGAAATGAATCTGGAGTAACAAAATACACCTAATACTGAAATAAAATTAAATACAATTTCTGAATGATTAAGTAATTAAAACCAAAACTATAATGGAACTGAGTCTAATAGAAATGTCTCTAAAATAAAAGGGGCGACATGCCCTACAGATGAGTAAATCTGAAATGAGAGTCAAGTAGAATATGGATGCGTCTACTATCGAGGTCCTGTAACTTCCATAGTAGCTACAACACGTCACTGGAATGGAACTCCTAAGCTTGGCGTCCCTGTGGCTAGGCACCTAAAAGGTTTTTACAAAAAAATAGTTTTGAAAGAAAACGGGTCAGAGCCCGCTTGTGAAAATACTTTAAAATATAGCAAGTGTTTAATAACATTAAAAAGTGAATATAAAATAAATGTTAGGATGTGCACTCACATGAGTTCCTCAACTCTCAACTAACTGTGCACTCCTAACGTATCCGTAACCCGTTCTAGTTATGCCACTATCTAACTAGTCTAAATCACAATCTGACCTGACATTTCTAACTAAACTGTGAATCCTCCTTCTTATTTCTCAGATTTACTTATAATAATTGTAATACGAAATATCCATTTTTAACTCCACTTAAAATGTTCCAAGTTATACACGCTTACACTTTAACAAATAGTTTATTTCAATTATCAGTATATTAATCTCATCATAAATATACAATAAGGGCACCCATAGTCTAAGTTGCGGTGCACATACTCTTCTATCGAATCCCGGTACATCACGTACATAAGGACTACGTATTCCGAATCTCTCAGGAATCGTTTCAATAAGCAACAATCACACATAATGGAGGCGAACATAGTTCACAGACCCATGGGTCATGCACATACCTACGCTCCCATAGTCAGCTGACTTATTAACTCACCAATAATCCATTCTATGATCTATATCCTCGAGGTACCAATCTAAATCTGTGATAACCCGCTCACCAAAATAAGGGGTGGCCAGCCCGATAATCCAATAATACAGGAATCATGGATGGAATCATTCTCATCATCGCAACAATATAATGAGTATAGGGGATAACCACTCAATAGTTCAGAATACGGGTTGCCAAAAATTTTATTTTGTAATTTAAAGAAAGCATTTTAAACAACGCATAATTGAAAAGAAAGTGGAAACCCCAAGAACATATATTACAACAACAACAAGTATACAATATGGGGACCGAATATGCTGTCGATCAACCGGTACATACAATGTGTAGCAAGTTTATTAAGTTACATATTACATCCATTAGACAATTACAAAAATTTGGGCCACACGCCCGAGTAAAAGACCCGATCATAACTAGGGTACAAAAATGAAGGCGTCTATACAAAGCATCCCATAATATCCACAAAATATCACGGCGCCTCAAAAGTAACCGGAATGGGAAAGTACGTATGGGCGTCCTTGCGGCGGAGCACCTGAGCGGATACAAGATTCATGCACAACAAGAAATATGAACGGGTCAGGGCCCGGTTTTTATATGAGTACCAGATGAATAAAAAGTATGACAGTTATGAACAGTTAATCATGAATGATAAAGATGATATTTTAACATGTTAACCTCATATGATAAACTAAGACAATTTAAATGATTATAAATTTAATTCGGTTAAACAAGAGGATATGAATAAACATCATTAATTAAAAGCCTTTATCATTTTTTTCACCTTTTTATTTCATCTTTCCATTCCTCATCAGGAATATAATTTCTATCATATTCTCTTTGTGGCATTCCATTCCCTAGCAGGAATATAATCACTATTATATGCTCTTTATGGCATTTCATTATCCATCAAGTCCCACTTGAATTATAATAGTTATATTCTTATGCATATAACGATTCTAAGACCGCCCCTCCGGGTTTCCCCATTGGACGCGCCCCTAAATGAATATCAACTTCCAGGGCTTATCGAACAAGATAACCTGGGCACCTAACGCAACGTCGGGAAGTGGCCATATGCCTGCGGGAGAGTCATGACCACACCCAGAATCATCTCACCATCGCAGTAAACATATAATAACCCCTCATATGGCCGAGGACTATAGTCTCCCTGCGTTCAATAGTCAGGGGACATCACCTCATGCGCGAACTTCCCTTATGATAGCATTTAGAGACCTGTGTTTAAGTAAGTTAACATTTACCATAATCATGATTAAGTAAATTATCATTTACCATCATCATTACCATTTCCATTTCATCTTCATTCTCATTAGCCAAGTGCGTGATTCATTTTTATCCGAATCCATTATACGTTAATATCATCATATTTTATTCCAGAGCCATTCGTAATTAATTATATCATTACGACCTCAAAGAGTGAATAACTCTCAATTCAATTTC
Organism: Sambucus nigra; assembly: GCA_949130495.1. Lineage (NCBI taxonomy): Eukaryota > Viridiplantae > Streptophyta > Magnoliopsida > Dipsacales > Adoxaceae > Sambucus > Sambucus nigra. The sequence continues at coordinate 118,287,614 of OX422213.1, forward strand.
CCAACATGTTAGGGTGTCATTCTAATCCCACCATGAGTATCATACCTCAAATAAACCTCTAAAGTCTCCCAATATGACCTTGAAACTTCTAGACCCCTAATAATTAACTAAGTAAAAGAAATGCCTTAACGTCAATTTGTATACCCCCGAATTAACCCTCACATAGACCATCTCTAAGGTAGGGTAGTCAACTAACTCATCTAGAACTCTAGGAATCTAAGTTTACTTCATACAAAAAGGTTCCTAGGCCCTAATCCTAAAGAAAATGAATTAGAATTGTTAATAAAAAATAACTCAAAAACAGCAGGAAAACAAATCGATTTGCCCTATGGCCGAATCGAATCACCCTAGCGAATCTATTCGCCCAAAAAGCGAGTCAGTTCGGTTAAGAAAACTTGGGATTCTGTAAACTACCGAATCGATTTGGTCCAAGAAGACCTAGAAACTGATCCTATGCGAATCGATTCGCCCAGGGGCCGAATCGATTCGCCCCTGTGAATTTTCCAAGAATGGATTAAGGGTTATAAACCCTAGTTTTCCCCAAAACTCAAATCTCTTCAAATTTTTGCACACATCCAACAACATTTACATACCCCAATTCATCCTACATGATTATCAACTACCATTTTCCACAATTTCATCAACATAAACCATAATCAAGGCTCAAATACCATAAGTTCCATTTTTGATCCATAAATGCTAATACACAACTATCACATAATTTACTCATCTTAAATCATATATTAGCAAGTAGAAAACTTTCCTTAGGCTTGCAAATTAAGATTCTTGGAAGATGGAAGCAAGATCAAACTTCAAATCTTCAATCTCCAATCTCCAATCTCCAATCTCCAATCTTTCTCTCAACAATTTCTCTTCCTCTCTCTTTCTCTCTAGGTTTAGTAATACAAAAATAAGAAATAAAATGAGGAGCAAGACTTAAATTGTGGCTTAAGTCTAAATTCCGATCTTAAGTGGTTAATATCACATTAAAATGATCCGCAACTACACATTTATTTTAAAACCAGTCAAAAGTGCCCAAAAATATAAAATACAATATGGCACTCATTTTGACTGTCTCACACATTTCGAAACTAACTACGCCCTCCAAATTATCATTTGGAAATTTTATAACTCATTTCAAGTCTCGGTTTCATTTAAACCATAAATGTCATTTTAAAACATATGACACTATAAAACGCACATGATGATATTTACATACACATACAGTAAATATACAAAAATTTTGTAAATATTAACTTTTATCTCATTCAATTAATATTTACTTCATATTCCAACATTTTATATAATTACCCCACACATTAAATTAATATAAAATCAGTTCTCAAAAGTGAGGGTTGTTACATACTCCCCCTCTTATGAGGGAATTTTGCCCCCAAAATTCAAGCGTACCTTGCAAGAAAAGATGCGGATACTTTTCCCGCATATCATCCTCACGTTCCCATGTCGATTCATTGGCATTGTGATGACTCCATTGGACTCGCACCAAGGGCAGCACTCGAGACCTCAACCTACGTTCCCCATGCTCTAAGATAGCAACCGGTTGTTCTTCATATGAAATGTCTGGTTGCAAATCGATATCCTCAAAAGGAATATTCCAAAGGGCTCCTTCACACCTCTTATACCTCTTCAAAGAGGAAACATAGAACACATCATGGATTTGTTGTAAGGGTTCCGGTAAGGCAAGTTGATATGCCACTGGACCTACCTTGTCAATAATAGAAAAGTTCCAACATAACGCGATGTAAGATTTCCTTTCTTTTCTAATCGCTTTATGCCTTTCATTGGTGAGACTCACACCAAGACTTGATCTGCAACTTCCAACTCAATATGCCTTTTACCCACATCGGTATAGCTCTTTTATCGATCTTGAGCTATCCGAATGCGATTCCAGATGAGTTCAATCTTGGAAGAAGTGTCCTGGATCATTTTTTGTCCAAGAAACTTATTATCGCCCACCTCCAACCAATAAGTGGGTGATCTACACGGTCTACCATACAAAGCTTCATAGGGTGCCATCCCAATAGTAAATTGGTACAAATTATTATAAGCAAATTCTACCAAAGGGAGATATTGTTTCTAGCCACCTTTGAAATCAAGTATACACATTCGGAGCATATCCTCCAACATTTGGTTGACTCTTTCCGTCTGCCCATCTGTTTGAGGATGATAAGAAGTGCTTAACTTCAATTCGGTTCCCATAGCCTCTTGGAAACTTCGCCAAAAGTGGGAAACAAAAATCTTATCTCGGTCGAAAACTATATTTAAGGGTACCCCATGGAGTCTAACAACCTCCGCGATGAATAATTTGGCATAGCGAGCGGTATCATAATCTCTGCACACGGGTAGGAAGTCTGCGGACTTAGTCAGGAGGTCGACAATCACCCAGATAGAATCATGACCACTCTGTGATCTAGGTAAGCCTGTAATAAAGTCCATCGATATACTCTCCCACTTCCACGCCGAAATCTCCAACAGTTGCAACAAACCCGTCGGTCGCTGATGATCTATCTTGACCAATTGACAAGTAGTGCATTGGGATACAAACTCAGAAATATCCCGCTTCATGCCTGGCCACCAATACTGACGGCGCATGTCTTGATACATCTTGTCCCCTCTGGGATGCACTGAAAATTTAGACCCATGAGATTATGACATCACGACCCTTCTCAAATCTCCTTTATCCGGAACGATGAGTTTCCCGTGAAAATGTAATCCACCCTCTGAACTGATCGAGTGGGATTCCTCTCCCTCGGATAACAATTTGCGTACATGGTCCTCACAACCTTTATCCCTTACTTTTGATTCTACAACCTTTGCCACAATGGTAGGTGTAACGGTCATCACTGACATGAACGCCCTAGTAACCACATCCTTCTGACTAAGCTCCTTCCACTTGGCCTTCCATACCTCCGCTAACTCCCCTTCGAGTTTTCTACTCAAAGCATCCGCTACCACATTCGCTTTGCCCGGGTGATAGTGGATGTCAAATTGATAGTCTTTCACAAACTCTAGCCATCGGTGTTGTTGCATATTTAAATCCTTCTGTGAAAATAAATACTGCAACGATTTATGGTCCGTGAAAGGACTAAATTTCTCTCCTAGGAGATAATACCTCCAAATCTTCAAGGCAAAGAAAACCGCGGCAAGATCCAAATCATGCACCAGATAATTCCTTTCACGAGGATTTAACTTGCGAGAAGCATAAGCAATGGCCCATCGCTCTTGTTGAAGTACACCTCCCAAACCTTGTACAGATGCATCGGTAAAGACTAAATATTCCAATCCCGGCTTTGGTAATGCAAGGACTGGAGCAGAAGTCAACTTCTCCTTCAGATCATCAAAAGCAGACTGACAAGAATCATCCCATACAAACCTCACTCCTTTCCGGGTTAAGTTTATCAAAGGACTAGAAATTTTGGAGAAACCCTTAATAAACCGGCGGTAATAACCCGCCAAACCCAAAAAACTATGAATCTCGGTGGGTGTCGTGGGCTGACCCCACTTCTTCACCGCAACCACTTTTCTTGGGTCTACCAAAATACCCTGGGATGACACAATATGGCCAAAAACTGAAATTTCTGCAACTAAAAGCAACACTTCTCGAACTTGGCATACAATTGGTGATCTCTCAATCTTTGCAGGACCAACCTCAAATGAGTAGCATGGTCAGATTATGTCTGAGAATACACTAGAATATCATCAATGAACACGATGACAAACTGGTCCAGGAAGTCTCGGAACACCCTATTCATGAGGTCCATAAACACGACGGGGGCGTTGGTTAGTCCGAAAGGCAAAACCAAAAATTCGTAGGACCCATATCTCATAAGGAAAGCAGTCTTGGACACATCTTGCTCCCGTATCCATAACTGGTGATAACCCATCCTCAAATCAATCTTAGAGAAGTATGATGCTCCCCTAAGTTGATCAAATAAGTCATCAATCCGAGGTAAAGGGTATTGATTTCGGATGGTAACTTTATTCAACTCTCTGTAGTCAACACATAACCGGAGAGAACCGTCCCTCTTCTTCATAAACAACACTGGAGCGCCCCACGACGACGTGCTATGCCGAATAAACCCTTGCTCCAGCAAGTCCTGAATATGATCCCTCAACTCCCTCATCTAAAAAAGAGCCATATGATAAAGAGCTCTCGCAATCGGTCGAGTTCCCGGCACTAAATCAATCACAAACTCAATATCCATACTAGGAGGCAAACCCGGTATTTCCCGAAAAACATCTTCAAAGTCTCTAACAACCGAAATAGAATCTAGGGGAATAACTACATCCCGAGATGTCTCTTCCACAATACAATACAAGTAAGTTCTAGTACCTCTTTCTAAGCGAGGCATAACAACTAAAAATATTTGTTTCCCCGAAATGGCAAACACTATACTCTTCCCATAGCAATTTACTATCGCATGATACTTCACTAGACAATCCATACCCAAAATCACATTATACCTGACCATATCAAGGACGAGCAAATCGGCCTCAAAGATCAAATTACCAAGATTAATTCCTATTTGTTTACAAATAAAGAAAATGAGTGAACCATCACCCATAGAAGACTCAACACTATTGAAGGTACTCTCTGCAGATTTTATCAACTCTGTAGACTGAGCAAAGCTCCTAGAAATGGATGAGTGTGTCGCACCCGTATCAAACAAAATACGACCCATGTTCACCTGAATAAGAAACTTACCCTCAATCGCTGGCGAGGCTGGCGGTGCTGGAGGAAGCATAACCTCCTGAATGGGATAAACCCGTCCATACTGTAGCTGTCCCTGCTGTGGAGGAACAACCAGATTAGGTACCTGTGGCAGAAACTGAACATGTGGCTGCTGAGGAACTCTAGGAAGATGTCCCCCAATCAACTGAGGACACTCCTTGTAATGAACCGCCTCCCCACATTGAAATCACCATCCTGTCATATTCTTCGGAATTCGGCCCCGGTTATTTCTAAACTGGGTAGCGCCTTGGCCCGGATGGCCCCTACCTCCATGACCACCCCGACCTGTATGTTATTGCGGGGCACCCTGACCGTACCTATTGTTGTTACCACCCACATTAGACCCACTAAAACATTTCCGCTTAGACAAATCCCCCTAATGGGGATCCCTCTCTCTTTGCTTACTTCTCGAAGATTGGGATGAAGGAAATACTCCTCCTCTGATCCCATTTCCTCCTGTTTTCCTATTTCCCCACCACTGTAGCCTTCTTTCTACTCTGCATATACAATTGATGCTCTTGGCAGTGAAGCAATGCCACATTCATCACCTCTCCAAAAGTATGCAAAGATGGATTACCTAGCAAGTGTTGTCGGATCCTTCAGTTCAAACCTCCCATGAACTTTGAAACCTTCATCTCTTCCGGAGTTACCTCATCCTATACAAAACTTGCTAACCAAGTGAACTCCTCTTCATATTCTACAACTGACCTCTCACCTTGCACCACATCCTGAGGGTTCCTTCTCATCTCCCTTTGAACTACGGGAGGGAAGTACTTCCGGTCCAACAAAGCCCAAAAATTAGTGATGGTCATGGTATCCCTCTGCTCTGGTGTAGTCATCGACTCCCACCAATGTAATGCAGATCCGACAAGCTTGAAAGTAGCAAGGACCTGCTTCTTCTCCTCACTACATTCCACCATTCGAAGATGGCGTTGCATGTCCTTTTTCCACTGATTTTCTCTAATAACATCAGAGCCTCCATCAAGTTTCGGGGGATGGCCCTTTAGAAAGGACTCCCTAACTCTCTCCCACGGATAAGGCCCCGTAGGAGCTTGTGCATCCTGCGCTCGTTGTTGAGCTTGTGGCATTTTTTGCACCATGGCAGTCATCACTGCGTTGACTGCTTGAGCCACTATATTTGCCACATCAGCAGCATTTATATTCCCTTGTGGCAGCGGCGGAGGACCATCATCCCCTTCTACTACTCTATTCCGTCGAGTGGCGCAGCCTCTCTTAGGCGGCATTTGAGATGAAGAGACAATAGAGTTAGAATACTACATAAAACAATCTATCTTGCATAAGATCACAAACATAGGCAACACAACAGTCCTAACAATAAGCTCTATATCAAAGAATGCTGCGGTAGAACGTGACAGGTCCGCATAGATCCTAAAGACTCTAGAACCTGATTCTCTGATACCATCTATGACAACCCGCTGACCAAAATAAGGGGTGGCCAGCCCGATACTCCAATAATATAGGAATCATGGATGGAATCATTCTCAGAATCGCAACAATATAATGAGTATACGGGATACCCACTCAATAGTTCAGAAAACGAGTTGCTAAAAAAATTATTTTTTAATTTAAAGAAAGCATTTTAAATAACCCATAATTGAAAAGAAAGTGGAAACCCCAAGAACATATATTACAACAACAACAAGTATACAATATGGGGACCGAATATGCTGTCGGTCAATAGGTACATACAATGTGTATCAAGTTTATTAAGTTACATATTACATCCATTAGACAATTTCAAAAGTTTGTGCCACACGCCCGAGTAAAAGACCCGATCATAACTAGGGTATAAAAATGAAGGCGTCTATATAAAGTATTTCATAATATCCGCAAAATATGATGGCTCCTCAAAAGTTACCGGAATGGGAAAGTCAGTACGGGCGTCCTTACGGTGGAGCACCTGAGCGGATACAAGATTCATGCACAACAAGAAATATTAACGGGTCAGAGCCCCATTTTTATATGATCACCAGATGAATAAAAAGTATGACAGTTATGAACAGTTAATTATGAATGATAAAGATGATATTCTAACATGTTAACCTCATATGATAAACTTAGAAAATTTAAATGATTATAAATTTAATTCAGTTAAACAAGAGGATATGAATAAACATCATTAATTAAAAGCCTTTATCATTTTTTTCACTTTTTCATTTCATCTTTCTATTCCTCAGCAGGAATATAATTTCTATCATATGCTATTTGTGGCATTCCATTCCTTAGCAGGAATATAATCACTATTATATTCTCTTTATGGAATTTCATTATCCATCAAGTCCCACTTGATTTAGAATAGTTATTTTCTTATGCATATAACGATTCTAAGACCGCCCCTCCAGGTTTCCCCACTGGACGCGCCCCTAAATGGCAATCAACTTCCAAGGACTATCGATAAAGACAACATGGGCACCAAACGCAACATCGGGAAGTGGCCATATGCCTGTGGGGGTATCATGACCACACCCAGAATCACCTCACCATCACAGTAAACATATAATAACCCCTCATATGGTCGAAGACTATAGTCTCCCTGCATTCATTAGTCAGGGGACGTCACCTCATGCGCGAACTTCCCTTATGATAAAATTTAGAGAGGTGTGTTTAAGTAAATTAACATTTACCATAATCATGATTAAGTAAATTATCATTTACCATCATCATTACCATTTCCATTTCATCTTCATTATCATTATCCATGTGCGTGATCATTTTTATCCGAATCCATCATCCTTTAATATCATCATATTTTATTCCGGAGCCATTCGTAATTAATTATATCATTACGACCTCAAAGAGTGAATAACTCTCAATTCAATTTCCCAACATGTTAGGGTGTCATTATAATCCCACCATGAGTATCATACCTCAAATGAACCTCTAAAGTCTCCCAATATGACCTTGCAACTTCTAGACCCCTAATAATTAACTAAGGAAAAGGAATGCCTTAACGTCAATTTGTATACCCCCGAATTAACCCTCACATAAACCATATCTAAGGTAGTCAACTAACTCATCTAGAACTCTAGGACTCTAAGTTTACTTCATACAAGATGGTTCCTAGGCCCTAATCCTAAAGAAAATGAATTAGAATTGAGTTAAAAACTAACTCAAAAAAGCAGGAAAACTAATCGATTGGGCCAAAAAGCGAATCGGTTCAGACAAGAAAACCTGGGATTCTATAAACTTCCGAATCGATTCGGCTTGGGTGAATTGATTTGGTCCGAGCAGACCTGGAAATTGACCCTATGCAAATCGAATCGCCCAGGGGCCGAATCGATTCCTCCCTGCGAATTTGTCAAGAATGGGTTAAGGGTTATAAACCCTAGTTTTCCCCAAAACTCAATTCTCTTCAAATTTTTGCACACATCCTACAACATTTACTAACCCCAATTCATCTTACATGATTATCAACTACCATTTTCCACAATTTCATCAACATAAACCATAATCAAGGCTCAAATACGATAAGTTCCATTTTTTATCCGTAAATGCTAATACACAACTATCACACAATTTACTCATCTTAAACCATATATTAGCAAGTAGAAAACTTGCCTTAGGCTTGAAAATTCAGATTCTTGGAAGATGGAAGCAAGATCAAACTTCATATTTTCAATCTCCAATCTTTCTCTCTGCAATTTCTCTTCCTCTCTCTTTCTCTCTAGATTTAGTAATACATAAATAAGAAATGAAATGAGGAGCAAGACTTAAATCGTGGCTTAAGTCTAAATTCCCATCGCAAGTGGTTAATATCACATTAAAATGATCCACAACTACACACTTATTTTAAAACCAGTCAAAAGTGCCCAAAAACATAAAATACAATATGACACTCATTTTGACTATCTCACACATTTCGAAACTAACTACCCCCTCCAAATTATCATTTGGAAATTTTATAAATCATTTCAAGTCTCGGTTTCATTTAAAACATAAATGTCATTTTAAAACATATGACGCTATAAAACGCACATGATGATATTTACATACACATACAGTAAATATGCAACAATTTTGTAAATATTAACTTTTATCTCATTCAATTAATATTTACTTCATATTCCAACATTTTATATAATTACACAACACAGTAAATTAACATAAAATCAGTTCTCAAAAGTGAGGGTTGTTATAAAATCCCCCCCGTGGGCACACAAAGATTAGATGGCCCTGATCGAACGCCGACCTCCCGTGATAGCAAGTATGGTAGGTATGTTATTCGCATATAAGTCCATATACTAATCATTCACACATCTTAAATATCTTATAATATTAATCGTGTATATTCTACATCACTATACCATCATTCAAGTTTGTACATTTATAAGTATCTGGATATTATACAATATAGACCACCGACACACCTCACGTCGTAGTTCCAAGTACGTAAAATCTCACCCATGAAAGTTACTAAGCCTTTTCTATACTTCCCATAATTTTAATTCTCAATATAATCCGGTCTCACAATTTCACCTACTAGTCAACATGGGAAGAATAACACTCAACTTAATTAGCCTACGTGAAGTTTGAACCCAAATCGGGCCCAAAAACCCATTCTAAAATCTCGTTAGAAGGCACTGAAATCTCGTTCGAACGAGGTCGTTCGAACGAAAGGATTTGAACGAACTATCAAATCGTTAGAAGGGCTACTAAAATATCGTTAGAAGCTCGTTCGAACGACCTGGGTTGGTCTTCTAATGAACATTCCGAAAGTGCCCAGATTTTTGCCCAATTCGTTCTTCTCAACTTTTCTCTTCTCCAAAGTCATTTTAAATTCATACCAATTAAGTTTTAAAGTTTACAAACTACTCTGAACCACCCTAGGTCACTTATTAACATAGTTTTGGGGTCAAATCTTTCAAATCAACATGTAATATCAATAAATTCCAAAATTGTGCCCCGAGTCCTATGAACATGAACTCAAAATTCAATTGAACCTAAATACTCATCATTGATCCATTTTTAAATCATCAAATACTATGTTTTGAATACTAAATTCATCCATAATGATTCTACATGCAAGCCCTAACCAAGGTTCTTGTGTTCTATAACAATTCCATTGGGTTTTAATTAATTTTTTCAAAACATAAGATAATTTCTATAATAAACATGGAGGAAATATTCAATGCAAGTAATGAAACTAAATCACTTTCTTTAAGTTTGGTCTTCTGATTCGTTGTTGGTTATTAGAGGCTGAATTCCTCTTCTTTCCGGTCATAACTTCTTCCAAAATGGTGGTGGTGGTTTTGGTTTCGAACCTCTTGTTACTTCTCTCAAACTCTCGTAGCCCACTTCTATCTCTTTTGGCTGATAGTGGCCTTTCTAATCTTTAATAAATAACCACTCAAATTTGTGGGTTTAATTCCCTTAATTTTTAAAATTACCAAAATACCCTTCTGGGTTGCCGGTTTGGCCTAAAAATGCCCCGGGACCCAAACTAAGCCCCCGGCTAGTGTTTTCTAACTATCTCTACCCTTATGGACACGTTGGCGCACTCAAAATGACCATTCAGTCTATAAAAATATAATTTACTTTTTAATCTAATTAAATTGATTCTTGACGCGACTGTCACGCGCATCCCAACTAAATTTTCCAAATTATCGTGTTTCTGACTCGCGAAAATTTTAATATTTTCAATACTCATATATTACCATATATGCTCAGTAATATTTAATTTTATCCTCATAATCAAATACCAACTCACGTCATGCTAGTATTTAAATCCGAATTAATTTCCAATTAATTCTCATTTAATTTAATTAATCCAATAAATAAAATCAATAAAATTACGGGGTATTACATACTTCCCCCCTAATAACAGAATTTTGTCCCGAAATTCAAAAAGTAAAGCATACTGGAAAGATTAGGTATCCTCCAGTACTCAAAATAAAATATAAAGAAAGGCCCAATCACTAAAGCCCTCGCTTCACAACAAACTTGTTTAACCGTCTTGGTACTCTATTAGTTATAGGGTTACACTACGATGAATGCACTTCACGTTGTTCTTTTTCTAAACAACATTCGAATAAAATAAAAAATCTATACCTCATTGGCCGCACTATCTCAACATTTTTTTGAGTCCGCATCTCACTACTCATTAACTCCCGCGTTTATTAACACGAAACTCCCATCCAGGAGGAATTTAATAACACATCTGATGACTCTTTCTCAATTAATGAATCTCTATTCTCGGAGTTGTGATTTATACACAAGGGAAAACTACTACAGCCGGGTGGTGTTACATAAAATATTTGTAAACACCTTGTCCACTAAAAATAGATATGGGTGCTTTCACCCAACTCTACCATTAGGTAATACTTCTCCCTATTACCACAATATACCTCACTTACTAGTTATACCCGATTTGAAACTGAAACGATAGCAGCGAATCCAAAATTTCATACCATCCACCAGTCGTCAATCACCTTGAACCTACACCTCGGGCTATAGGTGATATGACCCTCAGAACGAAACATATTTCCACTACTTCTTTCTACCCTACATTGAAAATCGATTTCGGGGATCTCCTATTAGTTCTGAATAATACCGCGTAGGACCACTTACCGGCGTGTCCACTATCAAATAGTGTAAATCACTTAAGTATATAACAATTTCTCTCCTTCTGGATAACCTGTCCCACGTATTCGAAGGAACTCGTTACTTATCTATAAGTTGGCAACCCCTCAAAGAGACTTACCAATCTTGACTCTTCCATCCCTGGAATCGTCGGCTTGATACTACATTATCTGGTTGATCATCTTACCCCAACCGATCTACTATTTACTATACCCCTTTCAATGCCGACTTTCACGTGTAGTTCTTCCCGTTAAGTGATACTTAATGATCTTCTTCTCTCTCGACATATACCAAAAGTTTCGACCTTTACACTTTTCACCGCTTTGTGCACATCTGGACCATTTATACCTTATTGACATCCTCATTATATTTACTCTTGAGTCACCCTCAACATTCAATTGGTCGGAACTCAACTTCAAATTTTCCACAATAGTTAAATATTTTTCTTCTCAAGAGATAACCCCTTATTAAATGGCTTACAACTGCCTTTTCACCAAATTCGGACGTGCTATACTGCTTACACATGATACTCATTAACACCTTCTCTTACGACGTTTAATCTCACCAGTAAAAATCTCACCCATTTATGTCCCTTCTTCCGACGATTACCACATTAGCAAACCAAGATGTCTACACTCTTTATAACCCACCATACGGTTTTAAATATTATACACGCTGCATACCTATTCCAAAATCTTTATTGTCGCTGCATTTTCAACGTGGCTATACAACTTGGGCGTTCTCAATCACCTCTGAATTTGAAATCCTAAATCCTCCATAACCTCAATGCGTCCTTCAACCCTCCATAACAAACCAACATTATCAGTACTTCTATCGTAATTCCCTAACAACTAGCTATACTGGCCTTACATCGTAATTTACCTTGTTAACTTCCCGTTATAACTACTTACTACCATAACTATTGAGGTATCCAATTCATGAACGAATGGCCAAACATCTCCCTACTACCAACTTTACGCTAAGTTTCATGCGTGGGACGTCTCGTAAAGCGAAATCCAAATAAGGACCCCCCCGATACACTACTATCTAACATTGTCGGTCATTGGGATCCTTTAACCCTCAGTTCATAACATGTACCACTATATTCCCGTCTCTTAACCACAAAGTTACATCTCCTTTCGCAATTTCAGTTAAACAAGGAACTCTTTCCGAAAGACACTTTCTCTTGACATTGATGGTAATCACATTCCATATACACCATGCAAATAAAATCGGGGTTCTCAAAAATCCTGTCCCCAAACACACAACTATGAGTATAAATTCCCAAATCTCTAAAGGGTGATAAAATAATGCACTCTTCTTATTAAGACATCCTGAGCGTTAATTATAATAACCAACTAACCCCCTTTTCGCTGACTAGTAAACTAATTACACACGTATCATATCATTTAAATTCCTACGTATACTGGGATTAAATATCCGAGATCATTATTCCTTTTTGCAATCACAACAATATATATAAATATTCATATCTACAAAAGTATAATTGCGAACCCGACCCTCTCACAGATGGGACCTCGCCAGAATCAAAACATTTTACCCCAATGTAGTAACTCCGACAAACTTGTAATACCTGCACACTATCGGTATAAGCATATTATAAAACCATAATTAGGATAATATCATACTCGTAATACACAACACTAAAATGAGTAATATCAATAAAGTATATAAATCGCTATCAATATACCCATTCATGCCCCGCGGATGACAATAAAGGTAACCCCACACTATCAGGGAAAATATTCACATAAATAATAAAAATTATTGCCCCTACTTCAACCAAACTCGTCTCTGAGGCAAAAATAATAATAATAACAATTATAGCAACTCGCTCATGCCACAACAACATACAATATTATCTAAGGATATAACTCATACTTCTATCCTGACAATCGTCCTAGATGCTTAAATGCTTCCTGAACTTATCACCCCTGTCCATACCAAACCGAATATTTCAATAACTGTTGCCCTTGCCAGGCACAATACCTTTATCCCTACACTTGCACCGGGAAACATTTATAACGCAAGGGTTTCACCTCCCACAAAATACCTCTACACATACTTCACTTATCTTTGGTCACACTGACCATGTTAAGGTGGTCCTTTTCTCGGACGTTGGTAGTCTCTTCCTTGAAGCCTACCTCCATTGTTCCCTTAGCTTTATGGGCCTAAAGAACACGCTACTAGTTTCCACATCTCTTACTGAAATAACCATCGCTCGGTAATAACTCCTCTATCCGAATCATTTTAACGGGTTCCCATTGAGTCTTCCCCTTGTGGTGTTTTCCCAACACCATTTTCCCAGTCTTACTCAATAAAGATCCTTGATTTTTGTATCTCCCCATCCAAGGGAATGTTTACCTCAATTTTACACTATGCGACATTAATACCATCTGCATTGTTCATCCAAGCAAAATTCCCCAGAAGAGTTAACAATTCTTCTTGTATGTAAATTCTCCCTTTAATGTCCTCTTATCCACCTCACCTACTTCGCCCGGTGTAAGGTTTCTAAATAATTAAATTTCTTCTCACACAGTGATCTCTGTCCGGCCCTCTTGTGTGAGTTCAGAATAACCTTCGCCTTTCACTCTGCACATCTGATGATGTAACTTATAATCAAACCATACGTGTACGTCTTCTCTCGATGTCACATTCTACTTCTAAGTGTGGTGATTGGCACTCACCATTGACACTCCGCTCTTACGAGCCAAGAAAATTTTTTACTCAAAATTTTCAGACCCGATTGACTATACCCCGACATAGGTCCAAATCTTTGGATATGTTACGTTCGTTTGGGTAGCACATGTCATCTCTGCATTTTGAGTATTTACACTGCTGGTTCCGTTCAATGTTTCACCTAACTCTTTCTTTCCCATTCCAATCTTGTTGGGTGAGTCTAATTTGACACCGTTTTCTTCTATAGTTGTGCCTAGAAGTGACAAGTCACACCTTGGCCGTCCATACCGTTCTGGACTTTCGTTCTATAATATGGGTGACTTCAACTATGGTCATCCCTCTTTATTACATCAATTAACCTCAACTGATCAATTGCCTACTTTTATTCGCCCAACTGACTTCGCCTGACGTACGACATCGTTCAGCGCACGAACACACCCGAATGCAAATAAATTCACCATCGTACATATCATAGCAGGAGAAAAAAATCTCACCCAAAGAAATGAACAATCCTAAACATAGGGCTCTACATCAAAGAAAGCTACGCTGGAAGCATAATAAGCTGCACAGATCCTAAAGGACACAAGAACCTAATGCTGTGATACCACCTGTGACACCTCGCCTAATTAAATACCAGGTAGCTACTCCTTTATTCAAATTAATACAAAATCTCAAGTTTGTTCAGTTCATAGCATCACTCTCGAAGAACATTTTAAAAATTACTAGCAACCTAATATTTAAAAAGTGAGATGTCAATTTTAATTAAATTAGATTAACATGCAACAAATTAAATTATCAACTAGAATCATCCCATAACCTTACAGTCACAAAGGAATAACAATGGAATAGAAATGAATCTGGAGTAACACTCCTCAAAATACACCTAATACGGAAATAAAATTAAATACAACTTCTGAATGATTAAGTAATTAAAACCAAAACTGAAATGGAACTGAGTCTAATAGAAATGTCTCTAAAATAAAAGGGGCGACATGCCCTACAGATGAGTAAATCTAAAATGAGAGTCAAGTAGAATATGGATGCGTCTACTATCGAGGCCCTGTAACTTCCACAGCAGCTATAACACGTCATTGGAATGGAACTCCTAAGCTTGGCGTCTCTGTGGCTGGGCACCTAAAAGTTTTTTACGAAAAAATAGTTTTGAAAGAAAACGGGTCAGAGCCCGGTGGTGAAAATAGTTTAAAGTATAGCAAGTGTTTAATAACATTAAACAGTGAATATGAAATACATATTAGGACGTGCACTCACATGAGTTCCTCACCTTTCAACTAACTGTGCACTCCTAACGTATCCGTAACCCGTTCTAGTTATGCCACTATCTAAGTAGTATAAATCACAATCTGACTTGACTTTATAAGATAAGGGTTAATACCAGACATTTCCAACTAAACTGTGAGTCCTCCTTCTTATTTCTCAGATTTACTTATAATAATTTTAATAGAGTTATCCATTTATAACTCCACTAAAAATGTTCCAAGTTATACACACTTACACTTTAACAAATAGTTTATTTCAATTATCAGTATATTTTTCTCATCATAAATATACAATAAGGGCACCCATAGTCTAAGCTGCGGTGCATATACTCTGCTATCAAATCCCGGTACATCACGTACATAAGGACTACATATTCCGAATCTCTCAGGAATCGTTTCAATAAGCGACAATCACACATAATGGAGGTGAATATAGTTCACAAACCCATGGGTCATGCACATACCTACGCTCCCATGGTCAGCTGACTTATTAAGTCACCAATAAGCCATTCTCTGATCTATGTCCTCGAGGTACCAATCTAAATCCCCCCCGCAGGCACACAAAGATTAGATGGCCCTGATCGAACGCCGACCTCCCGTGATAGCAAGTATGGTAGGTATGCCATACACATATAAGTCCATATACTAAGCATTCACACATCTTAGGTATCTTATAATATTAATCGAGGTATATTCTACATCACTATACCATCATTCAAGTTTGTACATTTATAAGTATCTGGATAATATACAATATAAACCGCCGACACACCTCACGTCATAGTTCCAAGTACTTAAAATCTAACCCATGAAAGTTACTAAGCCTTTTATATACTTCCCATAATTTTAATTCTCAATATACTCCGGTCTCATAATTTAACCTACTAGTCAACACGGGAAGAATAACACTCAACTTAATTAGCCTACGCGAAGTTCGAACCCAAAATTGGGCCAAAAAACCCATTCTGAAATCTCGTTAGAAGGCACTAAAATCTCGTTTGAACGAGGACGTTCGAACGAAAGGCTTTGAATGAACTATCAAATTGTTAGAAGGGTTACTGAAATCTCGTTAGAAGCTCATTCGAACGACCTGGGTTGGTCTTCTAACGAAAATTTCGAAAGTGCCCAGATTTTTGCCCAATTCGTTTTTCTTAACTTTTCTCCTCTCCAAAATCATTCTAAATTCATACCAATTAAGTTTTAATGTGTCCAAACTACTCTAAACCACCCTAGGTCACTTATTAACATAGTTTTGGGGTCAAATCTTTCAAATCAACATGTAATATCAATAAATTCCCAAATTGTGCCCCAAACCCTATGAACTTGAACTCAAAATTCAATTGAACCTAAATAATCATCATTGATCCGTTTTTAAATCATCAAATACTATGTTTTGAATACTAAGTTCATCCAGAACGATTCTACATGGAAGCCCTAACCAAGGTTCTTGTGTTCTATAACAATTCCATTGGGTTTTCATCAATTTTTTCAAAACATAAGATAATTTCTACAATAAACATGGAGGAAATATTCAATGAAAGTAATGAAAATAAATCACTTGATTTATGTTTGGTCTTCTGATTCGTTGTTGGTGATTAAAGGCTGAATTCCTCTTCTTTTCGATCACAATTTCTTCCAAAATGGTGGTGGTGGTTTTGGTTTGGAACCTCTTATAACTTCTCTCAAACTCCCGTAGCCCACTAATATCTCTTTTGGCTGATAATGGCCATAGTGGACTTTTTAATCGTTAATAAATAACCACTCAAATTCGTGGGTTTAATTCCCTTAATTTTTAAAATTACCAAAATACCCTTCTCGGTTGTTAGTTTGGCCTAAAAATGCCCTGGGACCCAAACTAAACCCCCGGCTAGTGTTTTCTGACTATCTCGGCCCTTCCAGACACGTTGACGCACTCAAAATGACCATTCGGTCGATAAAAATATAATTTAATTTTTAATCTAATTAAATTGATTCCTAACGCGACTGTCACGCGCGTCCCAACTAAATTTCTCAAATTGTCGTATTTCTAACTCACGACAATTTTAATACCATATATACTCAGTAATATTTAATTTTATCATCATAATCAAATACCAACTTGTAATCACCCGTATTTTTGAATATTCTACTGAATATTCTATTTAATTAAATTGGAGAATTAAATGAGAAAATACAAATTAATTTAAATTACGTAAGAGGAGTAATTTAATAAGATTTATTAAAAATTATAATTTTGGAATATTAATCGAGAGATAAATACTGATTTATATTGCCTCATTATATTTACTTAATGCGAGTGGTAAATAGTTACTTAACGCGTGTAGACCGTGTTGGCGTGAGAACGAGTAATATTTTTTTAAGTGACTCAAATGATAATTTAGAGTTCACAGATGAGTCCAGAAGGGTCAAATTAGTCAAAATAGTATACCCGGGGGTACTAGTTGAGTCTCGGGGTAATTTTGGACTAAATCGAGACCGTTCGGGGGTGTTTTGGTCTTTGAACATGAGATGGTAAGGAGACCTACGAATTTGAGAGACTTTTATCATCCGTATGAAAGAAGGGTTAGGGTTAGAAAACCAATGAAAACACACCATAGCCATTAGAGATAAGAGAGAAACAATTCTCAAGGCAAAAGAAAGAATTGGGAAGGATTCAAAGGAGATTGTCACCACAAACTTGTTGGGAAGGAGGATTGAAGGAGAAAAACAATCAAACATCATCAACAATCATGAAATCAGGAACCCTATATCAAGGTAAGTTGTTTATTACAAAGATTATAAAGTTATAATACCCATGTGTATGGTCTTTTGAATGATTTTGTTAAACTCATATTTTGGAAAGAAAGTAATGATATTTATACATGTTGGGATAGGAATTGCATGTAGAATGATGTAACATATGTAGAGGAATAATATTAAGATTTGACTTGATGAGTATTTCAGAATAAAATCTGGGTTTTGAATGAAATTATGGGAAGAACACCATAGTTAGGGGTTTCAAGAAATCATAGGTTTAATCCACAATTCCTTTAAATATATTGAGGTTTTGATGTATTTGAAACGTTAGAAATTGTCCTAGTATATGTGAAAATATATTAGGATCATTGGGTCGAATTTTGGTGGACTATAATGTAGTTTGGATATTTGTTAATGGAGGAAGAGGTTAACGAAGAAGACAAACTGCGTCTGTCCCTGTTCGATCGATCTCGAATTATCGATCGATCGACTAGGTCGATCGATCGAACCCGGTAGTCGATCGATCGACGT
This sequence comes from Sambucus nigra, assembly GCA_949130495.1. Classification (NCBI taxonomy): domain Eukaryota; kingdom Viridiplantae; phylum Streptophyta; class Magnoliopsida; order Dipsacales; family Adoxaceae; genus Sambucus; species Sambucus nigra. Next base: position 118,306,211 of record OX422213.1, read on the forward strand.
ACGCTGTTTTTCTCCGAATTTTTCGTGTTTAAGGTTTCTTGATTTTCGGGAGTGAATGGGTATCCTAGGATTTATATTTTACTTATGTAGGAGTGAGAATAAGACCAGTAGGTATATTGTTGAGGTCTGATAAGGCCATTGGGCGTAGGGCTTGGGCTATGGACCGACAAGAATAATCCAATTTAGTAGAGCATCAGGAAATTTGGAATTGAGTTACGAGGCGAGGTAAAGTCAATTCAAGTAATAGACCAGTACAGTAAGTAATAACTACTGAAATTATAGGTGAGGGGTAACCAAAACCCTTAGAATTATGTGAACACTCAATAAACGCGATTAATGAGATAAATTGTAAAACGAATATTATACGACATATATAAGAGAATAAAATATTACGTATGAACATGGTTGATAGGTCGAACGTGTACCTAATGAATTGTATGAACTTTTAGGTTAAGAGAAGTATACCTAAATTACAATGTTACGGTCAATGAGATATTCCGAACTAACATAGGGTTATTATATGTTTGAGATCGCTATAAAATGCCAAACCAAACCTTTGCACTGGTGGCGTGATGAAAGTGTCCGAGACAAAAATTTGTGTATATAAATAATTGGGGTAGATGTATCATTCCGAACCAATTCTTAATTTGTGTATATAAATAATTGGTGTCGATGTATCATTCCGAACCAATTCTTGAATTGAGTATATAAATAATTGGGGTCGATGTATCATTACGAACCAATTATTAATTTGTGTATATAAATAATTGGGGTCGATGTATCATTCCGAACCAATTCTTACTTGGTGTCGATGAATCATTCCGAACCAAGAGTCCTTACGTGTGTAAAAAGGACAAAATAGTATTTACTGATATTTAGTATATATTATGTGTGAAATATATACTTGATGATTTTCTACTTCTGTGTATTAGTAGCTTGATATATATATTATGTAATTAAAGAATACATACCGAACTGGTAAGTTAATTAGTGAAACTTAAACTTCGAACGTAACATTAAATAGAGAATATCTATTTTGTAAATTAAGTAGTGCAACGTAATTACAAAAGTGGGAAGATAGAAATTGTGATAATTGTAGAAAATTAGTAGTGAAAATAAATGAGAAATTTTGAAACATAACATAGGTGAAATGTTACTTGAGTATTAATTAACCTTCGCGAGATGTTAATGAAATGGATGTACTGTGTGGGCGATACAAGAACTTAAGTATAGATAAGTTCAAATGATTACTTAGTCCTAGTTAGCTTGGAAGATATGACTAGGTGGGCTAAGTGTAGAATTCTAGGTGTGCACAAAAGATGAGGGGTGAGTAAACTCAAGAGAGTGTACGAGAACCTAACATGTGTAATCAATAACCGCGTTTTATATTGTGATAAACGCTTGCTAAATGTTTTCAAAATGTTTTGAGTACTAACTCTTCCTATAAAATATTTTCAAAACCTTTTAGGTGTCCAGCCACAGGGACGCCATGTATGATGATTTCATTCCAGGGACTCGAAGCTGTAGCACAGTGGATGCTTACAGGATTTTGACTAGACGATATCTCCCATTCAGATCTAGTACAGGATCTCACCCTATTTTATGTATGGACTTGTAGTCCGGTATCAGTCTCAGATGTTAGTTGCAGATTAGTAGTTGTTCTATTGTTGCTTGGTATTTTTAGCCGATGGTTTACTCGGTAATACTCTTGTGCTTTTGTACTTATACTTCGATGGTTTGAGTTTTATCATGGAATTTGTTTGACTATTTTTCCGCATGGTCGATCTATCTATTTAAGAAAGATAAAATTTTAGCACCGGTCTAATTTTCACTTAGGTGATTGGTAATTAAAAAGTTTTCGACAGTGATGCTAAGAATGAACCATTTGAGAAACTTGTTTTAATTTAATAAAGGCCTGATCACCCGATGTTTAATTAGGCGGGGTGTCACACAACTCACATCATGCTAGTATTTAAATTCAGATTATTTTCCAATTAATTCTCATTTAATTTAATTAATCCAATAAATAAAATCAATAAAATTACGGGGTATTAAAGGCCACTCGTTGCATATGTTCTGATAAGAATATGTTTACTTCCTACCAACGCTCCGATCACGAGGACCAACTTTTCATGGAAAATTCTTCTAATTCAAAGGTTGAAGGAAAAGGGAAAGTTATAATCAAGATGACTTCAGGAAAGGAACTTACTCTCAATGACGTACTTCATGTACCAGATATTCAAAAGAACTCGGTTTTAGGATAGCTGCTTAGTAAGAAGGGATTTAAACTTTTATTTGAATCTGATAAGTTTATACTCACTAAGAGTGGTATGTATGTGGAGAAAGGATATTTGAGCGATGGGATCTTCAAACTCAATGTAATGACTATAATGCCTAATAATAATAACATATCTTTTGCTTATATGCTTGAGTCTTGTAATGTTTGGTATGGTAGATTAGGTCTTGTTAATTATGATGATATTCGTAGATCAATTAATTTAGACTTAATACAAAAATTTAGTATTCAATCAAGTCACAAGTGTGAAATGTATGTGGAATCAAAGTTAACTAAAACTCATTTTAAAAATATTGAAAGAAGTACAAACCATCTTGAGTTAATTCATAGTGATATATGTGATTTAAAATTTGTACAAACAATAAGTGGAAAAAAGTATTCTATTGCTTTTATTGATGATTGCACAGGGTTTTGTTATGTGTACTTTCTTAGAAGCAAGGATGAGGCAGTAATTATTTTTTAACATTATAAAAATGAAGTTAAAAATCATCTTAGCAAAAAGATTAAAGTAGTTAGGAGTGATAGAGGATGTGAATATGATTCCTCTTTTGAACAATTTTATTCAAAACATGAATTCATTCCTCAAACAACTGTTCCTTTCTCACCTCATTCAAACGGGATTGCGGAATGCAAAAATCGAACTCTAAAAGAGATGATGAATGCTATGTTGAGAAGTTTGTGTTTACCCCAGAAGTTATTGGGGCGAAGAGTTACTTTCTACAAGTTATATTCTTAATAAAATGCCTCATAAGAGAACACATAAGACACCATATGAATTGTGAAAAGGTGGGACACAGTCTTACAAATACCTCAGTGTGTGGGGGAATTTTGTAAAATTAGTCGTTCCTGATCCTAAAAGGATTAATATAGGAACAAAAATTGTTAATTGCACATTTATTGATAATGAGATTAGTAGAAGTGCATATCGATTTCTTGTACATAAATATGAAATTCCTGATATACACGTAAATACTATAATTGAATCTATAAATGCATATTACTTCAAAGATATATTTTCTAATAAAAATAAAGCAATTGATTCAAGTTCTTGTAAAAGAACTTATGATACTGCATCTAGTAGTCATCAAAATAATATAAAAAAATGAATATATTGAGAAAGATGATGACCTCGAACTTAGACGCAACAAAAGAACAAAGACTTCAAAGCCTTTTGGTCCCGATTTTCTAACATATATGTTAGAAAGTGAGCATAGAAACTTCGCATAAATGATGTCAACTCTATAATCCCCTTTCTGGAAAGAGGCTATTAATGGTGAAATTGAATCCATCATGCAAAACCATTTGTGGGAATTGGTTAACCTTCCACCAGTAAGTAAACCTCTTGGATGCAAGTGGATATTCAAGAGAAAATCAAAATTTAATGGATCAATTGATAAATACAAAGCTAGACTTGAAGCTAAAGGGTATAAACAAAAGGAATGATTGGATTACTTTGGCACTTACTCACCTGTTATGTGAATAACATCCATTCGAATATTAATAGTTATTGCAACATTATATAATCTTGAGATACATACAATAGATGTAAAAACCACCTTCTTAAATGGAGAATTAAATAAAGATATATACATGGAACAACCAGAAGGGTTTAAAGTTTCAGGAAAAGAAAAGAAAGTGTGTAAACTTGTCAAATTCATGAACGAAATAAAACAAGAACCTAAATAATGGCATGAGAAATTCGAAAATGTTATGATGTCAAGTAGATTCAAAATAAACGAGTGTGATAAATGTGTTTATATTAAAAATATTACAAGCGTCTATGTCATTGTTCGTCTCTATGTAGATAATATGCTTATTATTGAAAATAATAAAGATATCATTAAATCTACTAAGAAATTCTTGTACGGTAAATTTGATATGAAAGATATGGGTATTATTTATGTTATATTAGGAATTAAATTTTTTAAAACATTGGAAGGACTTGTCTTGTCTCAATCACATTATATTGTGAAGATACTCAATAAGTTCGATAAAGGTAGTGATAGAATCGGTAAAACACCTATTGACCCAAATCTTCATTTATATAAAAATACATGAAATGGTATATCTCAATTGGAATAATCTTGTATCATAGGCAATTTAATGTATGTCATAAACTACACTCGTCTAAATATTACTTACTCAGTTAGCAAATTGAGTCGGTATACAAGTAATCCAGGTGAAGATCATTGGAAAACTATTATAAGGGTTCTTAGATATCTAAGATATACTCTTAATGGTGGATTACACCGTACTATATTTATAGTTGTACTTGAAGGATATAGTAATGCTAATTGGATATTTGATTCAAAGGATACTAAATCCACAAGTGGTTATGTATCTACACTTGGTAGTCCAGTGGTGTCTTGAAAATCCTCAAAACAGATGTGCATTGTTAGGTGAACTTTGGAGTCTGAATTTATAGCTTTATATAAATTTGGAGAACATGCAGAATGACTTCAAAACTTTTTAGAGAATATTCCAATGTGGGCAAAACTCGTGCCTATAATTTTCATACATTATGATAGTCAATCGGCAATTGGCAAAGCATAGAGTCATATGATAACAATAAGTCTTGACATATACATCTAAGACATAATATCATTAAACAACTTCTCTCTAATGAAATTATTTACATTGATTATATTAAGTCTATGGACAATATAGCGGATTCGTCAACCAAAGGGTTAAATAGAGAGAAAGTGTATAATTTATCGAGCTAAATGGGACTAAAGCCTACAAAATAAAGAGTTGTATTCATGGAAACCCTTCCTCGATGACTAGAGATCCCTAGATCTAGGTTCAAAGGAACAACTGAATCTTGACTGACTCTTTGAAAGGGCACTGATGAGTTCCAAACTCATACCTACTACTATGATAAAAGAGCCTTGCCTACAAAGTAAGTAGGGATAAGCTTAGCTTTTAATGACTCCTATACTTTGGAAATTTAAATGGGTTATAGTAGGATAATCTTAATAGGAAGTAACCTATGTGAGTGTGAAAGGGCCGCTTCAATGAGAAATTTAAAAGGCTGGAATTCTCTAAAGCACTCATGAAACCGAAAATTATTTAGGGCCAAAATGAACACAACAGAAGGAACCAACTTTATTTGAATTATTTTTGTGTAAAGTGTATTGACTTGATTTAAACAAAATAGTGAATAGTTCAAGATACCACATTCACTGATCAGTAAGTAAATCTAATAGTCTCTCATTAGGGAAGATTCAAGGCTAAAAGCTATCTCTCCCGATACAGGAATTTTTCTATAGAACTCTCTTTATGTCTTCATAGTCTTTTATGCTGATCCAACTAATTCCCATTCGTATGGGGGGATTTTTAGAATTCATGATTTTTAATTAAGTTGACAAAATTATATTTTGGTCAACTTTAGGGTCAATTTAATATGAGATCCGCAAGTCTTTTGAGACAGTTCGAAGTGGTAACGCGTTCTCCTCTGCGCGAAGTATAACATGATATACTAACATATGTAAAATCATAAACTAATGAATGAGAAATTGTATCTCAAAGTACCCACTTAGAACATGGAACTTGGTTGAAGTGTTATGTTAAATCACTTGTCCCACATAGGCAGAATGAGATAAATAGGTGTAGTATAATATAACCCATTTTGTCATAATCGCTTGACGCCCTTGGGGTATCGCAACTCTTTGAAGGAGCGAGTACTTACATGGGTTTGGGTTGACTATTAAGAACACACACGCGTGCAGCCGCAACCCGCCCAACCCGACTGAGTAAATGCCACTTATCTAGTAGAAATAAGTGGCTTGGGTCATAATTTTTGAGACATTTCTAGACAGGCAGAAAATATGTATTGTTAAGGTCTAAGTTCATATAACATGAGATCTCTACAAATCTTAGTTCAAAAGTAACTTGTAATTTGAAGTACTGCTATTTCAAGGTGATTTTTGTATCTTGGGAGACGTTTGTCAGAGTGTTTAACACTTGCCTCAATCGAAAATTCTACACTCTTTATCCCTATAAATTCCATACATATAAAAAATTATTATGCATGTTTAATTCGTTTTTATATATATTCTGTCAATAAATTAAAAATTATTCTGAATAACAATACATACACCAAGTTCTTGCCTCTTGTGAATGTTTCATTTAAAACTTATCACTTAGTTGGGAACTAACTTCAAAATTTCTCTCTCTCTCTCTCTCTCTCTCTCTCTCTCTCTCTCTCTATATATATATATATATATATATATATATATATATATATATATATATGACAGAGAGAGGGAGGGAGGAAGACTCACCAACATTATGATGTATACATCATACGATACACCACACCTAGTGATATACCCGTTTATATCCTCGGCCTGATTGAAGATTGCCTCCAGACGGACGACCCCTCAGACGACCCTACGAGGGGATGACCCTTCACCAGGTTCCAGACGACCCTTTGAGGGGCCGACCCTTCACCAGGCTCCAGACGACCCTACGAGGGCCGACCCTTCACCAGGTTCCAGACGACCCTATGAGGGGCCGACCCTTCACCAGGCTCCACACGACCCTACGAGGGCCGACCCTTCACCAGGTTCTAGACGACCCTATGAGGGGCCGACCCTTCTTCAGGTTCCAGACGACCCTATGAGGGGCCGACCCTTCACCAGGCTCCGGACGACCCTCCGAGGGTACGACAGTACGAGGCTAAAATTAGGCCAGACACACTACCGGAAGAAGCTTTGCCTTCGGCCTCGGCTCATAGGCCGAGGGTGCCATCATGACAGCGCGTGGTTTGGGAGACGCGTGGAACAGTGCGCGTGAGGCTCACATGGCACGTGGAAGACCGTTACAACCAAATCCCACCCTCACGTGAGGGAATATTATGTCATCATTTGGCATCTACAGGTGTCAACAGGGGATTGGCTAGATCATCATTCACATGCACCATGCATACTTAGGGGGGTACACTACACCCCCCAAGACCTATATATACTTGTCACCTACAACCCTACAGGGGATCGATCCATTAACTGTATCCCTAGCTAAAACTCTGCTTGAACACACAATAGAGAGAGAGAGAGGGTTATGTGCATTGTATCCAAGGCCAAATAGTGCCCATACTTAGTGGATCACACACTCACAGTGGATGTAGGCCAAATTGGCTGAACCACTATACATCATTGTCTTAGTTCCTCTTATACTCATCCCCTTCTACATACTTATACACTTATACATCTCTATGGCTGCCATAGCTGCTACTGTTTGAGCTCACTATCACTTATCTGGTGGTGCTAAATCTTAGCATCATCAGTTTGGCGCCGTCTGTGGGAAACGAGGAGACATCTCTTCCTTTGTACAGCTTGACCTCACTGGGCACTCTGGTGGTGAACCAACACTCCACCTGAGAGGAGGTGTTTCTCCATTGAAAGAGACCCACTAAGGTCCCAAGCTCACGAGTCTTTTCTTCAGTTCAACTTCTTATAGCTCAAGCACATGGCACCTGAGATGCCACCACCACCACTTCCACCACCAGATGAGGGGGGAAGACCCAGTTCCAGTCAGCCGCTGCCTCAGTCTGAGATGGCTGATGTAGCGGCAGCCTTAAAGTCTCTGGCAGCAAGCCAGCGGATGATGCAGGAGCAGTTCACAGCTCTAAGCCAGAACATACTAAGGGCACCAGGAGTTTTACCTGAGATGATTACTCCGGCAGCAGCTCCATGACAGCATGAGGCCAGGGGACCACCCCAGGCACCACGCAAAGACCTGCCACCCCCTCAGCGGCGTAGGGATGTTGCTGACCCCCGGTGTCTATGCCTGGGGAGGCAAGGAAACCCTTGCCCTGAGGACAGGTATGATGATCCGGAGGGAGAGGAGGCCCCTATAGAGTGCTGGGAACCCTATGAGGTCTCCAACAATACTGTACGACCTCTCCAGGACAGTAGAGGAAAGTGCGGGAGACCAAACCCTGATGATCGCCCAAGGGGCTCTGCTTTTGATCGCTTGAGCCGCGGGTCGGCCTTTGAGAGGCTAGGCCCAATAAATGACCTGCGAGAATAGTTATCCAGGCCAAGAAGTGCTGCAAGATCCAGGAGGGAGGCAGCAGATGGCTGACCCAGAGGACGAGATGACGGCTAAAGGGAAGTGAACAGCCGACACAGGCCTGCTGCAGCAGAACCCTCCGTCCACCTCGGAGAGGCGGCCAAGGATAACATCAGCCAGGCCGACCCTGTGAGGCCCTAGAATGACTCAATCCAGCGGTTAGAGGATAAGATTGGAGATATACTGAAGAGCCGAGACCCTCTTCAGAGGGGGTACACCATAGGCTCACCCTTTGTGGCAAAGATAGTCAACTTCCCCACGCCGTTAAAATTCAAGCCACCCGTGGTCACCCCAAGGTATGACGGGAGCACCAATCCCGTCCACCACGTAGAGATGTATTAGTCAGCAGTAGATATATACTCTATCTCAGATGAGATGAGGGGTCGTGCCTTCTCGGGTACCTTGACAGGGGCTGCGCATGTCTGGTACACGTCTCTTCCAAAAAATTCCATTGAAAACTTCAAGCAGTTGGCAGACCTGTTCATCCATAACTTCTTCTTTGGGGTGAGGCCACAGAAGAAGACCACCCACCTTCTCTATGTTAAGCAGGGGAAGAATGAGAGTCTGAGAGACTACATAGTCAGATTCATTAAGGAGAAGCAGGAGGTGGAAGACTATGAGGAAAGCATAGCTATGACAGCCCTGATTGGAGGACTCCAAAAGGGAAAGCTGTTATGGAAGCTTGCTGAAGACCCTCCGATGACGATGGATGAGCTGCTGTCCACAGCAGGAAAGGTGATGAACGCCGAAGAGGCGATGGCCTCAAAATATGAATACGAAAAGGGAGGTGCTAGTGGGGGTAAATACCCTAAGAAGAACAAGGAGGAGAAGAAGAGGTCCGTAGATGATAAGTTCACTGGTTACACCCCTCTAACGGTCAGCTGTGAATAGATCCTCAATGAGATAAAGAGTGATCGGTCCCTGAAGTGGCCTGAGAAGCTGAGAGCAGCCCCCGGCAAGAGGAATAAGAACTTGTGGTGTGAATTTCACCAAGACCACGGCCACGTAACAGACAAATGCTTTGCTCTGAAAGATGAGATTGAGAAGATGCTAAAAGAAGGGAAGCTCAAAAAGTACGTCGACAAAGGCGCCTTCAAGAGGGGCCGAGGGGACGACCCCAGAAAGAAGCGAGGCGATGCATGCAGAGAAGGTCCTCAAAAAAGAGGGGATGACCCTTCTGATGATGAGGACGACCCTGACCTCCCGCTGAGAGACGACCACGACCCTGTCAAGAGGCTTAATGTGAGGATGGGGGACGAGTGGCCGAGATGGCTCACCAAGAAGGTCAGTTTCTTTATGATGGACGAGCAAGTGTTTTCGGCCTACAACATCATACTGGGGCGTGTGGCCCTCAAGGGGTTTGAAGCTGTGCCGTCTACGGTCCATCAGATGATCAAATTTCCTACCCCTTACGGGGTGGGGGAAGTTCAGGGAGACCAGACGACAGCGCGAGAATGTTACTATAACTCCGCTGAAGAAAAGGAGACACTCAAGAGGGCTACTACCACTTACAATATTGATACCTTAGACCCCATGGATGAGACGAAGCTAAAGAAAGGAGAGGCCGCGGAAGAGGTAGAATCCATCATCCTCGATGAGGATGACCCGAAAAAAACCGTCCAAGTCGGCAAGTCTCTGAGACCCAATATAAAGGAAGACCTCATTAAACTGTTAAGGAGAAGGCGAAGCGTCTTCACATGGAGTCATGTAGATATGCTAGGGATTGACCCTGAAATCATGTGCCACAAGCTCAATGTGGTAGAGGGAGTGAAGCCGATAAAGCAGAAGAGGAGAATTTACTCTAGAGAAAAGTATGAGGTCATTAGGGACAAGGTCAGGAAGTTAGAAGACACTAAATTTATCAGAGAGGTCATCTACCCTGAATGGCTATCCAATGCAGTCATTGTCCCAAAGGCCAACGGCAAGTGGAAAATGTGTGTGGACTTTACAGACCTCAACAAGCACTGTCCCAAAGACAGCTTCCCTCTCCCCCGCATTGACCAGATGGTAGACGCTACCGCAGGCCATGAGCTCATGAGTTTTATGGATGCCTATTTAGGGTACAACCAGATCTTCATGAACCCTGAAGACTCAGAGAGGACAGCCTTCATCATCGACAAGGGGACATACTGTTACAGGGTCATGCCCTTTGGCCTCAAAAATGCGGGGGCAACGTACCAGCGCCTCGTAAATAAAATGTTTGAAGACCAAATTAGAAAGTCTATGGAGGTCTACGTAGATGACATGCTGACCAAGAGTTTGAAGGCAGAGGATCATGTGGCAGACCTGGAAAGGACCTTTAATACGATGGACAAATACAAGATGAAGCTTAATCCGGCCAAGTGCGTCTTCGGGGTCGGAGCAGGGAAGTTCATGGGGTTCATTGTCAATCAAAGAGGCATCGAGGCCAATCCTGAAAAGATAAAGGCCCTTGTTGAAATGAAGACCCCCAAGTCCATTAAAGACGTTCAGAGGCTCACAGGGAGAGTTGCTGCCTTGAACAGGTTCGTGTCTAGGGCCACAGACAAGTGCTTGCCATTCTTCAAGATCCTTAGGAAGGCCTTAGAATGGAGTGAAGAGTGTGATGAGGCTTTCATGGACCTAAAGTCATACTTAGGGTCTCCCTTGCTGCTATCACGACCCGTGCAGGGTGAACGACTTTATGTGTACCTCGTCGTCTCAGAGTTGGCCATCAGTGTAGCCATTGTGAGAGACGAAGATGGGATACAGAAGCCTGTGTATTTTAACAGCAAGGCACTCCAGGGGGCAGAGCAAAGATACTCGAGGATGGAGAAGTTGGCCTATGCCTTAATCCATGCCTCGAGGAAGATGAAGCCGTACTTCCAGTCCCATACAATGGTCATCCTCACCGACTCTCCTCTTAGGCAAGTCCTACACAAGCCAGAAAAATCAGGTAGGTTGATGGCCTGGGCTATAGAGCTGGGAGAGTTTGACATTTTGTATCAGCCTAGGACGGACATTAAGGGGCAGACATTGGTAGACTTCGTGGCTGAGTTCACTTGGGAAGATGATGAGGCTGAGGGTGAGACCCTCGGGATGACGGATACAGAAGACAGACCCGCAGACACACCCGCAGATAGGGCCGAGACAAGCACTGCTAGAAGGAAAGCAACTGAAAACGAAGAGGGAAGATACATATTTAGACGGGTCCCTCTTTGAGGGAAATTTTTCATAGGGAAAGACTCTGTGGAGCCTCTTCGTTGATGGGTCCTCCTGTGACAGCGAAAGTGGAGCTGGACTGATACTATCAGCACCCGATGGCACAGACGTTGAATACGCCATGAGGTTCAACTTCAAAGCCTCCAACAACGAGGCTGAATATGAGGCCTTAGTAGCAGGCCTCTCCTTGGCCAAGTCTCTTAGTGTCAGCCAGATTTTGGTCCATAGTGATTCAAGGCTAGTAGTGAATCAGATACTAGGAGCCTACGAGGCTAAGGATGAGAGGATGGCTAGGTACCTTGAGAAGGTGAGGTCATTACTGAAGGGCTTCAGAGAAGTGAAATTAAGGAGGGTACCTAGGCTCGACAATGGCCATGCTGATGCCCTTGCTAGGTTGGCCTCGGTAACAAGAACATACATCAGGAGGATGGTCCCAGTAGAAATTTTGCTTCGGCCAACTATTAAGGACACAGAGGGAACACTTAGAAATTGCCTAAATGTTTCTCAAGAAGCTTCGTGGATGGACCCCCTGATCAGATACATTAAAGAGGGTGAGATGCCAGAAGCAAGGCAAGGAAGGAAAAAGCTGAGGTACAGGGCTGCAAAATTCACTGTCATCGGAGACACCTTGTACAAAAAGGGGTTTTTGCTCCCCTTACTTAGGTGTGTGCATACCTCAGAAGTCCCTTCCATTTTGCAAGATGTGCATGAAGGGTCATGCTCAAGCCACATTGGGGGTAGATCCTTAGCGAAGAAGGTGATCACCCAAGGCTACTAGTGGCCGACCTTGGGGAAAGATGCCGCAGCATATGTAAAAAAGTGTGATAAATGCCAAAGATTTGCTACCATCCCTCATCAACCTCATCAGCCTCTTACCTCCGTTACATCTCCGTGGCCGTTTGCAGTATGGGGGATTGACCTGGTAGGACCCTTATCGAGAGCGGTCAATAACTATCGATTCCTTATTGTAGCAATTGACTACTTCTCAAAGTGGGTGGAGGCCGAACCGATGGTCACGATTACAGACCATAAGACCTTCCAGTTCATTTGGAAAATTGTGGTATGCAGATATGGTCTACCCAACACCCTCATCTCGGATATCGGGACTCAGTTCAAGAATGCCTCTCTACAGAAGTACTGTAAGAGGGTAAGTATCAAATAATTTTTCTCCACCCCAGGTCGACCTCAGGCCAATGGGAAAACCGAAGTTACGAACAGGACAATCCTAGATGGAATCAAGAAGAGGCTTGAGGAGGCAAAAGGAAGATGGGTCGAGGAGTTATATGCCGTGTTGTGGGCATACAGGACGACAGTGAGGACCCCTACCGGGGAGACCCCATTCATGCTAGCTTATGGATCAGAAGCCGTCATCCCCACCGAGATTGAGTTTCCTACGCATAAAGTCCAGGTGTATGACCCCCAGAAAAATGCGGAGGAGTGGAGACTCGACTTGGACCTGATTGAGGAAAGAAGGGAGGACGCCGAGATAAGACAGGCCGCCTACCAGCAGAGGACCGCAAGGTTCTACAATCACAGGGTGAAATAGAGGCCTATCGCAGTGGGGGACTTGGTCCTCAAGAAGACTTGGCAAAAGACCAACAAGCTCCATCCTAATTGGCATGGCCCATATATGGTCATCGATGAAGTCGTCCCTGGGACCTACAGACTAGAAAACCTAGAGGGGGAACCTTTTTCCAACCCCTGGAATGCAGATCATTTGAAGAAATACTATCAGTAGTGTTGTAAGGTCTTGATAGACCATAATTGTAATAAGAGTTGCTCCAACAAAACACTTTGAGAAATATCAGTGTTTCCCCTCATCCTGTGGTTATCAATTCTAGCACGCATGGAAACATCTACAGAGAACCACCCTCGGCTATAATGGGGACCAGTGGAGGGGATGACCCCACCACTGTCCTCAACAAAGACGAGGGAAGACTGTTAAAAACCATTAAATTGGTAAGTTGATCCCTCGGATATAATGGGGACCAGTGGAGGGGGAGACCCCACCACTGTCCTCAAGAAAGACGAGGGAAGACTTAAAAATCCATTAAATTGGTAAGTTGATCCCTCGGCTATAATGGGGACCAGTGGAGGGGACGACCCCACCACTGTCCTCAAGAAAGACGAGGGAAGACTTAAAAACCATCAAATTGGTAAGTTGATCCCTCGGCTATAATGGGGACCAGTGGAGGGGACGACCCCACCACTGTCCTCAAGAAAGACGAGGGAAGACTTAAAAATCCATTAAATTGGTAAGTTGATCCCTCGGATATAATGGGGACCAGTGGAGGGGACGACCCCACCACTGTCCTCAAGAAAGACGAGGGAAGACTTAAAAATCCATTAAATTGGTAAGTTGATCCCTCGGCTATAATGGGGACCAGTGGAGGGGACGACCCCACCACTGTCCTCAAGAAAGATGAGGGAAGACTGTTAAAAACCATTAAATTGGTAAGTTGATCCCTCCGCTATAATGGGGACCAGTGGAGGGGGCGACCCCACCACTGTCCTCAAGAAAGATGAGGGAAGACTTAAAAATCCATTAAATTGGTAAGTTGATCCCTCGGCTATAATGGGGACCAGTGGAGGGGACAACCCCACCACTGTCCTCAAGAAATACGATGGAAGACTTAAAAACCATCAAATTGGTAAGTTGATCCCTCGGCTATAATGGAGACCAGTGGAGGGGACGACCCCACCACTGTCCTCAAGAAAGACGAGGGAAAACTTTGTTAAAAACCATTAATTTGGGAAGTTGAACCCTCGGCTATAATGAGGGCCAGTGGAGGGGACGACCCCACCACTGTCCTCAAGAAATACGAGGGAAAACTTTGTTAAAAACCATTCATTTGGTAACCTGATCCCTCAGCTATAATGAGTGCCAGTGGAGGGGACGACCCCACCACTGTCCTCAAGAAAGACGAGGGAAGACTTTATTAAAAACCAGTTTGGTAATTTGACTCCTCGGCTATAATGAGGGCCAACGCAGGGGATCACCCCTTGTTCACCCTCAAGAAAGACGGGGGAAAGGTTAGTGGGATTAACAAAGACAGCAAACCATACAAGAAGCAAATATGGAAGACAGTAAACCATACAAGAAATAAATATGGAAGATAGCAAAGAAGACGATGGTATTAATGAAATGCCGGTGTTACATAAAATATCAAGTGTTTTACAAAAGAGAGCACAAAAATGATAAATACACTAAGAGGGTATGGGCTACAGGCAGCCACCCTATGGGACGATATCGGAGGGCAGGGCCTCAACATCTACAGGAGTGGTCTCCTCAATAAACAGAACTGGATGATCTTCAGATGTGCCGACCCCCTCGACTTGGGATTCCACTTGGTTTAGAGCCTCGGCAATTAGGGGGTCGTCCAGTTGAACACCCTGCAGTGAAGGACGAACCGAGGAGACGACATCACCAAATCTCAGGACGACCCACCGGCAGGCCGTCCTGATTCCCCTCTCCAAATATTCAAGGCCGAAGCCTTGAAACTCGTCAGAAATTTTATAAGCCTCAACAGCGTCGTCCTCGGCTTTTCCGATAGCCACTTCGAGATCAGTCTTGTGATTGGCCTCCATGTTGATCAGGGCCTCGTCCTTCTCTTTGATCAGAGAGTCCTTGGCCTTAAGGTCCTCGTCGTGCTGCCTCGTCAGTTCATCTAAGACCCTGGCATGCTCTGTCCTAGCACTCTCAAGTTAGGCCCTAGCAGTCTCAAGATCTGTATGCAGGTCGGCCTCATGCTGAATGGCCCTTTCGGCCTCATGGAACTTCGCCTGATTTTCAGCCATCCACTTTGTGGCCGAGGTGAAGGCACAGACGGATTGCATAGAAAAATAAACACATGTCAAGAGGCCGAGAAAACAGTTGTTGAAAGAATGAAATTTAAGAAATAGGTCAAGACCAATACCTGTGCAAGGGAGTGCAGACCATAGTCGTACACCTTGGCAGGAGGCATCTTCGACAGGAACTCGTAGTCAGAGGCCGAAGGTGCAGAAAACATTGAGGCCCTGGCTTCCCTCAAGTTTGCAATAAGTGATGAGGGATCGGCCCTCAGATGCGCCAGATTTTGAGACTAGAAGGCCCCCATACTAGATGAAGAGGTCGTCCCCTTAGAGGCTTCGACCCTGGCCCTCGTCCGAGAATCAGGCCGAGGGTCCATAGGGGCCTCAGGCTCCTTCCTTTTATTGCTATCGGTTCTCGGCTCCACCACCGTCGGCCCAGCAGCCCTTGTCTTCCTCGGAGCCTGCTGAGACTCCTTGCCTTTCTTCTTGGCCAATACAGATAATAAGCTGGGAGCAGTCATTTCCCAAAGATAGTCTGATGTACCTGCAGGACGACCTGATAAGAGGACGGCACGTTAGAAAAATGCAGATCTAAAGTGGAACACTTGGAAGAAAGCAAAGAATAGAAAATGTTCAGTATAGCTCACATAGTTCAGTTAGAGGGCCGACCCTCAAGCCAGCTTCTTTGAGGAACCGGGGGGTCATCAGGTCTTCAAATTTTGGAAGTTCACCTTCTCTCCCTCATCCCCTCAGATATTCAACGATGTCATTCTCCTTCAGAATAAGTCCAGGGTCTAACCTGGCCTTCATGGAAGGGTTAGACCATTTTCTGGGGACCCTCGGACTATCGGCGGTGGGCTCCCACTCCCCAGAGATAAAGAAAAATATCTTTTTCCAATCATGGTTGGAAGTTTGTGCCACGTGGAGGAGTTTCTTCTCAGACCTCCTTGCCCCCGGATTATAGTATCCAGGCTGTTTAGATGAGGAGGTGATGTTGTAGCAAACCAAGAATAGGTCGGCCGAGGGCTCGTCGATGAAAGCATTCTTCCACAGGGAGATGTATCCCAAGATCATCCTCCAAGAGTTGGAGGAAGTTGAGAGGGAGCAACACGAAGGGAAGATATGATATCTACGATGGCAGGATGCAGAGGAAATCTGACTCCAACCTTGAGCATTTGTTCATAGACTGTAACCTCTCCCTCTTCACAATCAAAAACCCTCTCAGAGTTAGAGGGAACCCTCATAGTTATGCTGGGTGACACCCCATAGGCATGCCTCCATATTAGGAGGTCGCGATCCCTAACAGAGGAAATAAAGGACGAGGCATGGGAGGTATCAACCTCATCATCTGTATCATCGTCCTCGTCCTCAGTCCCCTCTCCCTCTGCCAGAGGACCCTGGGGAAAAGCCACTTGGAAGGCATGGGGAGACAGGGTTGTTACAGGGACTGCCTCAGAGGGGAACATGCCCTCGACCTCTCGGCCTGGGCTTAGGTCAGATGTCTCTCGCCTACCGGAAGGTCCAGCGCCAGTTGGCGAGGACGCTCTCTCGTCCATCTCGCTTGAATGACAGTCGGCTGGACGATGGGATGACCCACAGGACTCAGATGGTTCAAATGGATTTATGGTGGCAAGAGGAATGGGAAAGATGGGTCGTACCCAATTAGGGTCGGCCCCTCGTCTCCTCTCTTCCTCTTCCTCTACTCGTCTGATCTCTGCAAAGAGATTTTATCTCAAGGATGGGAATTCAGACG
Source organism: Sambucus nigra (assembly GCA_949130495.1). Taxonomy (NCBI): domain Eukaryota; kingdom Viridiplantae; phylum Streptophyta; class Magnoliopsida; order Dipsacales; family Adoxaceae; genus Sambucus; species Sambucus nigra. Next base: position 118,323,307 of record OX422213.1, read on the forward strand.
CTAAACTGTAAAGCTTCCTAAGCATTTAAAGGTAAGACCCTACACTTGGAGGAATTTGAGGAAGTTAACTACAAACAAGTTTGCAGTTGACCAAATTAGACTTTTGGATTAAAAAGGGAATTGATGATTTTCACTCAAGTACACTCAAGAACATTCAAGAAACAGTTGTGGGAGAAGACACCGGAAAAAGCTATGGGATAACCCAAAGAAAATGCAGCCCCACAACCCTAAAAAGCAAATAGAAATGAAGGCAACAGAGAGCGCTGGGTGAAAGAGGTTACCTGATAAAGAGAGCAAGAACGTTGCTAGGCTTGAAGGATTGAAGGCTGCAGAAAATGGCGATGAAAACTGATAAAATTCTAGACAGAGAAGGCTTGGGCGCAAAGAAGAAGAAGAAGGAGAGAGAGTTTGAAAATCTCTTAAATACCTTAGTAATGAGCGGGCCCATTGACCAAGGCAGGACACAACCCACGAGGAAGGCATCATTAGGGCACAAATCCCCAAGAAAAGTGTGCAGCCGCCATGCCTTGGAAACTGGAACAGCAATGAGTGTCTGTCCAGGTGTCACTCACCTAACTGATCATACACGTATCCCAATTACAACACTATCCCTCAGCCATCTCAACAATACCTATGGCTAAGGACTGGGCGGTGATTGATATACCCCTTTATATCCTCGGTCTGATTGAAGATTGCCTCCAGACGGACGACCCCTCAGACGACCCTATGAGGGGCCGACCCTTCGCCAGGTTCTAGACGACCCTATGAGGGGCCGACCCTTCACCAGGCTCCACACGACCCTACGAGGGCCGACCCTTCACCAGGTTCCAGATGACCCCATGAGGGGACGACCCTTCACCAGGCTCCAGACGACCCTACGAGGGCCGACCCTTCACCAGGTTCCAGACGACCCTATGAGGGGCCGACCCTTCTTCAGGTTCCAGATGACCCTACGAGGGGCCGACCCTTCACCAGGCTCCGGACGACCCTCCGAGCGTACGACAGTACGAGGCCAGAATTAGGCCAGACACACTACCGGAAGAAGATTTGCCCTCGACCTCGGCTCATAGGCCGAGGGTGACATCATGACAGCGCGTGGTTTGGGAGACGCGTGGAACAGTGCGCGTGAGGCTCACATGGCACGTGGAAGACCGTTACAACCAAATCACACCCTCACGTGAGGGAATATTATGTCATCATTTGGCATCTACAGGTGTCAACAGGGGATTGGCTAGATCATCATTCACATGCACCATGCATACTTGGGGGGTACACTACACCCCCCAAGACCTATATATACTTGTCACCTACAACCCTACAGGGGATCGATCCATTAACTATAGCCCTAGCTAAAACTCTGCTTGAACACACAGTAGAGAGAGAGAGGGGGTTATGTGCATTGTATCCAAGGCCATTAGTGCCCATACTTAGTCGATCACACACTCACAGTGGATGTAGGCCAAATTGGTTGAACCACTATACATCATTGTCTTAGTTCCTCTTATACTGATCCCCTTCTACATACTTATACACTTATACATCTCTATGGCTTCCATAGCTGCTACTGTTTGAGCTCACTATCACTTATCCGGTGGTGCTAAATCTTAGCATCATCACCTAGTTCTAGGCCCTAAACAAACTTTAAATTTTTTACTTTTCTCTTGAAATTAACCTTCAAATCAATTCATATTCAAAGAATTAGGTCAAAACACAATTTCTAGCTATTTTTAAAAAAATCCACAAAACACTGCTGGCGCAAACCCTTATAAATAAGGTATTTTGAGCAATTTTTTGTGGATTATTTAAAAATGGCTATAAAATGTATTTTGGCCTAATTTTTAAACATGGGTTTATTGGAAGGTTAATTTCAAGAGAAAAATAAAAAATTTGGGAATGTTTTTTAAGGGCCTACAACTATGTATGATGTATGAATGATGTATAGAGCATGATGTTGGTGAGAATTATCCTATATATATATATGTGTGTGTGTGTGTGTGTGTGTGTGTGTGTATATGTGTGTGTGTGTGTGTGACATTTTAGAGTGCATTTTAAAATTACTTTAAAAAATTAATACTTTTGCAATACATTTGAATGCTCATCTCAGAGGCTCTATTCCTGAAATGCAATTCTACCATAAAATATAGATGTTTTACAAAGCTTTGTAACTAATTCTTAAAAATTCTCTAGGATAGTTTGCATGTATTTCTAGAATTGTCGAGTGAATGATGCTATGTATTGGAAAATTGTTCGGGACACTCTCCAATGAACTTGGACAAAAAATCAATTTTGGGCAAAAAGATTGGGATTTTAAGGCTAGTTTCTGCTGGGATTTGTGGCTAAAAAGACCAAATTATATTGGGCCTAGAATTTAATAAAAGAAGTAGAGAAGGGACAAAGAGTTGCGGTTAATTATGCATGGTAAACGGAAGGTCAATAGGTTGTCCCAGGTATTATGATGTCTAAACAGTAACTAGGATATAATAATGGTAAATTTTATATGTTCAGGGAGTAGTAAGGAGAAATTTCTTGGCCTTGTTTAATGATATTATAACCAATATCTATTTTATTACTTTAAAATGGAAGCCTTACATTAAGTCAGCTGAATTTCCAAGCTATCCACATAAGCTTCAATCCCATTTCTTATATTCACTTGTAGTCAACCCATTGACACCAGCCTTTACATCTCCCTTATTGAATCTATTCACATCCAACGCTTACATCTCCTTTATATTCCATACGTTGGCTATAATGGAAGCTCTAAAGGTATTCTCAGATTATATTTATCGGGAACAGTGGGGATTTTATTGCTAAAGGTGAAAAACATATGATGCCCTCGTCCACTTTCATCAGTATTTCCCCCAATATTTTCCCACATAATATCGTATTTTCATTCTAAAGTTTAATTCTTACATGTACAGGAACAATGGTTTTTGCAAGAGGACGCATCTAAGGACACTAGAACCTTATGCTCTGATACCACCTGTGACACCCTCCCTAATTAAATACCAGGTGATCTGTCCTTTATTAAATTAAAAATCAAGGTGAACGGTTAGTTCATTCTTAGCATCACTGTCGCAAAACAAAGTTCCAATCTAAACACCCTAAATAATTAAGCTAAGTGTCAAAACCATTTAAAACATTATTTCCATTTTATTTAAATCCAGATATGAAAACCTTTAACAATTAGCAATTTAAGGATCACACGAATATTAAGGATGGCAACAAATGCCCAAGAATAACCATTCAGATAAACCAAAGCTAAGTTTAAGAACTACAAGGGAAAAATCATCCTCACAGTAATTAAATCCCAAAGAGTACAAAATACCAAAGATAAATTGTGACAACCCGCACTCCGACATAAGGGGTGGCTAACCCAATACTCCAATAAATACGAAAATCATGGATGGGAATCATTCTCAGCATCACAAATATAACACGAGTATACGGGAAAACCACCCAATAATTCAGAAAACGGGTTGCCAAAACAATTAATTTGATTAAAAGATTGAGTTAAGAAAATAATTTAAGCAACCCATTCTAAAAGATAGTGGAATTTCCAAGATAACATACATATATATCAACCTCCCATAATAATTGTACAAAAAGAGGACCGAATAAGCTGCCGGTTCACAGCTACACAAAATGAATCACAACAGTTCAATATGATACATATTACATCCATTAAATAAGTACAAAGTTGGGCCACACGCCCGAATGACAGACCCGATCATATCTAGAATTACAAAAATGAGGCGTCTAACAAAACATCCTGTAATATCCGCAAATCTTATAGCTCCTCAAAAACATAAGGGTGGAAATATCAACACGGGCATCCTTGCGAAGGAGCACCTGGGCGGATACAATAACATGCACAACATGGAAGAAATGAACGGGTCAGGGCCCGGTTTTTATATAGTTCCCAGATGAATAAGAAGCATAATATATATGAACAGTTAATCATGAATAATGAAGACGAAATATCTAACACCCTAATCATGAATCATAAATCGGACAGTTAAAATGACATGTCTACAATTAAGTTATGTACGAGAATTAAATTATGCATGATTAAGTTAAAAGTTTCCATCTTTCATAGCCACTTTAATCCAATTTCCAATCCTTAACAAGAATATAATATCATTATTATTCTCATTTCTTTTCAATTCTTATTCCTTAGTAGGAATATCATTACCATCATACATTTAGTGGTAATAAACATATCTCAAGTCCCACTTGAATTTAGAAAAGTTATATTCTTATACATATAACGATTCTAAGACTGCCCCTCCGAGTTTCCCCGCTGGGCGCCCCCCAAATGACTATCATCTTCCAGGGGCCTATCAAACAAGGCAGCCTGGGCACCTAACGCACGTCAGGAAGTGGCCATATGCCTGCGAGTGAGTCGTAACCACACCCAAAATTACCTCACTAGCGCAGAAAAACATATAATAAACCCTCATATGGCCGAGGACTACAATCTCCCTGCATTAACTAGTCAGGGGACATCACCTCATGCGGGAGCTTCCCTTATGATAGCATTTAGAGAGGTGTGTTTAAGTAAATTAGCATTTACAAAAAGAAAAACATTTTTCATTTCCATTAACATATGTGTGTTTCATTTTATCTGAAACCAAAATCATAAAATATTTCATTAATATCCATCATAGGGTATGCCTCGAATAATTCTCTAAGGGATCACAATTGTTCCCGAATCTTAAGGTCTTATATACCTCAATTTAATCCCCTAAAGCCTCCAAGAATGTGCCTACAACCCCTATCCACATATTAAGGTGTAAAAAGAGAAGTGATGCCTAAACATCACTTGTAAACATCCCTGGACTTAACCCCAATTGAACCCACTCAACACTGGGGTGGCAACCAAACTCAACTAGGACTCTAAAAGCCAAGGTTTACTTCATTCAAGAATGTTCCTAAGTCCCTATGAAAAGAAAATATTTAAAGAAATGAAAATAAGATTTTAGGAAGAAAACAGGGGACCGGTCGACCGGTCCCAAGACCGCAGTCGACCGCGTCTCAAGTTTTTGCCTATAAAGAAAAGTAGAAAGCTCACTTTGACAGGGCCGTTCGACCGGTAAGGGGACCGTGATCGACCGCGCCTCAAATTTTTTGCCTTTGAAAGAAAGCATTGTTCCCTCTCCCGAAGGCTCGGTCGACCGGTTTGAGGACCGCGGTCGACCGGTCATTGCAGACCTAGACCAATCTTTCCTATTTTCAAGCTAAGCCCAAAGCCAACTTCAACCAAACCAAACCAACCTCATTTACTGATACTAAATGATCATAAATGCTTCCAACTATATTATTCTACATCAATCCATAATCAAATCTCTTCCAAAGACATCAAAACTTATAAATCCCAACAAAACCATAACTACATTAAACCAAAACTATCACATATCTACCAACACTATTTATCCACCTTAAACTATATAATAGCAAGTAGAAAACTTGCCTCGGGGCTTCAAATATTAGATTTTGATGAAGAAGAATGCAAGATAACTCCACAAATCTTCAATCTCTCACCTTCTCCACAAGTTCCCTTCCTCTCTCTCTCACTTTAGGGCTAGAAATGTTCTTAAAGGAAATAAGAGAAATGGAAGGCTTAACAAGCCTAAAACGTGGACTTAAGCAAAAATCTCCAGATTTAAATGGTTAATACCGCAATAAAATGATTTCTAATACGCAATATATCAAAACCAGTCAAAAGTGCCCAAAACCTCAAAATACAATATGGCACACATTTTGACTATCGCGCACCTCCCGGAACTAAATGTATCCTCCAAATTATCATTTGGAAATTTTATAATATATTTTAAGTTCCGGTTCCATTTTAGGCCAAATTGTCATTTTAATTCTCATGACAAAATAAAACACCATATGGAAACATTTACTTACACACATGGTAATTATACAACTTTCTAATAAATATTAATGTATCTCATCAAATTAATACTTACTCCACATTCCAACATTTTATATATAATTACCCCATATGGTAAATAAGTATAAAATAGGCTCTAAAAAGTGAGGGTTGTTACATACTCCCCCCTTATGAGGGAATTTTTCCCCCAAAATTCAAACGTACCTTTGATAAAGAGATGCGGATACTTTTCCTGCATATCATCCTCACGTTCCCAAGTTGATTCCTCAATGCTGTGATGACTACATTGTACTCTAACCAAGGGCACCACACGAGACCTCAACCTACGCTCCCCATGCTCTAGAATAGCAACGGGTTATTCTTCATAGGAAACATCAGATTGCAACTCAATATCCTCAAAAGGAATATGCCAAAGGGCACCTTCACACCTCTTGTATTTCTTCAAAGAGGAGACATGGAATACATCGTGAATTTGTTGTAAAGGTTCTGGTAGGGAAAGTTTGTACACCACTTGACCCACTTTAGCAATCACGGGAAAAGGTCCAGCAAAACGTGGCGCAAGCTTCCCTTTCTTTCCAAAACGCTTGATACCTTTCATAGGTGACACACATGCCAACACTTGGTCTTCGACCTCTAACTCCACATGCCTTCTACCCGCATCGGCATAACTCTTCTGTATATCTTGGGATATCCAAATGCGATTTCGGATAAGCTCGATCTTAGATGAAGTATCCCGGATCATTTCAGGTCCGAGAAACTTATTATCTCCCACCTCCAACCAACAAGTGGGAGATCTACAGGGCCTACCATATAAGGCTTCATAGGGCGCCATCCCAATAGTGAATTGGTATGAATTATTATAAGCAAACTCGACCAATGGGAGATATTGTTCCCAACTACCTTTAAAATCAAAAATACACATACGGAGCATATCCTCCAACATTTGGTTAACCCGTTCAGTCTGGCCATCTATTTGAGGATGATAGGAAGTGCTTAACCTCAATTCGGTTCCCATGGCCTCTTAGAAACTTTGCCAAAAGTGGGAAACGAAGATCTTGTCTCTATCAGAAACAATACTCAAAGGCACCCCATGCAGTCTCACAACCTCATCAATGAACAACCGGGCGTAACAAGCGGTGTTGTAATCGGTACGGACCAGAAAAAAATGCGCCGACTTCGTCAAGCGATCAACGATAACCCATATTGAATCGTGAACTTTTTGTGACGTTGGTAAGCCAGTAATAAAATCAATTGATCTGATTTCCCATTTCCATACCGGAATCTCCAACGGTTGCAACAAACCTGTCGGTCGCTGATGAACAATCTTAACCAACTGACAAGTAGTGCATTGAGAAACAAACTCAGAAATATCTCGCTTCATGCCTGGCCACCAATATTGATGGCGCATGTCTTGATACATTTTATCGTTAACCGTATGCACTGAAATTTAGAACCATGTAATTCTACCATTACTGCCCGTCTCAAATCCCCCTCCTCCGGAACGATAAGTCTTCCATGGAAACACAATCCACCCTCCAAACTTATCGAGTAGGATTCTGCTCCCTCAGACAACAATCGTCGTATATGGTCTTGACTACCCTTTTCCCTTCCTTGGGCTTTTACGACCCTTGCCACAATTGTAGGAGTAACGGTCATCACGGACATGAACGCCCTAGAAACCGCATCCTCATGACTGAGCTCTTTCCATTTAGCCTTCCATACATCAGCTAATTCTCCCTCGGGTTTTCTACTCAAGGCATCCACCACCACATTTGCCTTGCCCGGATGATAATGAATATCAAATTGATAATCTTTCACGAACTCCAACCATCGGCGCTGACGCATATTCAAATCTTTTTGAGAAAATAAATATTGTAGCGACTTATGGTCCGTGAAAAGACTGAACTTCTCCCCAAGAAGATAATGCCTCCAAATCTTTAAGGCAAAGACAACTGCGACCAATTCTAAGTCATGCACCGGATAGTTTCTTTTATGAGGCTTGAGCTTTCGGGATGCATAAGCGATAGCCCGTCGCTCTTGCTGAACCCCACCTCCCAAACCGTGTAGAGATGCATCGGTGAAGACTAAATATTCCAATCCCGGCTTTGGTAAAGCGAGGACTGGAGCCAAAGTCAATCTATCTTTGAGATCATCGAATGCTTCTTGGCAAGAGTCATCCCAAACAAATCTCACCCCTTTTCGGGTCAAATTTATCAAAGGACTAGCGATCTTTGAGAAACCCTTAATAAATCGATGGTAATAACCCGCCAAACCCATAAAACTGTGAATTTCGATAGGTGGCGTGGGCTGACCCCACTCCCTCACCACAACCACCTTACTCGGATCCACCGATATACCCTGTGAAGTAACAATATGACCTAGAAATTGCACTTCCCGTAACCAAAAGCAACATTTCTCAAACTTAGCATACAATTGGTGATCCCTCAATGTTTGCAGGACCAACCTCAAATGAATAGTATGGTCAGCTTCAGTTTGAGAATACACAACGATGTCATCGATAAACACAATAACAAATTGGTCCAGGAAGTCCCAAAATACCCTATTCATGAGATCCATAAATACGACAGGGGCATTGGTCAGTTCGAAAGGCATGACCAAAAATTCATAAGACCCGTACCTCGTCAGAAAAGCAGTCTTGGATACATCCTGCTCCCGTATCCTCAACTGGTGATACCCCGTTCTCAAGTCTATCATATAGAGGTATGTCGCTCCCCTAAGTTGATCAAACAAATCATCAATACGAGGCAAAGTGTATTTATTCCGGATGGTGACTTTATTCAATTCTCTATAGTCAACACACAACCAGAGAGAACCATCTCTTTTCTTCACAAACAACACAGGAGCACCCCATGGCGATGTACTACGCCTAATAAATCCCTGTTCCAACAACTGCTGAATTTGATCTCTAAACTCCCTCATTTCAACAGGAGCCATACGATAAGGAGCTGTCTCGATCGGTCGAGTTCCCGACGCTAAATCAATCAAAAACTCAGTCTCCCTACTCGGAGGTAAACCCGATATTTCATGGAATACATCCTCAAAATCTCGAACAACCAGAATAGAATCCAAGGGAACAACTACATCCCGAGAAGTCTCTTCCACAATGCAATACAAATAGGTACTAGTATCTCCCTCCAAATGAGGCATAACCACCAAGAACATTTCTTATCCTGGAACGGCGAAGACTATACTCTTCCCGTAACAATTTACTATAAGATGATACTTAACAAACCAATCCATGCCCAAAATCACATCATACCCGACCATGTCTAGGACGAGTAAATCATCCTCAAAGCACAAATTACCAAAGGAAATTACTATATGTTTACAAATAAGGAAAATAAGTGAACCATCACCCATAGAGGACTCCACACTAATGAAAGTGCTCTCTGCAAATTTTATCAGCTCTGTGGACTGAGCAAAACTTCTAGAAATGAATGAATGTGTCGCACCCGTATCAAACAAAATGCGACCCATATGTCCCTGAATAAGGAACTTACCCTCAATCGCTGGCGGCGCTGGTGGAGCAGGAAGTACCGCATCCTGAATATGATAAACTATCCCATACTGTAATTGACCCTGTTGCGGAGGGACAACTAGATTTGGTGCCTGTGGCAAAAACTGAACATAAGGCTGCTGAGGAGCTCTATGAGGTTGTCCCCCAATCAACTGAGGATAATCCTTTTTATAATGACCCATCTCCCCACATTGAAAGCACTTCCCCACCATATTCTCCTGGCCTCGACATCTATTATTTCTAAACTGCTCAAAACCTTGGCCCGGATGGCCTCTACCTCCATGACCACCCCGACCTTCTTGTTGCTGCGAGGTACCCTGACCTTGCCTATTAGCATTACCACCGACATTAAACCCACCAAAGCATTGTCTCTTCGATAAGTCCCACTGCTGGGGATCCCTTTCTTGTTGCTTATTACCCGAAGATTGGGACGAAAGAAGAGCTCCTCCTCCATTACCACTTACTCCTGGCTTCCCTATTTATCCCATCCCTGTATCTTTCTTGCTACCCTGCACATATAACCGATGCTCTTGGCAATGGAGCAATTCCACATTCATCACCTCACCAAAAGTTTGTAAAGTCGGATTACCCAGCAAATGTTACCGGATTCTACAGTTTAGACCTCCCATGAATTTTAAAACTTTCCTTTCTTCCGGAGTCACTTCATCCGGTATAAAACTTGCCAACCGGGTGAACTCCTCTTCATATTCGACAGCAGATCTCTCTCCTTGTACCAGATCCTGAAGTCTCCTTCTCATCTCCCTCTGAATCGCGGGAGGAAAATACTTTGGGTCATACAAGACCCAGAAATTAGTGATCGACATAGTGTCCCTCTATTCTGGTCTAGTCATCGACTCCCACCAATGTAACGCGGCCCCAACAAGCTTGAAAGTAGAAAGGACTTATTTCTTTTCCTCACTACAATCCACCATTCATAAATGGTGTTGCATACCTTTCTTCCATTGATTTGCTCGAACAACATCAGAACTTCCATCAAACTTCCATCAAACTCCGGGGGATGGCCCATTAAAAATGACTCCCTAACTCTTTCCCACGGAGAAGGTCCCGTAGGAGCTTGGGCATCCTGGGCTTGCTGTTGAGCTTGTGGCATTTGTTTAGCTACTGCGATCATGGCGGCATTGACCGCTTGGGACACAATATTTGCTACATCCTCAACATTAAATGTTCCTTGGGGCGGCAGCGGTGGAGGACCAACATCCTCTTCTATAGCTCTATTACATCTCGCAGGGCGACCTCTTTTAGGCGGCATCTGAGATGAAGGAACAATAGAGTTAGAATACTATTCAAAACAATCTATTTTGCAGAATGTAAAGTCGCGGAAGTTGGATCCCCGGGTTTGAAATAATTAACACAAATTAAAATAGTAATTTCCTTTTTAAAAAAATGCGGAAGCGTTAAATACAAGTGATGGTTCCACAACAAAACAACAAGGCCGGGTTTTAATATCTTAAGAAACAAATTAAAATAACATAATTCAAGTCCTAGTATTTGCCTAAGTCATGATTAACAATTATATCCAAAGTTAGGCGAAACCATATTAAAGCAAGTGACTTGAATAAACCAATTTTATCCAATATTTAATTTAAGTCCCAAATTAAATGAGTGTGAGAATTAAACCCAATTTTATCTTGAAATTAAACCTAAGCATGCGTTCTAAATTTTGTGCAAGATAAAATAAACAAGGTCACACTACACCGCGATATACGAGGAAAAACCCACTAACGGGAAAAAACCTCGGGACGACCCTAGCCTCAAATCCACTAAAAACGGTATTACAGAATACAAGACAAAAGACTTACTTCCTAAACTCGAACCCTCTCAAGCCGTGATGCTCCTTCTTGTATCAACCTCCAATTAGCGGATAACCAACGGAGCTCCACCGTGGTCTCGGAATACACCGATAGGACTTTAAACGGTCACCGTCACCCGAACATGGAGCCTTTCTCCAAGCGGGTAGAATCTCAACAAAGGTCTTCTTTGTGATGGGGTGTAGAAGGAAACCCGAAACGTCTCTTGAATTCGGTAGAGAAAACCGGTGCCAAAAACTCCAAGTAAGGATATGTATATATAGAACTTGGAATAAACAACAATGGGTGTAAACTAGAGTGTGTATGAATTTTCCATTAAAAATTAACACTCAAAACTTGAACATTTTCCATAAATAAATTTGCTCTCAAACTCTCTCTAAGAGATGGATATGGAATGGAAAAGTTGTCTTGGAAAATGTGTTTCCCGCACATAATATTGCATGAAAAATGTTGGTTGAAAACCAAGTGGAGGAATGGGGAAAAACTGCAAAAAACTGCCAAATAACTGTTCCCGCTGGAAGTTCGTTCGAACGAACGTGATTCTCGTTCGAACGAGACTTCTAACGAGTGACCAGCCTGGGATCATTAGAGGTTCGTTAGATACCTCGTTAGAACGAGCATTCGTTCAAACGACATATCGAACGACTGTCCAGTTAGGGTCGTTGGCAAAACTCGTTCGAACGAACCTGGTTCGAACGACAAAACTCGTTCGAACGAAATCTGGTTCGAACGAAAAAACTCGTTCGAACGACATTTCAAACGAACAGCCAGAAAGATTGAAAAATTCGATTTTGGCCCAAAAACTTTTATAAACTTTTATATACTTATTTTTAAGTTTCTAATTGATTCTTTCTAAAAAATAAAATGCAGTTTTTATTAACCTAACACCCAATACATATTGTTCCAAGCTCCTATATACATATAAATGCATTCATACCTTGGGAGCATGGAACCTAAGTTGATGACGTACAAACGAGGCACATAAACTACGACTTGTTGATGATGCTTTATACTCTTTGCCGCTACGTCTTCAAAAAACACTTCATAGGTCTTGAATATTACAATTAAATAAAATCCTATGAATAAATGTTTTTGTCCGGAATTGAGCCAAAACTATAAGAGGACTCAATTGGAAATTTGTGTCCTTACAAATCTCCCCCTTTGGCTATTCCGGGACAAAAACCAAACAAAAATCCTAAAGGGCCGTCAAGCTCTACTAGACTCAAAACATAACCCGCCCAATCTTGACTCAACCCAAGGATTAAACTCTTTGCCATAGAAAGATGCCGCTATAGAATAATTCCTGCACACTTAAGCAAACTCATCAAATGCATAGGGAATATCAAAATATTAATGCAATTTTTAATTAATTACTCCCCCTAAATTAATTCTCCCTTTAAACACATGACCTAATTAGAAAGACGTCTCCCCCTAAGATAAATCTCCCCCAAACGAAGATACGATCATAATAGGATTAGATACCATTTCTCCCCCTATCATCATTCTCCCCCTTTTTGTTCGGGAATAGGCAAAGGATAAAGAACTAAGAAACAGCAAGTGAAAGCTTAAAGTGATAAGACATGAAAGCATATGGGCAATTAAAAACAAGGCAAAGACAAACAAATATCATATATATATATATTAGAAATATATCAATGAACCACTTGCATATATATATAGATATAAACACACACATGACACAAAATACAATAAGTTTGCACACTCGTATGACAAAAATGTGTCATATGGAAACGGAAGTGTAGGGGTGTGAACAAGCAACAATTAAATTTAGACCCAAACACTTAAGAAACGTTCACGGAGTTCTCATTTGATTGCAAACTTCATCACAGTTAAATATAACCTCATGTGACAATATAAAGATTGAACTCAATGAACAAACATACACAATGCATACAAGCCTAGCATGATGGTGATTCTACAAACCAAATAGAGTCATGGCATTAAAGAAAACTAGGATAAACGGACATTGTGCAAACCGTTGATATACCATCCAATTCTCCCTCAATAAGCATATATATTCTTTTGTTTTTGAATGAATATATCAAGCAAACATAGGCCTTGGCAATTGCTTTCTGTTTAATGCCAAATATTCTGTTTTTAGGCCTTTGGATCACGTATTTCTTTTAGATCCAATCAACGGTGGCTTACTATCGCAAAGGATTTAATTCATCCTTTCGGAGCCCTTCCCCGTGCATATATTAATTTATCATGTTTTCATTTTTCACACAAATCTCACATGCAACGGATTTTGACATGCACTAGTCCTCCTAGGTCATAGATATGTAGATGACTAGATTGATAGGAGAACACCTCAAAAAGCTCAAATATAACATGTGACATTAAGATTTCAAAAGAGCTCGTGCATGTGTGAATAGAGGCATATATAAATAGAATCCATTTAAGCAATACAAAATCCAACTACTCCATAAAATATGCTAAAGAACATAATAAGGTTTGAAAATCTCAACCAAAAGTTCAGCCACATGGAAGCGTAAACGATGGGATTCAAACACAAGTATATGCCACATAAAGTGTGTCAAACAAAAATACACACAAAACAAAATCTTTTTGAGTTTTTTTTTTTAACATTTTTTAATCAAAAATAAATATATATACTCAAAAGACTAAACAAAAATCATTTGTATTTTTCATTAAGCTTAAATGAAATAAATAAAACACAAATGATAAACAAAAATCTTTTTATATTTTTCAGTTAAATCAAACACAAAATATAATACAAAAAGGTAAACAAGTCATGATTTGTAGCATGAGATATGAAAATAGGCAATGACTAGAAAATGACTAAACAAGCATACATTTAGCATATGAATATAGCATGAATTACAAACGCTAAAGTATGCAAACACTAACACATTTATCCTTTAGATTTAGCAAGGGAGGAGGCATGTGTAAGTAAATGAGAATCAAAATCCCTATTTTGTAAGGCAACCAAGTCGGATTTCCTAACCCAAATTAATGAAGAATTACTATCTTGGGGTGTAGGAATGTTAGCTATCGTGGTTACTTTACTATGGGATTTTCTAGGAATTCGTTTAAGATCTAAACAAAATTTCCTAAGATGACCTTGTCAACCACAATGTGTACAAGTAAGAGCATGTCGAAAAGATTTATCTAAGGAGTGATCATTAAATGCATTCCTAGAAGATTCTCCTAAAACATTGGTTTTGACTTTAGGGTTAAAATCATTACAAGAATTGAAGCCTAAACCAAAAGTGTCATTTTTAATTTGGACCGTTCCTAACATTTTATCTAGTTTTTCCGAACGACACTCCAAATCAAATTTGACATTACTAGAATCTTTTAATTTATTTTCCAATTCTAAAATTTTAGATTCTAGTAAAACATTTCGCTCTTCAAAACCAAGAAGCTCCTTTTTCAAGGATTCCATTAAACCCCTAAGGCTATCTCTCTCGCCTTCTACATAGTTAAGCTTCTCTTGAAGAGTTCTCTCATGTGTCTTAAGGTCTTCTATTAAGGAACTTTCATCAATGACCTTGACACTCTCTCTTAAACTCCCTTCTAACTTCAAATTAGCTTTTTTTAATTTAATAGATTCTTTATATAATTCGTGAAAAGAATTTTGAAGTTCACTCATATCAACCTCTTTTTCATTTTCACTCTCTTCTTCTTCTTCACTCTCACTATCATCAAAAATAAGAGATCATGTACAATGACCTTGAAAGTGGCATGTGCTATAATTTCATCATCCGATGAGTTCTCATTATCACTCACATGTGCCATAAAAGCCACAAAATTTTTCTTAGTGGGGGATTCGGGCTTCTCTTCCTTATCACTATCACTAAGGGTCGCATTAAATGAAATGGGTCGTTTACCCTCTTTCCTTAGTTTAGTGGGGCACTCAAAAGCCCTATGGCCATAACCTTCACAACCAAAACATTTATTAGACTCGTCCCTATCAATATTTTCATTACTAGGTTTAGGGATCTTATCGGCTTTAGAAATCTTCTCGTTTTTATCATGTTTAGAAGATTCAAATTTCTTAAAATCATTTTTAACTTTATCTTTATTAAATTTAAGAAATTTTCTAAATTTACGAGCAAACAAAGCCATATCTTCCGAGTCACTATCACTATCGCTCTCTACTACTTGTTTAACCTCTTTGCGGGCTTTTAAAGCAACGCCCTTTTCAATTTTCTTTTCAGTTTTAGAGGGAAACATATCTAGTTCATAGGTTTGTAAATCACCTACAAGCGCTTTTAATTTCGTAGAGGCTAAAGTGGGTAAAGAATTTAAAACGGTCACCTTTGGAATAAATCTATCGGGTAGGGACCTTAAAATTTTCTTTACTACACGGTCGTTAGGTATTTTCTCTCCCAAGTTAAAGGATGAATTAACAATATCAGAAAGTCTAGCATAAAATTTATCAAATGTTTATTTTTCATCCATTTTGATAGTTTCAAATTGAGTAGTGAGGTTTTGGAGTTTAGAAGCTTTAACGACACTCGTTCCTTCATGAGTTAATTGTAAAATATCCCAAGCTTCTTTAGCGGTTTCACACGTCATAATACGTCGGAATTCATCCGGTGCGACAACGCTAAACAAGGCATTTAAACCTCGAGAATTAAAGTTTGCTAGCTTAAACTCATTTTCAGTCCATCTATCAACGGGTTTGGGAACATGTACATTTTCAATTAAATGTGTTGGTGGGGTCCAACCGTTAACAACAGACATCCAAACACGTTCATCGATAGATTTAAGTGCCGATTTCATTCGCGCTTTCCAATACGCGTAGTTTGAACCATCAAAAATAGGAAATTTTGAAAATGGGGAAAAATCCATATTTAGCCAAAAAGTAAAGGATCTTTAACGAAATAATTTATCGTTTTTGGCTATGATACCAATTTGTAAAGTCGCGGAAGTTGGATCCCCGGGTTTGAAATAATTAACACAAATTAAAATAGTAATTTCCTTTTTAAACAAATGCGGAAGCGTTAAATACAAGTGATGGTTTCACAACAAAACAACAAGGCCGGGTTTTAATATCTTAAGAAACAAATTAAAACAACATAATTCAAGTCCTAGTATTTGCCTAAGTCATGATTAACAATTATATCCAAAGTTAGGTGAAACCATATTAAAGCAAGTGACTTGGATAAACCAATTTTATCCAATATTTAATTTAAGTCCCAAATTAAATGAGTGTGAGAATTAAACCCAATTTTATCTTGAAATTAAACCTAAGCATGCGTTCTAAATTTTGTGCAAGATAAAATAAACAAGGTCACACTACATCGCGATATACGAGGAAAAACCCACTAACGGGAAAAAACCTCGGGACGGCCCTAGCCTCAAATCCACTAAAAACGGTATTACAAAATACAAGACAAAAGACTCACTTCCTAAACTCGAACCCTCTCAAGCCGTGATGCTCCTTCTTGTATCAAACTCCAATTAGCGGATAACCAACGGAGCTCCACCGTGGTCTCGAAATACACCGATAGGACTTTAAACGGTCACCGTCACCCGAACATGGAGCCTTTCTCCAAACGGGTAGAATCTCAACAAAGGTCTTCTTTGTGATGGGGTGTAGAAGCAAACCCGAAACGTCTCTTGAATTCGGTAGAGAAAGCCGGTGCCAAAAACTCCAAGTAAGGATATGTATATATAGAACTTGGAATAAACAACAATGGGTGTAAACTAGAGTGTGTATGAATTTTCCATTAAAAATTAACACTCAAAACTTGAACATTTTCCATAAATAAATTTGCTCTCAAACTCTCTCTAAGAGATGGATGTGGAATGGAAAAGTTGTCTTGGAAAATGTGTTTCCCGCACATAATATTGCATGAAAAATGTTGGTTGAAAACCAAGTGGAGGAGTGGGGAAAAACTGCAAAAAACTGCCAAATAACTGTTCCCGCTGGAAGTTCGTTCGAACGAACGTGATTCTCGTTCGAATGAGACTTCTAACGAGTGACCAGCCTAGGCTCGTTAGATACCTCGTTAGAACGAGAATTCGTTCGAACGACATATCGAACGACATATCGAACGACTGTCCAGTTAGGGTCATTGGCAAAACTCGTTCGAACGAACCTGGTTCGAACGACAAACTCGTTCGAACGAAATCTGGTTCGAACGAAAAAACTCGTTCGAACGACATTTCAAACGAACAGCCAGAAAGATTGAAAAATTCGATTTTGGCCCAGAAACTTTTATAAACTTTAATATACTTATTTTTAAGTTTCTAATTGATTCTTTCTGAAAAATAAAATGCAGTTTTTATTAACCTAACACCCAATACATATTGTTCCAAGCTCCTATATACATATAAATACATTCATACCTTGGGAGCATGGAACCTAAGTTGATGACGTACAAACGAGGCACATAAACTACGACATGTTGATGATGCTTTATACTCTTTGCCGCTACGTCTTCAACAAACACTTCATAGGTCTTGAATATTACAATTAAATAAAATCCTATGAATAAATGTTTTTGTCCGGAATTGAGCCAAAACTATAAGAGGACTCAATTGGAAATTTGTGTCCTTACACAGAAGATCGCAAATGTAAGCAAAAAAGCAGTCATATCATTAGGCTCTATATCAAAGAACGCTACGGTAGAACGTTACAAGTCCAGGTAGATCCTAGCACTCTATAACCAAATGCTCTTATACCATCTGTGACAACCCGCATTCCGAAATAAGGGGTGGCCAGCCCGATACTCCAATAAATACAGAAATCATAGATGGGAATCATTCTTAGCATCACAAATATAACACGAGTATACGGGAAAACCACCCAATAATTCAAAAAACGGGTTGCCAAAACATTTAATTTGATTAGAAGATTAAGTTAAGAAAATAATTTAATCAACCCATTCTAAAAGATAGCGGAATTTCCAAGATAACATACATATATATCAACCTCCCATAATAAATGTACAAGAAGAGGACCGAATAAGTTGTCGGTCCACAGCTACACAAAATGAATCACAATAGTTCAATATGATACATATTACATCCATTAAACAAGTACAAAGTTGGGCCACATGCTCGAATGACAGACCCGATCGTATCTAGAATTACAAAAATAAGGGCATCTAACAAAACATCCTGTAATATCCGCAAATCTTACAGCTCCTCGAAAACATAAGGGTGGAAATATCAACACGGGCGTCCTTTCGGAGGAGCACCTGGGCGGATACAATAACATGCACAACATGGAAGAAATGAACGGGTCAGGGCCCGGTTTTTATATAGTTCCCAGATGAATAAGAAGCATAATAGATATGAACAGTTAATCATGAATGATGAAGACGAAATATCTAACACCCTAATCATGAATCATAAATGGGACAGTTAAAATGACGTGCCTACAATTAAATTATGTAAGAGAATTAAATTATGCATGATTAAGTTAAAAGCTTCCATCTTCCATAGCCACTTTAATCCAATTTCCATTCCTTAACAGGAATATTATATCATTATTATTCTCATTTCTTTTCAATTCTTATTCCTTAGCAGGAATATCATTACCATCATACATTCGGTGGTAATAAACATATCTCAAGTCCCACTTGAATTTAGAAAAGTTATATTCTTATACATATAACGATTCTAAGACCGCCCCTCCGAGTTTCCCCACTAGGCGCACCCCCAAATGACTATCATCTTCCAGGGGCCTATCAAACAAGGCAGCCTGGGCACCTAACGCACATCGGGAAGTGGTCATATGCCTGCGAGTGAGTCATAACCACACCCGAAATTACCTCACTAGCGCAGAAAAACATATAATAAACCCGCATATGGCCGAGGACTATAGTCTCCCTGCATTCACTAGTCAGTGGACATCACCTCATGCGCAAGCTTCCCTTATTATAGCATTTAGAGAGGCGTGTTTAAGTAAATTAGCATTTACAAAAAAAAAAATCCCATTTTTCATTTCCATTAACATATGTGTGTTTCATTTGATCTGAAACCGAAATCATAAAATATTTCATTAATATCCATCATAGGGTATGCCTCGAATAATTCTCTAAGGGATCACAATTGTTCCTGAATCTTAAGGTCTTATATACCTCAATTTAATCCCCTAAAGTCTCCAAGCATGGGCCTACAACCCCTATCCACCTATTAAGGTGTAAAAAGAGAAGTGATGCCTAAACATCACTTATCTGGACTTAACCCCAATTGAACCCACTCAACATTGGGGTGGCAACCAAACTCAACTAGGACTCTAAAATCCAAGGTTTACTTCATTCAAGAAGGTTTCTAAGTCCCTATGAAAAGAAAAGATTTAAAGAAATGAAAATAAGATTTTGAGGAAGAATACAGGGGACCGGTCGAACGGTACCAAGATCGCAGTCGACCGCGTCTCAAGTTTTTGCCTATAAAGAAAAGTAGAAAGCTCACTTCGGCAGGGCCGGTCGACCGGTAAGGGGACTGCGAACGACTGCGCCTCAAATTTTATGCCTTTGAAAGAAAGCAGTGTGCGCTCTCCCGAAGGCCCGGTCGACCGGTCATTGCAGACAGCTAAGCCCAAAACCAACTTCAACCAAACCAAACCAACCTCATTTACTGATACTAAATGATCATAAATGCTTCCAACTACATTATTCTACATCAATCCATAATCAAATCTCTTTTAAAGACATCAAAACTCATAAATCCCAACAAAACCATAACTACATTAAACCAAAACTATCACATATCTACCAACACTAATTATCCACCTTAAACCATATAATAGCAAGTAGAAAACTTGCCTTGGGGCTTCAAATCTTAGATTTTGATGAAGAAGAATGCAAGATAACTCCACAAATCTTCAATCTCTCACCTTCTCCACAAGTTCCCTTCCTCTCTCTCTCACTTTAGGGCTAGAAATGTTCTTAAAGGAAATAAGAGAAATGGAAGGCTTAACAAACCTAAAACGTGGCCTTAAGCAAAAATCTCCAACTTTAAATGGTTAATACCGCAATAAAATGATTTCTAATACGCAATATATCAAAACCATCCAAAAGTGCCCAAAACCTTAAAATACAATATGGCACACATTTTGACTATCTCGCACCTCCCGGAACTAACTGTATCCTCCAAATTATCATTTGGAAATTTTATAATACATTTTAAGTTCCGGTTCCATTTTAAGCCAAATTGTCATTTTAATTCTCATGACACAATAAAACACCATATGGAAACATTTACTTACACACATGGTAATTATACAACTTTCTAGTAAATATTAACGTATCTCATCAAATTACTACTTCCTCCAAATTCCAACATTTTATATATAATTACCCCATATGGTAAATAAGTATAAAATAGGCTCTCAAAAGTGAGGGTTGTTACATAAATGAACATAAATCCCTGACAAATCCAACTGAATAAGGAAACGGGAGACACATGCCCAACTAAATAGAACTAAAATAAGAGTTGAATCAATAACGAGGTTATCTAAGCAATGGCCTGCAACTCCCACATAAGCTACAGCGCCTCCGGTGCAAAAAAAAAAAGCATGACGCCCCTGTGGCTGGGCACCTGTAATAGATACATATATATACAAGAGAAAAGAGATAACAGGAAACGGGTCAGAGCCCGATTGTAAAATAATTTAAAATTAGTTTAGCATGTATTTAAAATGCTTACCAGCTAATGCAACAACCATGTTAGTATGCGACACTCTCTTGAGCAATTCTCACCTCTCATCTTCTATGCACACCTACCGCACTATTATTTGCAAAAGGTTGATTTAATTGAGCTTTCCCATAAGGTTTCATTTCGACAAATACTATGACTAATATAATTAATTTCAGAAAATTAGACTCCCTTATATATCTTATGTTATCTGAAACCACTCAGTGATGTCAAAAAATTTGTCAAACACTTCTAATAAAATTGGAGTATTTAAATCATTACTTAACTACTTTTATGCACAGTAGAAAGTTCCCATTTTCAAGTATATATATATATATATATATATATATATTATATGAGAGGGGGGTGTTTTACTGTTCCAAAAAATCTACGGTTGGGATCGAATTTTTGGGGACGATCTAATGGTTTGGAATTGTGCCACGTAGGATTGTATACATTATGACATGGCAAATGAGACAATACTCACTTGAATCCCAAACCATCCCCCCGCTCATTCACTTTCCTCTCTCTCATTTCTGCCCTCTCTCCCTTTCAACCTAGGCCCTAATACTACCTCTCCCGATCACTCCAACCGCCACCGCCCTCCACCCCTCCCTATCCCTCCCGTCGCTACCACCGCCTACTGGTAATCTCCCTCACCCCTCCCCACGCACCCACACACGCACGTACGCATGCACAAATCCCCCTCCTCCCCCTACCCCCACTCACGCACATATCTCTCTCTCTCACACACACACGCACAAATCTCTATCTCAGGTTTTAATATGAAGATCTAATAATGTTTTTTTTTACAGATCGAAACCTAATCAACCTAGGAATTCCTTCTTATCTCTTGGTTTTTATTTCGTGGGTATTTTGGCGCTTATAGATTTTACTAGGGTTCCATATATTTACTTAGATGTTGTAATGAAAAAGGTTCTAATTTTAGAAATGCTTATTTTTTGGTTTGTTATTGGAGATCTAAGTAAAGTTTAATCATCAAATTAGGTATCACAAACGGTTCTTCTCTATATATTTCAGTGTAATTTCGTATTGGGGATCTACATACCTAAAGACTTTGAACCATTTATTGCAAATATAAGTAAAGTTTGTTATTACCTGTGTGTTTTTAACCATTTGTTAATTTCTACCATCGTCCAGAATGAGGTACGCCAGAAGTCACCGCCCACACAACCCATCAATATCTTAAGTAGTGGGAGAAGAATGTAGTAGTGGGAATGTTTGGTGAAAGTAATCTATACACTACACATGAAACACAAGAATGTGTTGTGAGTTTGAATACTGGGGTTTATGCTGGAAAAATGTTTCCTAAAAATAAAGGTACGATCCAAGTTTTTGTACTCTTCTCGATTTGTCTCTTTCCTCTGTCTATGTTTGATTTTGTTTTGGTTTTGTTTGTGTATCATTTAATAGGATATTTTTGGGGATTTAATTAGCCTGCTATAGGTAAGGTTGCAGGGTGTGTTTGTTGGCACGTACACTTGCACGTGAATTGTATGGATAGTGTTCATTGTCTAATTACGTCTCCGATAGTAATTTAATTATTTTTCCTTTGTTTGTTTTTGTTTAATACATCATGTTTTTTTTATTTATTTATAGAACTAAATTGAATGTTATTTTTATCATGTACCACTAACTGTTGAATTATTTGTTTATCTTCAAGAGAACAGGGATGCTTGATGAAAATGGTAAAGTTCACTACTACAATCAAGAAGTTATAGTAATGTAGATATAAAATATTTAGTTTACACATTGTAAAGCATAATACATCTTTGTACACATAAGAATATTTCAATGTGCTAAGCCTTAGTATGTTTTTTAACTTAAGTTAAGATTTTTTTTTGTTGATTATAGGATTTGCCTTATTAGTTCACTATTTGGTTTATATATTTCTTTGTATCTTTTTCTTTGAGTTGATAGAACCCTCAATATGCTGCTGCTACAGCCCTTAATATGCTGTTGTTGCAGCTCTCAAATATCTGATTAAACATAGGACAAATAAGAGTTTTGACATCTTTTTTAAAGCATTCACCCTATATTTTTTATGAGATCTAATTTTCACATTTGTTTTAAGGTTTGTTTTCATGTATAAATAGGACCTATTGGGAACAAATGTTGTAATAGGACTTATTAAGAAATGTTTTATGTAAATAGGACTTATTTGTAAAGCTCCCTTAATTTTATTATTTGATTTTTAGGCCGCTAACCCTTGACCCATGGCGAATTGAATGCATTTTCTTCCTTGGTTCGTTGGGTTCTAAATTAGGGGGTTCGTTGGGTTCTAAATTAGGGGCTTAGCTATTTACTTTCTATTTTCTACTATTTGTGAAAATGCCCAAATGTATGTTTATATTCTTTTTTGAAATTGTATCTGCAGTGTCATTGTTTCCACTGTTGATTTAATTGTCCATCACTAATATACCTTTGCGGATCTCTTTTCTGTTACCCACTACCAAGAATGCGAGGACCATCAAAGTGCTCGAGTTATGGGTACAATCCATCTCATTCAAATTTATGTTCAGAATGCATTACTCTCTTTTGTATCAATTGGGGCAGACTATATATTTAATAAGTGGCGTCATTCATATTTGCTATGTTCAAACTTTAGTGAATCAATTTTCACATTACTCAATAATAATATCTGGCCGTATATATCACCTATTCTACTTACCATTTCAATTTGAAAAATTAACCCTCATTATGTCTTCGATTACGTCGTTATCCATTGGATCCAAATGAAGGAGTATTACCTGTAAAAGATTAGTAAGTTATTACAATGGTCAATCTATGGTGCAGTTGAGCAGCAATTAAGCGTGTCAGTGCAATCATAACAGTGCTCTCCATAAACCAACGCCTCTGCCAGTTCCCTTCCTCCTCCACCCCTTCCAATAGTGGCCCTCATCTCTCTCGGGTCTCTCCGCTGAGTCAGCGATTCGCAGCAGTAAGCCAAGTGAAGCAGGTAGCGTTCAATATTTTTTTATTTTTTTTAATTCAATATTCAAGCTGGTAACTCTATCATGCATATGAGATCGCATTTGGCGTTTAATATAAGACCGCATTTGGCGGCTGGAATTGCAGCGGGAACATGAAAAAATAAAAGAACAGGAGGTTAAAATGGACTACCAAATACAAAATTGGCAATTACCAAAACCAAAAGAACAGCAATTAAAGAGCAAGCTCAGCTCAAGGAAGAAATGGATTACCAATACAAAAATGGCAATTTTGATTGAGGCTGTAGCAGCTATTTAGAGAAGATTGGACCCAAGGCTGCAGCAGCAGCTATACAAAATGGACCCAAGGTTTGTACATTTTCAAATATTTTGGATTTAGTGTTTCAAATTTTGATAATTTTTGTTTGGCAGTTGATCAGGTAGTATCTGTCTGCTAGCTGATCAGCTGATCAGATAATATCTCAGGTGAGAATTGCCTACAGGGTGAGATCAATGAATCATTGTATTTGAGTGCACATGCTTTTATTTTCACTTTCAGTCTCAATTTAACTCCAAGTTTGGAATTGATGCTTACTTTTAGTTTAGGTTCAACTGCATGTTCAAGTATGAAATATTGTTTTTGGAAGTTTCATTTAATCCAATATAGTTATTGTGCATGTGGCTTACATTGTATGGGTTCAATTGCATATTAAAGTATGAAATATTGTTTCAGTTGTATATTGCCTACTCCTTTCATAATGATTTGGAAGATGCTACTGCCCCGGAGATTCAGCGAACCAACCTTGCAAATGTTTTGCTTATGGACCCATCTCGAGTCGAGTCTATATTGAATGCCTTGGAACTGTTATTCACATTTGGTTCTCTAAATAAATTGGGTGAGTTGACGTTAGTGGGAAGAAGAATGGCACAGTTTCCTCTTGATCCCATGTTACCTAAATGATTGTTTCATCTGATAGGTACAAGTGCTCTGATGAGATCACGTCTATAGCGGCAATGCTTTCTGTTGGAAATTCAATCTTTTACTGCCCAAAGGAGAAAATGATCAATGCCGATAATGCCCGAGCAGACTTTCACAGGGGTGATGTTGGGGATCATATTGCACTTCCTAATGTCTACAATGAATGAAAAGAAACTAACTACTCAAGCCAATGGTGCTATAAAATTTGTATTCAGGTGAGGAGTATGAGACGGGCGAGAGATATTAGGGACCAACTGAAGGGGCTGTTGGAGAGGGCAATAAAAAAAGTTTTAACATCTGGATACCAACTCTGTAAGGCCCCAACAGTTGACCTAATCCTTCAACAGAAACAATATGGATACCAACTCTGCAAGGCCCCAAGTGCAGGGGTTGTTAAATTTGACACCAATGGCACTATACGGGTGTCAGGAGCTTCGGATGCTTAGTCAGAACAAGCATAGAGCATGGTTGACCAGTTTCTATGAAACCCTTCCACCCACATATCTACTAACTCACCCAAACTCCCTCCTATGCATACCCCAGCATCCCACATAAACTCCATATAAACACCCTCCTGTGCATTGTTTGTCCCTATATAAACTCCATATACAGTTAGTAAGCAATCATAAATCACAAATGTGTTTTAAAATGGAACTTAATTTGTATTTTCCCCTAATAATTGAATATATTCTCTCTAATAGTTTTCTTTTTACTAAATCTTTTATGATTTAAAAGGATCTGTTTTGAGTTGACATTGTTCTGCTCTATATAGTTTTAGTTTTTATTTATCAGGGATCTTTATCTTTTACAAGTGTTGTAATTATACAATTGTTGTTTTCTTTCTTTTTCTTAGTACTGATTGTCGTTTATTATGTAGAAAAATTCCCACACACCGCGATTGGAAATTATGATTTCAGGCCTCATGCTTTTTTAGTCAAAGGAATGTTTGAATTTGAGGTTTAATTTCAAGTACCATGGTATCCTGTTCAAATTACTACGCGGTGTGTCGTTAGGTGCGAAGCATACCACAAGCTCAAGAACACCTACAACAAAATAGTTTACTTTTACATCCGGCATATATTCTTTATGTTTACATCATCTCATCATCATTTTCTTACATCCACCATATATAGTTTAGTTTTACAGTTTTGATTTAGTATGTTGATTTTCGAGTTCATTACTAGATTTTTTTGGTTGGTTTTGAGGCATGTATCAATAGTTAAACAAGTTTTCTTTCTTTGATTTTCTATTCTTAAATGTTGTTTGTTGACCTCCTTTATTCATAGCTTAAAGAATTTTGAGTAGTAACCTATTTACGTGTATGATGTCGGCTTATATCTCACTAAATTTTGCTTTTTTTGTGTACAGGTTTTCTTTGGGTCTTCAAGTAGTAACCTATTCATATTACCACCCAATAAAATATATTATTTATATCTATTAATTTTTTTTATTGGTTTGTAAGACCTGTTAATGGATACATCGTTGTTTTTTGCAGGTGCGCACGAGTTTGGAAAATTGTAAAAGAGATAAACACGCAACAATTGTGTTTGAGTAAACAGTTCAACAAGATGTATGTCAATTATTGATATGTGGTGAGAATTAGTTTTTGTTCACATTTGTTGAAGTTTCATAAGATGTCTCTTAATTGATTTCATTAATTATTTTTGTGTCTTCATTTCATTACTACATGATTTTTAGCGCGAGTTTGGTTTCTTGATACATTTGACAACGACTTTGTTACTCTATTTGTATTTTCGATTACGTTTTAGGATGGGGTCAATGCAGTAAATGTCATGAGAATAGGACATGGAGACATGAGAATAAATGCATGTCGCGTAGATGGAGTAGCAAAAATAAATTAGAAGAGTGCCATCAGGACATTTCTATTTTTCCATTATTATTGTATGCTTTTGTGGTAAGACACTGCTAACATTTGTACGTCAAGTAGATGGAAGCATAGAATCTTTTTGGACTTTTGATATGTAATTGTACTATTAAATTGTGACTTTTGGGGTTTTGTAATGGTTCAATGAAGTATTGTTGTTGGAGAATTTTTTTATTTTTAAACAGAGTGAATAGTCCAATAAACAAAGGAAGTTTTGCCCAAATTTTTTAAATTGCTTACAGTTATTTTTTTGTAAACAAAGCTGACTTAAATTATAAATGATTCAATATTTTATTGATTTTGATTATGTTTGTGTACCGAGTTTGTAAGGTTATTTTGGTTAGACTATTAGTGTTGTCATTGTAGTATTTTTTGTTTATTAAACAGGGTGGATAGTCTTATAAACAAGTGAAGTTTTGTCCAAATTTTCAATTTTTTTCACAGTTGATTTTTTGGGGAACGAAATTTTTGCCATTTTACAATTATGTACTTTGGAAAATTTTGCCATTTTTCGATTACATATTTTGGAAATTTTCGCCGTGCCTTCAGGCACGGGCATTTCACTAGTATATATATATATATATATATATATATATATATATATATATATATATATACTATTATCACCCCACATATAATTTATGGTGCTGGCATACTCTGCTATCCAGTCCCCATATCACTCTTACTAAGGGAAATACTAGTTCGGAATCACTCTCGAACTGTATTAACACAAAACATAAACAAATGGAGGCAAAACATAGTTCCAAGTCACTAAGAGGTCAACACATACCCTCACATCTCTTAGGATCGTCAGACTATCAATCAAATAGCCTGTACGAATGAATCCTATGTTCTAGGGTACAAGTCATTATCCCCTATAAAGGCCCGATCGAGATAAGACTGTGTCGGCGCGGAAACTCCCGTGATAGCAAGTAGTTGAAGTACGATTTTTACACATATAAAATATAAGCAGAATCACACAGTCATATAGATATATAACTATTCACATTTTTAAATTAGGTGCGCCCATGACTAGGGCTGTAAACGAATATTCAAAAATCCGCATCCGTCCGATATCCGAATCCGAATTCGCGGATATTTTTCCGAAAATATGGAAACGGATACGAATATGGATACTCTATAAAAATATCCGAGAAAACGGATACGAATACGGATAGTACAAGTATCCGACACGGATAATCCGTATCCGATGCGGAGTATCCATTTTATCGGATATCCGTTTTACCGGATATCCGTATCTGTCAAGCATATGTTTAAAATATTACTAATAATATTAGTACTACTATTACTAATAAAATAATATTAAAAAAAAAACTTAATCGTTTATTCCCCAAAACAAAATAAACACATACTCCACTCAAAAGAAAAACACCCTAAACTTATTATTTTATTGGGTATATTATAAAATGTCATGTATTATTATTTTATTGGGTATATTATCATGGAGTTACACTAAAGTTACAATACACCCTATTACACACAACATACACCAACTAAATAACATATACTCCACTCAAAATAAAAAAAATTAACTTTGTTTCATTTCTCTTTCGTACAAAACAAGAGAAAATAAGCTCTCATGTGGTTGTTCGTTAGTTTCCTTAATTATAAATAAATGTAAGAGAGAAACAAAAAAGAATGTAAGAGAGAAACATAATAGAATGTAAGAGAGAAACAAAAAAGTAAAGAGATGGTTTGGATTATGATGAGAACTGAAGTTAACAACGTGTATAATATATACAAAATAAAAGTTTGTACTTATTAAAATAAAAATATCAGTATGTTTTGAAGACAAAAGGTCCATGAGGTTATCATTCTCAATAAATTTGATTAATCTAAAAGGTGCTTATTTATTTCTAATATCATGGAATGCAACTGTTATTTTTTGTTTGGATGGCTTTAAGCTTATATGGTTCTAAAGTATGGATGGATTTAAGCCATATTATCATTATGGAATGATACTATTATTATGGAATCCATAATTGTTGATCTTAGGAGGAGGTAATTTTGTTATATATTTATTTGGATTGGATTTGATTTCATTGGATATTTTAATTTTTATTTTTTTTATGGCTAAATAATGTAAACGGATACGGATATTATCCGAATCCGAGGTATCCGAGCGGATACGGATATGGATAGTTGTTTTAACTATCCGGGAGAATACGGATAGTACATTCAGATAGCGGATACGGATATGGAAAACATGATATCCGATCTGTTTCCATCCGTTTACCACCCCTACCCACGACCCATATTTATATTTATCCATTCTTAGTATATTTTACTCCATTATCTCGTATAACAGACTCGTCTCTTTTATTCTCATATATAAGTTACTACATACTTACTTCTCGTCTCTCGAAGTATTCAATCTACTTAAGTACAAGGCACTCACTTACCTCTAGTCTAAGTTCCTTACTGTTTTGATTATTAGTAAACGTACGCATGATTTCATAAGTGTGAATAACCCCCCGTTAATCCTTAATTTCCTCCTTACATTAAATTCTCACTCAATGGGGTTTATCTAGACACAACTGGTCCTATTTCTATCCCATTATCCTCTAATAACAATAATCAAGATTTACTACGCATTTAATCAGATTAAAATAACACAAGGGGTATATGTAGTTTTTTCTAAAGGGGTCGATCGATTGAGGGAAGGGGGTCGATCGATCGATGTTCTTGGGTCGATCGGTCAATCAAGCAGTTATGACGAAAACTTCATTAACCCAGTTATGGTTTTACCTCTCCAACCTTAACCAAATCGCCATAAATGATTCCCAAACTCCCAACAAATGATACTACAAGCACTATATACCCAAATATATGATTTTCTATGTAAAACATGTGAGTTTTTATCAAGTATAACAATTTAAAGGGGTAAAATCTACATAAACTTCAAGAACCCTAATCTTTTCTTTAAATTTCAGTTCTTTCAATTCTTTTCCAGATTTTTCTACTTCTAAATCCATGAAATTTCATGGTGTACCCTCTACATGTGAATTAGATATCCAGAATATAATTGTTACCTCTATAACATGCGAATTCTAGTCTCCAAATTATACTTTCTTTCATGAAACAAGTTCTAAGCAAACCTAGACTAACATAATTAAGGAATGAACTGAAAATAAAGCAAGGTAGATACTTGCCTGGAAGTCTAGTTTCTGATTTTTGGAAGAAAGTGGTGTGGTTGTGTTCCCCGTCGCGCGATCTACGATTTGGCGGTGGTGGCGGTGCAAACGGTGGAGTTTTTGGCCTAGAATTCCTTGGAAAGCTTCTCCACTTCTTCACCAATGTCCGTTCTTTGGTTTTGCTTTTGTTAACCCTAGATGACAACTCCTAAAAGTTGATATAACCTTGGGAAATTCGTGGGTTTAATTTCCCAAAAATACGAAATGTCCAAAATGCCCTCCCGAGATGCTAATTAGGCCTAAAAACCCCCCGAGACCCAAACTAAACCCCCGGGTACTTTATTTTGACTAGCTCGATCCTTTCGAACAAGTTGGCGCACTCAAAATGTCCATACAGGTGACTTATAATTTATTCACTTTTAATAATAATAATTTAATCCCGACCCAACACAGGCGCGTTCCGATTTAATTTCCACAATTATCAAATTATATACTCGTGATAATGTTAATAGGTCCGATAATACATATCACTTTATCCAATAAGTAGCATTCAACAAAATACCAATATTTACTAACTCTCATCACGCTAGTAAATATTTAAAATAAATAATTTCAGGATTAATATTAAATAAATAACTCAATTTAAATGTAATTAATCCCCAAATTTAAAAGGCATAAAAAATACGGGGTATTACATATAATACTTTATTTACAGAGTATATCTTACATAAAAAAATATTGATACGCTCAATAATCAACTATAATAGGCATTAGTCTGTTTGATGTCATCATGAACTTCAATGGCATCAATATGTTTTTTGTCCGAATAAACCTCCAAACGGATGATGTATGTTGTTTGTTTGAACATATTGAATTTTTGAATGCTAAATATAAGTTATTTTAAAAAATTTAGCATTATAAATTATGTTTCCCACTGTTTTTTTATGTTAGTGTAATTCAAAAATGAGAAAAGTAAAGCTCAGACTAAAATTGAGAATGTAAAAACAAATCTGATATTTCATTTCATAATCATAATTATGTTTAACGTTATTTCCATCAATATCCAAACGCAATGTATATACTACTGTGTAAAAACATCAAATCTAGTATTTTTTACAAAGATGATATAATTAAGGAAACTCGATCCTCCTTACACATATAAACCTTCTCCGCCCAAATGACACTCTTGGGCCTGAGCATGCTTTATAGACTCGTCACTACTCAATGTTTGCTCATCACATATGATAAATGTCAACGATACTTTGTTTATTTAGTATATTATTTTGTAGAATTTGTTATTAAAACTTTGTCCAATTTTCGCTTGGCATAAACAAAGAAGAAACAATAAAAAAAACACATGATGAGAGGCCATACATGATGAAGGAGAAAAAGGGTTCACATATTCATACAATAACAACAACAACAACAACAACAACAACATTCGAAC
Source organism: Sambucus nigra (assembly GCA_949130495.1). Lineage (NCBI taxonomy): Eukaryota > Viridiplantae > Streptophyta > Magnoliopsida > Dipsacales > Adoxaceae > Sambucus > Sambucus nigra. The sequence continues at coordinate 118,354,632 of OX422213.1, forward strand.
TAGAGAAAGCGATGCTAGAATGTGTGAATTACTTGGCGAAAATAAGCTTATATGAACATATATTTTACCAGAGATTTTGGATGTTCGTAGTGGAAAATAATTGTATACACAACTAACTCGCAATGTTATTATAAATATTGCTTTGGGAATTCATTATTTTATGGTTTAATTTTTCATTTCTACTATTGAACAAATAAAGAGAAGGAATTTGTTGGTATACTGATACATTTAATATCTATTTAAATATGTTTTAATAAGCGTGCGCGCGCATCTTGCGGGTTGCATGCTAGTGTTTTGAGTATTCTTCAAACTCTAGAGTGCAAAAGACTAAAAGAAGAAGAAACTTGTGGTATTACACCTAGTACCTATACGCATCATAATTAGGATAATATTTATAGAATGCTATGCATAGTTCCATATTATGAATTACAAGAACAATTATATTGTTTCCTCTTTACTGTAGTCCTTGTATCTTTATCTTATGGTATGTGTGGACGTTAAAAGAATTCCTTAATTACAGCTGCAGAATTGCATGTTGCTATATTCTATATCTAAAATAACTTGAATTTGTAGGTTTCCATATGATGTTAATTCACTTTTCAAGTGAGCCTGTGATTCTCGTCGATAGATATTGGACAACATTGTTGGTTGAACTAAGGACTCATTTTTATTGGTCGTGAGGCTCTGTTTCAACAACTTTCTTTTTCGCTTATCCCTTTTCTCGTCATAAACCAATAACATTTATGTTGCCTATAATATGTATCTAAACAAAAATACAAATAAATTGTGTATAATTTGTTTTTTCATCTAAGTAGATTGAAACATTCCAAAATCATGATGAGAAAATGGGTATTAGGGACGGTGGTGTCATTTCATCCCTTAAAAGTACCATTTGGGACGGTTTTTAAAATTTGTCCAATTTGGTTTACCATATGGGACGGTTATTAAAAATCATCCCTTAAATTAGAGGGGAATATTTAGCGCTATTTTTCCTGGACAAATATAAGGGACGGATTTTAAAAATAATCCCATTAGGTATAACAAATGGGACGGATTTAATAATACCATCCCTTTTGATATATACCAAAAGGGATGCATTTCAAAATCGTCCCTTTTGATATACCATAAGGGTCGGTCTTTAAAATCCGTCCCTATTGGTATACCTTAAATTTTTAGCCTTTTGCCAAACAAATATAAGGGACGGGTTTTAAAAACCGTCCCTTTTGGTATACCATAGGGGACAAATATTCCAACCCTTTTAGTATCTAGGTGTATTTTCCTCTAGTTTTTCACACATTTTTCCTTCCCTCATTTTCAATCTGACCCGATCTCCCTCTCTCTCACTGTGCCGTCCTCTCTCAGCGAAACTCTCTCTCTCTCTCTCTCTCTCTCTCTCTCTCTCTCTCTCTCTCTCTCTCTCTCTCTCTCTCTCTCTCAACTCATTATCTCTCCCCCTCCCCATCGCACCCCCCAACCCACCCTTGAGACTCCCTAACCCCTTTGCACCTTTCACACACTCTCCTCGGTAAAAAACATTTCTTCCATTAATTAATATTGATTCCATTAATGTACGTATATACATACAGTTTATATATGTTTTTACATTTTATTGTTGTGTTATATGGGGTAAATCATTATTGTTATGATTTCCAAATGTAGATTCAAGGAGTTATTGATAAGATAAGTTATGTATTTCTGAAAAGGTAAGTTATGTTTTTTAATATTGGGAATTTTTGGTATGGTAATTTTAATATTTTTGTTTTCAGTAAATTTGGCATGTAATTTCTTTAAATATTTTCTTTTAAATGCTTAAATTGAAACCAATTTCCATATTTTTTATTTTAGTTTTGGCTTTCGATAATTACCAAAACCTTTTTTACGACCTAAACGGTAGTGTATGGTAGATGGCAAGTCCATCAACCACCCCTAGTTTGATATTCTAAAGTATAGAGATGCATTGCATTAGTTTTACTTTCTCTTCTCATGCATGATGTAGTAGCATGAATTTAGCCTTGTTCCTGCTTGCATATATTTAATATTTGATATGGATATTTCTTATTATTTTTAGAAGATATTTTGTATCCTTTTAGTTCAAGTTAGAATGATATGTCACTTATTGTTCATTCCAATATTTAAGGTCCTTTCTCTCATTATATTTATTTGTGAGAACCATACTAGGTTTCATTACAATGTATTTTGAAAGAGGAGATTTATGGAGTCTTACGATGATGAACATATATTTCAACAACTTTTTAAGCAATTAGTCATACTCTAGTGGGTTCCAAATGCTGATCTAAGCCCAGAGACATTGAATAATAGTAAATAAAGAGAGGAAACATTTTTCTATTCTTTTCTATGATATCTTGAAATGTTATCTAACTTGCCATATAGAATTAATAAACAAAAATGTGTTTTTTTATTGACAGGCAACTACTACTTTCATCTTCAATGGACAAGACAGTTAGGCCAGGGGACATGGAAACATAGAGCTGTTTAAATTGTTTGTTCACAATGATTATGATAAGTTGGCATGCACATGTTATTTTTCTCAATGCAGGACTATTGAACCTTCATTTGCTTATAACATGCATATGGTTTGATAGTAACCTGTATACAGTTCAATTCAGTATATGATTATTACTCCATCAGTGGCTCACTAAATTCAAAGGTTCGAATTTGGAACGTATGCGATCGAAAGTTTGTTGACTAGAATAATCTTCATGATTTGGTTACTGTTGATTGATATACTCCTAATGGCCAGGTAGATATTGGAAATTCAAGTAATTGGGAATAAGTTAGTAATTTACCAATTAGATTTAATTTTGAGTATTCCACCATGTTTTAATGTTTAAAAGTCTTATTCAATTGATATTTTGATTAAGCAGAATAACAAGAGAAATATATTTAATCAAAAGAAAAGTTGTTGTGGCCACCCTCTATATCGGCTTAGGTCACAGTTAGAGACAAAACCACTACATGGCTCCCCCGAGGCTCTCATTTTGGCACAGTGGATTTGTTGGAGTTATAGGTACCAATTTATATATGATTTTTCAAAAATTATCTGGATTTACAGGGGCTGTAGGTACCAATTTATATATGATTTTTTAAAAATGATCTTTCTTGAGTACCCTATTTCCTAAGGTGAACATGGGAGAAATAATATATTAAAAGAAATGAACGTATAGAGAAGGAAAAAAATGAAATTTCAACAACAATAAGACTTTAATTATAGTAACAAGAAATGGTTATATTGACATCTACCAGAGCCTGCTTTAGTCAATCTGTGAAACAAAGTGGGGTAAAGTGCGAAATAGAAAAACTCCACTATGGTCTTTTGTTGATTGTTGCTATTTTCAATTAGTTTTCTGTACATGATACAACATGGTAGTATGACGTTTTGAGGATAAACGGTACCTATTGGAGTAAATATATTTCTTGCTTGTTAATATCAAAATAGTTAGGAGGGTCAACCTTACCACATCCAACCCAAAGCGTGAAACGTCAAACAACTACAAAACGGTCCCACAAGAGGCACGAGCACCTTTAACGGGACCAATGTAACTCGTAGGAACCGATCGCTTATTCACGGGACTCACACTTTGAGTATAGGATGAAAATTTGCAAAAATTTAGACTTCGAATTAAAAACATGTTACCAAAAAGTGAAAACGTAAAATAGCCACAAAACGATGACGTAAGAGGCACGAGCACCTCGCACGGTACCAACGTAACAAGTACGAACCGACTGCGTATTCATGGGACATCCGGTTTGACTATACAATGAGAATTTCTAAAAATCTAGACTTAGGCTTAAAATCAAATGATCAAATGGTTAAAATGTAAAATATCCACAATACGGTCCCATAAGAGACACGAGCACCTCAAACAGGACTAATAAAACTCGTAGGAACTGACCGTGTAGTCACAGGACTCACGATTTGAGTATATGATGAGAATTTGTAAATAGTTAGACTCAGGCTTAAAAACATGTCGTCAAAGGGTTAAAGATTAACACAATCACTAAATGGTCCAGTAAGAGTCACGAGTACCTCTCATAATACCAATGTAACACATATCGACTGCATAGTGACGTGACTCCCGATTTGAGTATAAGATGAGAATTTACAAATGGTTAGACTGAGGCTTAAAAACATATCGTCAAAGGGTAAAAATGTAAAATAGCCACAAAACAGTCCCGTAAGAGGAACGATCACCTCGCTAGGGACCAATCTAACTCGCAATAATCGATCACGTAGTCTCAGGACTCGAGGTTTGAGTTTACAACAAGAATTTGCAAACAGTTGGACTTAGGCTTAAAAACATGCCGTCAAAGGTGAAAACGTAAAATAGCCAAAAAAGGGTCTCGTAATAGGCACGAGCACCTCGTACAGGACCAATGTAACTCGTGCGAACTGACCATCTAGTCACTAGACTCCAGATTTGACTATACGATGAGAATTTTCAAAATATTATACTTAGGCTTTCAAACATGGCGTCAAAGGGTGAAAACTTCAAACACCTCTTGCGGGACCAATTTAACTCGTAGGAACTAACTGCGTAGTCACGGGACTCCCGAATTGAGTATACAACGAGAATTTGTAAATAGTTAGACCTAGGATTAAAAACATATCGACAAAGTGTGTAAAAATAAAACAACCACAAAATGATCCTATAAGAGGCATGAGCACCTCACACGGGACCAATGTAACTCATACGAATAAATCACGTAGTCACGGGACTCCCGGTTTGAATATACAGCAAGAATTTGAAACAATTTAGACTTAGGCTTAACAACAAGCCGTCAGAGAGTGAAAATGTAAAAAAACAAAAAAAAGGGTCCCGTAAGAGGCACGAGCACCTCCCACGGGACTAATATAACTCGTACAAACTGACCGCGTAGTCACGGGACTCCCGATTTGAGTATATGAAGAGAATTTGTAAACACATAGACTTAATCTTAAAAACATGTCATCAAAGTATGAAAACATAAAACAACCACAAGACGATCCCATAAGAGGCACGAGAACCTCGTAGAGGACTAATGTAACTCGTAGGAACCGACCGCACAGCCAACAGGCTCCCGATTTGAGTATACGACAAGAATTTACAAAAAGTTAGACTTCGGCTTCAAAACATGCCGTCAAAGGGTGAAAATGTAAAACAACCATAAACGGTCCTGTAAGAGGCATGCACACCTTGCCAAGATGAATGTAACTGGTACAAACCGACTGCGTAGTCACTATACTCCCGGTTTGAGTATACAACGATAATTTGCAAAAATTTAGACTTAGGCTTTAAAACATCCCGTCAAAGGGTGAAAATATAAAACAACCATAAAACGGTCCCATAAGAGGTACGAGAACCTCGCACGGGACCAATGTAACTAGTAGAAACTAACCGCGTAGTCATGGGAGTTTTGATTTCAGTATACGATGAGAATTCACAACTAGTTAGACATAGGCTCAAAAACATTCCATCAAAGGTAAAAACATAAAACGGACATAAAACAGTCCCGTAAGAGGCATGAGCACCTCGCACGGGACAAATATAGCTCGTTTAAACCAACTACGTAGTCACCAGTCTCTTAGTTTAAGTATACAATGAGAATTTGAAAAAAATATATAGACTTCGTCTTTAAAATATATCGTCAATGGGTGAAAATGTAAAACAACCAAAACGGTCTCGTAATATGCACGAACACCTCACACGGTACCAATGTAACTCGTATAAACTGAGCGCATAGTAATCAAATTCTTCACTTGAGTATACGATGAGAATTTATAAATCGTTAGACTTAGGCTTGAAAACATGTCGTCAAAGCATGAAAATGTTAAACAACCACAAAATGGTCCCGTAAGAGTCACGAGCACCTCGAACGGGACTAATGAAACTCGTACGGACCAACCGCGTCGTCACCGAATTACCCATTTGAGAATACGATGAGAATTTGCAAACGATTTAACTTAGGCTTAAAAACATGTTGTCAAAGGGTGAAATCATAAAACAATCACAAAATTGTCACGTTAAAGGCTCGAGCACCTCGCACGGGACCAATGTAACTATTAAGAATAGACCGTGTAGTCACGGGACTCCCAGTTCGAGTATACGACGAGAATTTGTAAACAGTTAGACTTAGGCTAAAAAAGATGACGTCAAAGGTGAAAATTTTAAAAAAAACACAAAACAATTTCGTAATAGGCACGAGCACCTCGCACGAGACCAGTGTAACTCGTACGAACCCATCGCATATTTACTAGACTCCCTGTTGGAGTATATGATGAGAATTTACAAAAATTTAGACTTGGGCTTTACAACATGACATCAAAGGGTGAAAACTTCAAACAACCACAAAACGGTCTTGTAAGAGGCACGAGCACCATGCACAGGACCAATATAACTCGTACGAACTAACTGCGTAGTCCCGGGACTCCCCGTTTGAATATATGATGATAATTTTCAAACGAATAGGATTAGATTTTAAAATATTCCATCACAAGATAAAAACATAAAAAAATTCACAAAACGGTTCTGTAAGAGGTACTCGCACAGACCAATATAACTCGTGGATACTGACCGCGTAGTGATGGGACTCTCGGTTTGAGTATACAAAGAGAATTTTCAAACGGTTAGACTAAGGTTTAAAACATGTCGTAAAAGGTTGATAACATTAAACAACCACAAAACGGTCTTGTAAGAGGCATGAGCACCTCGATTGGGGCCAATGTAACTCGTAGGAACCGACTGCATTATCACGGGAATCTCGGTTTGAGTATATGATGAGAATTTGTAAACAGTTAGACTCTGGCTTAAAAAGATGTCATCAAAGCGTGAAAATACAAATAAGCCACAAAACGGTTCCGTAAGAGTCATGAGCACCTCTCACAAAACTAATACGAACTGATCGCATAGTCACGGGACTCTCGGTTTGATTATGTAATGAGAATTGTAAAAAATTAGACATAGGCTTAAAAACGTGTCATCAAAGTGTGAAAATGTAAAACAACCATAAAACGATCCCGTGAGAGGAACGAGCACCTCCCACAGGACCAATGTAACTCGTACGAATCGACCACGAAGCACCGAACTCCCGATTTGAGTACACTATGAGAATTAGTAAAAATTTAGACTTCGACTTTAAAACAAGTTGTTAAAGGGTGAAAACGTAAAACAACCACAAATCACTCCGATAAGAAGAACTTGCAGCTTGCACGGGACCAATGTAACTCATTCGAACTGACCGTGTAGTCATCGGACTCACGATTTTAGTATACGATGAGAATTTGCAAATGGTTGGACTTAGCCATAAAAACATGTTATCTGGGGATGAAAACGTAAAAAATCCATAAAACGATCCCAAAAGAGGCACGAGAACCTCAAACGGGACCAATGTAAGTCGTAGAAACTGACCTCGTAGTCACGAATCTCTCAATTTGAGTATAAGATGAGAATTTGTAAACAATTAGACTCAGGCTTAAAAACATGTCGTTAAAGGGTGAAAACGTAAAATAGCCACAAAATAGTCCTGTAAAAGATACGAGCACCTCATATAGGACTAATGTAACTCCTACGAATCGACCGTATAGTCACCGGACTATTTGTTTGAGTATACAAAAAGAATTAGCAAAAATTTAGACTTAGGTTTTGAAACATGCTTTCAAATGGTGAAAACGTAAAATAGCCACACAATGGCCCCATAAGAGGCAGGAGTACCTCGCACGGGACCAATGTAACTCATATGAACTGATCGTATTGTCACTGTACTCTCTGTTTCAGTATACAATGAGAATTTGCAAAAGATTAGACTTAGGCTTAAAGACATGTCATCAAAGGGTGAAAACGTAAAACAGGTACATAACGGTCCCTTTAGAGGCACAAGCATCTCGCACGCGGCCAATGTAACTCGTTGGAACCGATCGTGTAGTCATGGGGATCCTGGTTTGAGTATACGATGAAAATTTACAAACGGTTAAACATAGCCTTAAAAATATATCGTCAAAGGTTGAAAACGTAAAATAGACAGAAAATTATCCCGTTAAAGGCATGAGCACCTCACACGGGACCAATGTAACTCGTAGGAATGGACCATGTAGTCAGAGGACTCTCTGTTTGAGTATGCGATAAAAATTTACAAAAATTATGATTTAGGCTTTAAAACATGTCGTCAAGGGGTGAAAATATAAAACATCAATAAAACGGTCACGTAAGAGGCACGAGCACCTCGCACGGGACCAATGTAACTCATAGGAACTGATCGCGTTGTCACGGGATTCCTAATTTAAGTATACGACGAGAGTTTGTAACCAGTTAGACTTAGGCTTAAAAACATGCCATCAAAGCGTGAAAATATAAAACAACTACAAAATGGCCCCATAAAAGGTACGAGCACCTCGCACGGGACAAATATAACTCATACGAATCAACCGCGTAGTCACGAGACTCTCGATTTGAGTATACGATGAAAATTTGCAAACGGTTAGACTTAAGTTGTAAAAAATAAGGGTCAAAATGTAAAACAACCATAAACGATCCCGTAAGAGGCACGAGTACCTCAGACGGGACCAGTGTAACTCATAGGAACCGACCGCATAGTCACGCGACTCCCAGTTTGAGTATACAATGAGAATTTTCAAACGATTACACTGAGGCTTAAAAACATGCCGTCAAAGGGTGAAAACGTAAAATAGCCAGAAAACGGTCCCATAAGAGGCACGATCACCTTGCACGGGACCAATGTAACTCGTAGGAACCGACCGCGTAGTGATGAGAATATAGCTCGTAAGAACTGATCGCGTAGTCAAAGGACTCTAGGTTTGAGTATACGATGAGAATTTGCAAATGGTTAGACATAGACTTAAAAACATGTCCTTAAAGGGTGAAGACGTAAAACAATAACAAATTATCTCGTAAAGGCATGAGCACCTCACCCCGGACCAATGTAAGTCTTAGGAATCGACCGGGTTGTCACGGGACTCTCGGTTTGAGTATAGGATAAGAATTTGTAAAAGTTAGACTTAGGCTTAAAAACATGCCATCAAAGGTAAAAATGTAAAATAGCCAAAAAAACGGTCCCACAATAGGCACGAGCACCTGGTACGGGACTAATGTAACTTGTACGAACCGATCACCTAGTCACTAGGCTCCCGGTTTGAGTATACGATGATAATTTACAAAAATGTATACTTAGGCTTTAAAACATGCCGTCAAATTGTGAAAACTTCAAACACCTCTTAAGGGACCAATGTAACTCGTACAAACCGATAGTATAGCCACTAGACTCCCTGTTTGAGAAAATGACGAGAATTCGCAAGCAGTTTGACTTAGGCTTAAAAACATGTTGTCAAAGGGTGAAATTGTAAAACATAACAAAATGGTCCCAATAAAGGCACAAACACCTCACACGGGACCAATGTAACTAGTAGTAACTAGCCACGCAGCCGCGGGACTCTCGGTTTGAATATACAATGTGAATTTGTAACTAGTTAGACATAGGCTCAAAAACATGTCATCAAAGTTAAAAACATGTCGTCAAAGCGTGAAAACGTATAAAAATCGCAAAACAGCCCTGTAATATGCATGAGCACATCGCAAAGAACCAATGTAACTCGTATGAGCCGATTGTGTAGTCACCAGTCTCCCGGTTTGAGTATACGACAAGAATTTGAAAAAATATAAACTACATCTTTAAAACATGTCGTTAAAGGGAGAAAATGTGAAACAACTACAAAACGATCACATAAGAGGCACAAACGCCTTACAAGGGACCAATGTAACTCGTACGAACCGACCATGTAGTCATCGGACTCCCGGTTTGAGTATATGATGAGAATTTGTAAATAGTTAGACTTAGGCTTAAAAACATGTCGTCAAAGTATGAAAACATAAAACAGACACAAAATGGTCCCTTCAGAAGCACGAGCAGCTCGAAAGGGACCAATATAACTCGTACGAACCGATCGCGTCGTCATCGGACTCCCCATTTAAGAATACGATGAGAATTTTCAAACGGTTTGACAAAGGCTTAAAAACATGCCGTCAAAGGGTGAAAACGTAAACCAATCACAAAATTGTTACGTTAATGGCTCGAACTCCTCGCACAGGACCAATGTAACTGGTAGCAACTGACTGCGTAGTCACGGGACTCCCGGTTCGAGTATACAATGAGAATTTGTAAACAGTTTGACTTATTCTTTAAAACATGACGTCAAAGGTGAAAACATAAAATAGCCACAAAAGGGTTCCGCGATAGGCACGAGCACCTCATACGAGACTAATGTAACTTCTATGAACTGGTCGCAAAGTCACTAGACTCCCGGTTTGAGTATAGGATGAGTATTTACAAAATTTTAGACCTGCGCTTTAAAACATGCTATTAAAGGATGAAAACTTCAAACAACCACAAAACGATCCCGTAAGAGGCCCGAGCACCATGTACTGGACCGATGTAACTCGTACAAACTAACTGCATAGTCACGGGACTCCCCGTTTGAGTATACGATGAGAATTTGTGAATGAATAGATTTAGTCTTTAAAATATGCCATCACAGCATGAAATTGAAAAACATCCACAAAACGGTCCAGTAAGAGCCATGAGCACATCGAACGGGACCAATGTAACTCGTACGGCCCAACCACATCGTCACCAAACTACCCGTTTGAGAATAGGTTGAGAATTTGCAAACGGTTTGCTTACTCTTAAAAACATGTCATCAAAGGGTGAAAACATACAGTAATCACAAAATTGTCCCATTAAAGGCTCGAGCACCTCGTACGGGACCAATATAACAGGTACGAACTGACCACATAGTCACGGGACAATCGATTCGAGTATACGACGAGAATTTGTAAACAGTTAGACTTAGACTTAAAAACAAGACGTCAAAGGTGAAAACATAAAATAGAAACAAAACGGTTCCGTAATAGGCACGAGCAGCTAGCACGAGACCAATTTAGGTCGTACGAACAGATCGCGTAGTCACTAGACTCCCGATTTGAGCATACGATGAGAACTTACAAATATTTAGACTTAGGCTTTAAAACATGTTTTCAAAGGGTAAAAACATCAAACAACCATAAAATGATCTCGTAAGAGGCACGATCTCCATGCACTGGACCAATGTAACTCGTACAAACTGATCGCATAGTCACAGGACTCCCCATTTGAGTATACGATAAAAATTTACAAACGAATAGACTTAGGCTTTAAAATATTCCGTCATGGGTGAAAATGTAAAATAGTCACAAAACAGTCCCGTAAGAGGCACTCGAATCTCACACGGGACCAATTTAACTTGTAGGAACCGACAATGTAGTGACATGACTCTCGATCTGAGTATACAAAAAGAATTCGAAAACGGATAGACTGAGGGTTAAAACATGTCATAAAAAGGTGAAAATGTTAAACAACCACAAAATGATCTCATAAGAGGCACAGACACCTCGATCGGGACCAATGTAACTCGTAGGAACCGACTGCGTAGTCACAGGACTTTCGATTTGAATGCACGATGAAAATTTACAAACAGTTAGACTTAGACTTAAAAACATGTCATCAAAGCGTGAAATTGTTAAAAGGCACAAAATGGTCCCGTAAGAGGCACAAGCACCTCTCATGGGATCAATGTAACTCGTACGAACCGATTGCGAAGCACCAAACTCCCAGTTTGAGTTTACAATGAGAATTTGAAAAACTTTAGACTTCGGCTTTAAAACATGTCATCAAAGGATAAAAATGTACAACAACCACAAATTGGTCAAATAAAAAGAACTCCCTCACACAGGACCAATGTAACTCGTACGAACTAACCGCGTAGTCACCGAACTCTCGGTTTCAGTATACGATGAAAATTTGCAAATGGTTAGACTTGGCCATACAAACATGTCGTCTATGGGTGAAAACATAAAAAATCCAAAACAAATTCCCAAAAGAGGCATGAGCACTTCAAACAGGACCAATGTAAGTCGTATAAACTGACTTTTTAGTGACGGGTCTCTCGATTTGAGTATACAATGAGAATTTGTAAACAGTTAGACTTAGGCTTAAAAACATATCGTTAAAGGGTGAAAATATAAAATATCCACAAAGCGGTCCTATAAAAGGTACGAGCACCTCGCACGGGACCAATGTAACTCCTGCAAATCGACCGCATAGTCACCGAATTACTAGTTTGAGTATACGATGAGAATTAGCAAAAATTTAAACTTAGGTTTTGAAACATGTCCCCAAATGGGGAAAACCTAAAACAAACACACAATGGTCCCATAAGAGGCACGAGTACCTCGAACGGGACGAATGTAACTCATACTAACCGACCGTATAGTCACCAGACTCTCTGATTGAGTATACGATGAGAATCTGCAAATAGTTAGACTTAGGCCTAAAAACATGCCATCAAAGGGTGAAAACATAAAACAGACACAAAACGATCCCTTTAAAGGCACGAACATCTCGTACGGGACTAATGTAACTCGTAGGAATCGATCGTGTAGTCACGGGGCTCCTGGTTTGAGTATAGGATGAGAATTTGCAAACGGTTAAACTTAGCCTTAAAAATATACCGCCAAATGGTGAAAACGTAAAACATCCACAAAATTGTCCCGTTAAAGAAACGATCACCTCATACGAGACCAATGTAACTCGTAGGAACTAACCTTGCAGTAAGAGGACTCTCGGTTTGAGTATACGGTGATGATTTATAGAAATTAGGATTTGGGCTTTAAAACATGCTGTCAAATGGTGAAAATGTAAAACATCCACAAAACGGTCTCGTAATAGGTACGAGCACCTCACACGGGACCAATGTAACTCATAAGAACTGATCGCGTTGTCACGGCACTCCAGTTTGAGTATACGATGAGAATTTGTAAATAGTTAGACTTAGGATAAAAAACATGTCGTAAAAGTTGAAAAATATAAAACCACAAAACGGTTCCATAATAGGCATGAGAACCTCGCACGAGACCAATGTAACTCGTACGAACCGATCGCGTAGTCACTAGACTCCCTGTTTGAGTATACGGTGAGAATTTTCAAACGGTTAGACTTATGTTTGAAAACATGCCGTCAAAGGGTGAAAACGTAAAACAGTCACAAAACGGTCTCGTAAGATGAACGAGCACCTCACACGGGACCAGTGTAACTCGTAGGAGCCAATCGCATAGTCACAGGACTCCCAAATTGAGTATACGATGAGAATTTGAAAACGGTTAAATTGAGGCTTATAAACATGCCGTAAAATGGGGGAAAGCGTAAAATAACCACAAAACAGTCTCGTAAGAGGCACAATCACCTTGTACGGGACCAATGTAACTTGTAGGAATTGATCGCATAGTGATGGGAATATAACTCCTAGGAACCGGTCGCGTAGTCACAATACTCCCAGTTTGAGTATATGACGAGAATTCGCAGATGGTTAGACATAGCCTTAAAAACATGTCGTCAAAGGGTGAACACATAAAAAAACAACAAAATGATCCCATTAAAGGAACGAGTACCTCACACGGCACCAATGTAACTCGTAGGAACTGACCGCATAGTCAGGGGACTCCCACTTTGAGTATACGATGACAATTTGAAAAAAGCTATTCTTAGGCTTAAAACCATGTCTTCAAAGGGTGAAAATGTAAAACAGACACAAAAAGTCTCCTAAGAGGTACGAGCACCTCACACTGGACCAATGTAACTCATACGAATTGATCGCGTAGTCACTGGAGTCCCAATTTGAGTATACGCGAGAATTTGTAAAAATTATGACTTAGGTTTAAAAATTTTTTGATTACTCATATATTTTTCATTTTGTGTCTTATATTTTTTTACAGGTTAACAGTTCACTGTTATATTTTATTCACGTAGAACACATGAACAAATCAATGATTTAAGCCAGGTAGATTGTTTATTTATTGTTGTTGTTGATATGCGATATTGTTTTATATTTTTTTCTGGCCGTGTAGGCTTTTAAGGAGACTGTAACAACCCGTGATTTCTAAACCGGTTTTAATTAAATTAACTCGGATTTTGGAAAACTAATTTTTGGAATCTAGTTCTTTTTTTATGTTGATTTTTAGATATAAAAATAAAATTTGAAATGGAATTTAAATCGGGATTAAAATTTTGAAATTAGAACTTTTTTTTATAAAAATCGGGGAAGATCTGACCTAAGGAGCAAAAAAATAAATAAAAGTATTTGATCATCCGATTGAGCTGAATTTTTTATGCCAATTTATCTCGCCTTCAGCTACTATGCCTTAAGATTTTAGCCAATTCCAACGGCCCGATCGCTCGGAATGTTTTTTAGAATTTGTATCTGATTAGGATTCTAATTCTTTTTCGTATATAAAGATAAAACGAGTTTAGGACTTTTAAAACACATTTTAGACTTTTCTAAAATCAATAGCCTCGTCTATTTTCATCTCCCTCTATCTATAAACCCTTTCCCAAATTTTATCTAACATCCAACCCATGATTTGAAGGCTTATTTGGTGTTTTCTTGAGTTTGGGCTAGAATGAGCTTTTATTGTTTTTGCGAGAGGAACGCAGTGGTATGATCAGAATTTTGAGGTAGAATCTTATGAGTTTTTTATGATGATTTTAAGGCACATGGTTTATGGAATATGCTCCTTGAATCTCTCGAGAGTAGTCGTTTGTTCCTCATTTATTTGTACTCGTATTATTGATATCATGGCATTTATTGGAATCTAACATATTGATTCGATTGAGATATTGCATTTGTTGATGGGAATGGTGTCATGAAATTTTTATATGGCATTGAGAATGGTCAGCCGCCAATAGTCCAAAAGTCCAATAGCCAGGATGAGGCTTTACCAAGCTTAGGTGAGGTGAGGTGAGGCCCGCTGACCTATTGATGTGTTACTGAAAAATAAAATTGTATAATGCTCGAATGTCGCATCAAACTCGTATTCTGTTTCTTATTGTTGCATTTTATTCACCATTATTGTTTTGAGCATCTATTCTTGTCATATTGTGTATTTCCCCGTATTTTTCTTTTCATGACAGTTTAGCATGGATTTCGATTCCAGATATTTTTGGAGGATTTTAGAGCATGACGTTTAGATGATTTTATTTTTCTATAGCTTGGAAGTATAATTTATTTGGAGAGCTTAGTATTATTTTTGAGTGAAATTTAATTGTAATTCTTTTGGAAGTGTAAATTTTGGATTCATTATATTTATTTTGTGGAATATAGATTCTCTATAATAATTGTTGAGGATTTAGTTTAGTTTCAATCATAGTAGCGCCTCGTGTTTTAGGCGTGGAGTTACATATTGTCTCAGAGCCTAGGTATACGACAAGCCTATGGTCTTTGGGTATTTCGTCTAGCATACGTGTTAGTTATGTTTCTTAGAGATATGGCGTTTTGTGTTAAGGCCGTAGGCACTGATTTTAAAAGTAGTAATCTTAATGTGAGTGTCTTTAGAGGTTATTTTTGGAGACGATATTTATTTTGGAGATCGCCAGTACATATGTTTGGTATCGATAGTTATTTGATTTGAGGACTTTAGTGTTGTAATAATTAATGAGAGATAGAATCGAGTACTGATTCGTGACAGAGAGCATGGGGAAACATGCAGGTAGGATTGGGTGTATGGGCCCATAATCATGGTTTTTATGGGTAGGCATTTGTGCATCATATTTTTTCATGAGCATTAGGCTTCGTCGAATTTCGATGATGAAATTCCTCTTCTAGTGGGGAAGCATATAAAAACCCATGATATATATATATATATATATATATATATATATATATATATATATATATATATATATATATATATATATATATATATATATATATATATATCGACCGTCCAATCTAACTGAATTTTTCCATGCAGCTTCATCTCCCTTCAACTACTATGCCTCTAAATTTCAGTCAATTCAAAGTCCGATCGTCCGAAAATATTTTTTCAGTGTTTGTATTTGATTAGGAGTCTAATTCTTTTTGGTATATAAACATAAAGTGACGAGTTTAGGACTTTCAAAATGCATTTTATCCTTCTCAAAAATCAGTAGCCTCCTCTATTTTCATCTCCCTCTATCTATAAACCCTAGCCCCAATTTTATTCAATATTCAAACCATGATTTGAACGCTTATTTGGTGTTTTATCGAGTTTGTAATAAAACGAGATTTTATTGTTCTTATGAGAGGAACGCCGTGGCATGATCAGAATTTTGAGGCAGAATCTTATGACTTTTTTGGGATGATTTTAAGGTACGGAATTTATGCAATATGCTCCTTGAATCTCTCGAGAGTAGTCATTTGTTCCTCATTTACTTTTACTCATATTGTTGATATCATGACATTTATTGGTATCTAACATATTGATTCGATTGAGGTATTGTATTTGTTGATAGGAATGGTGTCATGAAATTTTTATATGGCACGGAGAATGGTCAGCCGCCAATAGTCCAAAAGTCCAATAGCCAGGATGAGGCAGGCCTTGTGAACTATTGATGTGTTATTGAAAAATAAATTGGTATAATGCTCGGATGTCGCATTGGACTCGTATTGAGTTTCGTATTGTTGCATTTTATTCACCATTATTGTTTTGATCATCTATTCTTGCCATAGTATGTATTTTCCCGTATTTTTCTATTAGTGGAAGGTTAGCGTGGATTTGGACGCGATGGATTTTTGGAGGAATTTAGAGCACAACGTTTAGAGGATTTTATTTTTGTATAGCTTCTCAATATAATTTATTTGGAGACCTTAGTATGATTTTCGTGTGAAACTTAATTGTAATTATTTTGGAAGTTTAAATTTCGGATTCATTACATTTATTTTGAGGAATATAGATGCTCTATAATAATTGTTGAGGATTTATTTTAGTTTTAATCATAGTAGTGCCTCGTGTTTTATGTGGGGTGTTACATATGGTGCCTAGGTATACGACAAGCCTCGGTTCTTTGGGTATTTTGTCTAGCATACGTGTTAGTTGTGTTTCTTAGTGATATGGCTTTTTGTGTTAAGTCCATTGTAGGCACTGAGTTTAAAAGTAGTAATCTTAATGTGAGTATTTTTAGAGTTCATTTTTGGAGACGAGATTTATTTTTATGGTCGTCAATACATATGTTAGGTATCGTAAGTATCAATTTGGTGAAGTTATTTAATTTGAGAACTTTAGTGTTGTGATAATTAATGAGAGATAGAATCGAGTAGTGATCCATGAGAGAGCGCGTGGGGAAACATGCGCGTAGGATTAGGTGAATGGGCGCCTAATCGTGGTTTTTATGGCTAGGCATTTGTGCACCATATTTTATCTTGATCATAAGGATTCGTCAAATTACAAGGATGAAATTCGTGTGCTAGTGGGGAAGTATATAACAACCCGTGATTTTTAAACTTGTTTTAATGAAATTAACTCAAATTTTGGAAAAATAATTCTTGGAATCTATTTCATTTTGGTATGAATTTTTTTTTGGTTTTTAGATATAAAAATAAGATTTTGAGTGGAATTTAATTCGGGATTAAAATTCGGAAATTATAACTTTTTGTATAGAAATCGGGGTCGGATCCAACCTAAGGAGAAAAATAAATAATTAAACATATTTGACTGTCCGATCAAGCTGAATTTTTCTGTGTAGCTTCATCTCACCTTCATCTACTATGCCTGCAAATTTCAGCCAACTCTAACGGTCCGATCGTCCAAAATATTTTTTTAGTGTTTGTATCTCATTAGGACTCTAATTCTTTTTTGTATATAAATAGAAAGTCATGAGTTTAGGGCTTTTAAAATACATTAACCCTTCTCAAAAATGAGTAGCCTCCTCTATTTTCATCTCCCTCTGTCTAAAAACCCTAGACCCAATTTTGTTCAATATTTAAACCATGATTTGAAGGTTTATTTGGCGTTTCCTAGAGTTTGTACGAGAACGAGCTTTTATTATTTTCGCACGAGGAACGCAATGGTATGATCAGAATTTTAAGGCACGATCTTATGAGTTTATTTTATGATTTTAAGGTATGGGGTTTCTGCCATATTCTTCTTCAATCTCTCGAGTGTAATCGTTTGTTCCTCATTTATTTGTACTCATATTGTTGATATCACGATGTTTATTGGAATCTAACATATTGATTTGATTGAGATATTGTATTTGTTGATGAGCATGGTGTCATGAAATTTTTATATGACACGGAGAATGGTCATCCGCCAATAGTCCAAAAGTCCAATAGCCAGGATGAGGCTTTACGAAGCTTAGGTGAAGTGAGGTGAGGTGAGACCTGGTGACCTATTGAGATGTTATTTAAAAATAAATTTGTATAATGCTCGGATGTCGCATTGGACTCGTATTCAGTTTCGTATTGTTGTATTTTATTCACCATTATTGTTTTGAGCATCTGTTTTTGTCATATTGTGTATTTTCCCATATTTTTCTTTTAGTGGCAGGTTAGCGTGGATTTAGACACTATGGATTTTTGGAGGATTTTAGAGCACGACGTTTAGATGATTTTAGTTTTGTATATCTTGGCAATATAATTTATTTGGAGAACTTAGTATTATTTTAGAGTGAAATTTAATTATAATTATTTTGGAAGGGTAAATTTTGGATTCATTATATTTATTTTGTGGAATATAGATGCTCTATAATAACTGTTGAGGATTTGGTTTATTTTTAATCATAGTAGCACCTCGTGTTTTACGCTGGGTGTTACAAATGGTATCAGAGCCTAGGTATATGACAATCCTCGAGTCTTTGGTTATTTGGTCCAGCATACGTGTTAGCTGTATTTCTTGGAGATATGGAATTTTGTGTTAAGTCCGTTGTAGGCACTGAGTTTAAAAGTAGTAATTTGATGTGAGTATTTTTAGAGTTGATTTTGGAAACAAGATTTATTTTGGAGATCGTCAGTACATATGTTGGGCATCGTAAGTATCAATTTGGTGAAGTTATTTGATTTGACGACTTTAGTGTTGTGATAATTAATGAGAGATAGAATGGAGTACTGATTCATAAGAGAGCGCATGAGGAAACATGCGGGTAGGATTGGGTGCATGGGCACCTAATCATGGTTTTTATGTGTAGTCATTTGTGCACCAGATTTTTTCTTAAACATTAGGCTTCGTCGAATTTCGAGGATGAAATTCCTATGCTAGTGGGGAAGTATATAACAACCCGTGATTTTTAAACCGATTTTAATTACATTAACTCGAATTTTGGAGAAATAATTCTGGGAATCTATTTAATTTTGGTATGAAAAAAAATGTTGGTTTTTAGATATAAAAATAATATTTTAAGTTGAATTTAAATCAAGATTAAAATTCGAAAATTATAACTTTTTGTATAAAAATCGAGGTCGGATCCAACCTAAGGATAAAAAAAATATATATATAAATATTCGACTTTCCAATTAAGCTGGATTTTTCTATGCAGCTTCCTCTCACGTTCAGATACTATGCCTCCAAATTTCAGCCAATTCTAAGTCCGATCGTCCGAAATATTTTTTTAGTGTTTGTATCTTATTAGGACTCTAATTCTTTTTTGTATATAAACATAAAGTGATGAGTTTAAGGCTTTTAAAATGCATTTTGGCCATCTCAAAAATATGTAGCCTCCTCTATTTTCATCTCCCTCTATCTATAAACCCTAGCCCCAATTTTATTCAATATTCAAGCCATGATTTCAAGGCTTATTGGGTGTTATATCGAGTTTGTACTAGAACGAGATTTTATTATTTTTGCGAGAGGAACGTAATGGTATGATCAAAATTTTGAGGCAAAATCTTATGAGTTTTTTGTGATGATTTTAAGGTATGGGGTTTATGGAATATGCTCCTTGAATCTCTCGAGAATAGTCGTTTGTTCCTCATTTATTTGTACTCATATTGTTGATATCATGACGTTTATTGGAATCTAAATATTAATTCGATTGAGATATTGTATTTCTTGATAGGAATGTTGTCATGAAATTTTTATATGGCACGGAGAATGGTCAACCTCTAATAGTCCAAAAGTCCAATAGCCAGGATGAGCTTTTACTAAGCTTAGGTGGGGTGAGGTGAGTCCTGGTGACCTATTGATGTGTTATTGAAAAATAAATTGGTATAATGCTCGGATGTCGCATTTAACTCGTATTCACTTTCGTATTGTTACATTTTATTCACCATTATTATTTTGAGCATCTATTCATGTCATATTGTGTATTTTCCCATATTTTACTTTTAGTGAAAGGTTAGCGTGGATTTGGACGCTATGGATTTTTGGAGTATTTTAGAGCATGACGTTTAGAGGATTTTATTTTTGTATTGTTTGGGAGTATAATTTATTTGGACATTTTAGTATTATTTTTGAATGAAATTTAATTGTAATTATTTTGGAAGTGGAAATTTTGGATTCATTATATTTATTTTGTGGAATATAGAAGCTCTATAATAATTGCTGCGGATTTAGTTTAGTTATAATGGTAGCAGTGCCTCGTGTTTTACGTTCGGTGTTACAGATGGTGCCTAGGTATATGACAAGAATCGGGTCTTTGGGTATATTGTCTAGCATACGTGTTTGATGTGTTTCTTAGAGATATGGCATTTTGTGTTAAGGCCGTTGTAGGAACTGAGTTTAAAAGTAGTAATCTTGACGTGAGTATGTTTAGAGTTTATTTTTGGTGACGATATTTATTTTGGAGATTGTCAGTACATATGTTAGGTATCGTAAGTATCAATTTGGTAAAGTTATTTGATTTGAGGACTTTAGTGTTATGATAATTAATGAGAGATAGTATCGAGTAGTGATCCGTGAGAGAGCGCGTGGGGAAACATGCGGGTAGGATTGGGTGAATGGGTGCGTAATCGTGGTCTTTATTGCTAGGAATTTGTGCACCATATTTTATCTTGAACATTAGGCTTCGTCGAATTTCGAGGATGAATTCCTGTGCTAGTGGGGAAGTATATAACAACCCGTGATTTTTAACCTAATTTTAATTACATAACTCAAATTTTGAAAAAATAATTCTTGGAATCTATTTCATTTTGTAATGAAAAAAATGTTGGTTTTTAGATATACAAATAAGATTTTGAGTGGAATTTAATTCGGGATTAAAATTCGGAAATTATAACTTTTTGTATAGAAATCAGGTTCGGATCCAACCTAAGGAGAAAAATAAATAAATAAATAAATAAATATATTTGATGGTGCAATCGAGCTGAATTTGTCTTTGCAACTTCATCTCACCTTCAGCTACTATGCCTCCAAATTTCAGCCAATTCTAATGTTCCAATCGTCCAAACTATTGTTTTAGTGTTTGTATCTGATTCGGAGTCTAATATTTTTTCGTATGTAAACATAAAGTGACGAGTTTAGGACTTTTAAAATACATTTTAGCCTTCTCAAAAATTAGTAGTGATGATGCTAAGAATAACACCACCAGATAAATAGGAGATAGAGCTCAAAAAGTAGTAATAATGGCAGCAATAGAGTTATATATGAATGTAGGTATATAGAAGAAGGTGAGTAGAAGAGGAATGAAGATGATGATGTATAGTGGTTCAGCCAAACTGGCCTGCATCCACTGTGAGTGTGTGATCCACTAAATTTGGGCACTAATGGCCTTGGATACAATGCACATAAGCTCTCTCTCTCTACTGTGTGTATAAACAGAGTTTCAGCTAGGGTTACCAATTATCGAACCCTTTACAAATTTGAGGGTGACAAGTATATATAGGGCTTGGGGGAGTAGTGTACGCCCCCCCCCCCCCCCCCCCCAAGCATGCATTAAGCATGTGAATGATGATCTAGCCCATCCCATGTTGACACCTGGTTGGGCCACTTGTAGGTAATGATGATATAATATTCCCTCACGTGAAGGAATGATATTGTTATAACAGTTTAGTCCACGTGCTACATGATTCCCACGCGCACTATCCCACGCATCTCCCGAATCACGTGCCATGATGGTGTCACCCTCGTCTTATGGTGATAGGCCGAGGCTTAGATTGATGCTGACCTATTGGATGTCCTGACTACTTGATGTAGGATCTTCATACTGTCGGCCTCCATAGGGTCGGCTAGTCGCTTGGTCATCCGAACAACCCCTCAGCTGAAGCTTCTATCTCCATGGGCTTGGGCTGATTCGAGGCATCAAACAGTATTGTCAATAGTGGGATCGTCCTCCATAGGGTCATACGATCGTCTGAACTATGCTACTTGATGTGGTCAGCCTGGCTGACCCCCTATCTTATGTATGACCTCTGGGGGTAGAAGTACGCCTGAGCCCTCGTCCATGACGAGGCTACCATCATCCTGGCCGAGAGTATATTTTGGTATATCAATCACCTCTTAGTCCTTAGTCATCAATGCTGTCAAGGTGGCTGAGGGGTAATAATGTCTTTAGATGTTGAATTTATGAGTGTCCAACTAATGAGTGACACTTATCAAGTTGGTTGACGTCTTGTCAGGTGTCAATCATCATTTTTGTGTTCCCTAGAAATAACGGTTGCACATCACACTTGGTACTTTGTGCCCTAATGATGATTCTCCTTATGGGTTGTGCACCGCCTTGGTTATTGGGCCCAC
This sequence comes from Sambucus nigra, assembly GCA_949130495.1. Lineage (NCBI taxonomy): Eukaryota > Viridiplantae > Streptophyta > Magnoliopsida > Dipsacales > Adoxaceae > Sambucus > Sambucus nigra. Next base: position 118,377,152 of record OX422213.1, read on the forward strand.
TAATGACAAACTATTTACACATTTTGGAAACACTTTCTTCTCTTTCTTCTGCTTCTTCTTTACGCGCATGCTCTCTCTCTAGCTTTAGCAGTTCAAATGCCATTTTTGCCTTTTCTCCACTGTTCCAAGATTTGTTCAGCTTCAATCTTCACCCCAGGTAAGTTCTCTTCCATCCATTCCCTTTTATTCTCCATTTTCTTTGGTTTCTGCTTTGGGTATCTTCTGCTCATTTTCTCGGTGGTTTTATATTTTTCCGGCATGTGAACCCGCCTTCCACTGGTGGTTGTAGGACTATACATTTGGTAATTGTCTTTCCCTGGTTCATCCCCCACCGTTTAACGGTGGTTCTAACTTGAATTTTAGCATTTTGAGGTTCTACGGTGAATTTACGATCTTCCTCTCTGGTGAACCTTGTTCTTCCAGTTCTTGGGCTTTCATCCATAAAAACCTTTCATTTCTCTAGGTTCAATCCAAAAGTCAACTTGGTCAACTATTTAACTTGTTTGTAGGTTGTTTGAGAAAAATCCTCAAGTGTAGGGTCTTCCTCTTAATGCTCCAAAGGCTTTACAATTTAGACGCGGAGTTTCCAACTTTGAGAGAGAGGTGTTTTAAATTGATTAGGAGAATAGAAGAAGAGAACGAGTCTAGACGTAGGGCCGACCCTGTCTGGGTACGACCCATTTTCCCAATTCCATTAGATATAGTTTTACCCTCACCCTCCGACCTCCTTCGAGTCGTCCTATCGTCCATCTGAGAGTCAGAGTCAAGAAGAAGTCATGGATAGACGAGACAGAGCGTCGTCTTCTTTTAGTGCTGGGACTTCTGGGAGAGACGACCCCTCAAGCCTTAACCCCCATGAACAGGACGAGGGAATAATTAACCCTGAAGCTGTCCCTGTTATTGCCATGTCCCCCCTTGAATTCCAAGCCACTTTTCCAAGTGTCCCCCAAACTTTAACAATGATGAGGCCGACGGATCTGTGGACGAGGGTAGTGGGGCCGAGGGTAAAAATGAGAGTTCAAATGTTGAGGAAGAGGTTTACACTTCAACAACCTCATCTTATGTCTCGTCTGTCAAGGATCGCGATCACTTATTATGGAGATATTCCTTTGGTGTAAAGCTATGAGGATCCCAAATGAAGATGAGAAGGTCTTCTAGGGGAGAGAGGGAGAAGTGTCCATGTAGGAGCAGATGTTTATGGTCGGTGTTAGGTTGCCTCTTCATCTTGTCGTAGTTCACATACTCTCTGTTCTTGGGGTTTCTCCTACCCAACTTTATCCTAACTCCTGGAGGATCATCCTTGGCTACATCTCCCTTTGGAAGAACACATTCATTGACAAGCCATTGGATGATTTGTTCCTAGATTTTTATAACATAACCTCCTCGTCCAAGAAACCTGGATACTTCCATCTAGGGGCTAGGAGGTTAGATAAGAAACTTCTCCATGTTACATAAACTTCTAACCATGACTGGAAGAAGAGGTTCTTCTTTGTTTCTAGGGATTGGGAATTCCCCTCTGGGGTTGATCCCCCTGAAGATAGCCCGAGGGTACGAAGAGCATGGTCTAACCCCTCCATGAAAGCAAGGTCAGACCCTGGACTTAGATTAGATGAAAGGGCCACAACCAACAATCTAAGGGAGCAGGGGAAGGAGGGTGCGATTACCAAATTTGAAGATTAAATGACCCCTCGTCTCCCCAAAAAAGTTGGTCTGAGGGTCATCCCTTTGACAAAATTATGTGAGTTACTTTTTGTTTCAAGTTTTCGAAGTGTTCCCTCATTATTGTTACTTGTATCTGACATGTCTTCTTACCTTTGTAGGTCATCCTCCGGGTAAACCTGATTCACTTTGGGAAATATCGGCTCCAAGTTTGCTGGCTAGCCTTAAGAAGAAAGGCAAATAGCCTCAGCAACAACAGAAGAAAGCAACTAAAGTGGGGCCTACGACTGTAGGGCCGACGAGTGTGGACTCACGAACGAGGAAAGAGAGAGACGCTCCTGCTAATGGTTGGTGTGATGACACTAAGATGATAAGGACGGATGTCACAGATACGCGCACTGAGGGGACGAGCTCCTCTTCCTCTCTATATGCCTTATAGTCGGCCAACCTGATTATGTTAAAGGCTGACCCCTCCTCTTTAATTCCCACAAGAAGTCTGCTAAGGTGGCCTTGTTCTCTGCCCCGTCCTCATCTGATTATGACTTTTTGGCTAAGATGCCCCCGCCCAAAATCTACGATTTTGAGCTTCACAGTCTGGCCCAGGTACTTTTACCTCATCCTTTTATTTTCAATTCAAGAAATATCAACTATAACCTCATCTAACTTTACGCTCATACATTTCAGTCTGCCTGTGCCTTTACCCCGACAATGAAATGGATGGCCGAGAAATATCCAAAATTTCAAGAGGCTGAGAGGGACATTCAAAATGAGGCCGACTTGAAGACTCAATTGGAAAATGTGTAGAAAGAGCTGGAGGGTGTGAAGGCCGACCATATGAGGGTTCTTAAAGATCTTAACAGAGAGCATACTGAGCATCTGAGGTAAAAATATGAGCTTCTGTCGGCCAAGGACAAGGATTTGACCACTCAGTCAACACAATTCAAGTCTGATCTTGATGCAAATGTTCAGAGGGATGCGACTGTTGCTGTGAAAAATCTCTGATGAGTTCCAAGGCTTCGGCCTTGTGTACTTGGAGAGGGGAATTAAGACAGCCTGTCGGTGGGACGTCTTGAAGTTTACCGACGTAATGTTGACCATTCTCCCCTCTCTGGAAGTTGCAGACTTAGAAGACTCGTTGATGGCCGAGGCTCTGTCCCACGTGGAGTCTTAGATGGAAGTTGAGGGGACTGGGATAACTAAGGATCATCCTCCAACCAATGTTGCTGACCCTGCCTTACCCTCTGAGGAAGCTCTTTAGGGTGGTCATTTGTGACCTAGACCCTCTTGATGTAACTTTGTGTTATCTTGTATTCTTTTTTAACTTTGTTTTATACACTTTGGGTATCATACCCTCATTATATTGTAACTTCTTGTATGTTTAATGAGAATACCCTTATTTTCCATTCGTGTCTTTCTGTCTGCTATTTCTACAGTAACTTGCACCAACCATTTTCCAAGTCCTCCCTTATCTTTCTTGGGAGTGAGTGGAGGGTCATCCCTACCATTCACTCTCATCATAGCTGAGGGTGGTTATCCACCAGATTAATGGTGTTTTCAAATATAATTCCTCCGTCATCTTTCTTGAGAGTGAATGAAGGCTCATCCCTACCATTCACCCTCATCATAGACGAGGGTGGTTATCCACAATATTAATGCTGTTTTCAAATATAAGTCCTCCCTCGTCTTTCTTGAGAGTGAATGGAGTGTCATCCCTACCATTCACCCTCATCATAGCCGAGGGTAGTTATCCACCAGATTAATGGTGTTTTTAAATATAAGTCCTCCCTCGTATTTCTTGAGAGTGATGGAGGGTCGTCCCTACCATTCACCCTCATCATAGCCGAGGGTGGTCATCCACCAAATTAATGGTGTTTTCAAATATTAGTCCTCCCTCATCTTTCTTGAGAGTGAATAGAGGGTCTTCCCTACCATTCACCCTTAGCATAGATGAGGATGGTTATCCACCAAATTAATGGTGTTTTCAAATATAAGTCCTCCCTCGTCTTTCTTGAGAGTGAAGGGAGGTTCGTCCCTACCATTCACCCTTATTATAGCTGAGGGTGGTTATCCACCAACTTAATGGTGTTTTCAATAATTAGTCCTCTCCCGTCTTTCTTGAGAGTGAATGGAGGGCCGTCCCTACTATTCACACTCATCCTAGACGAGTGAGATAATCCACCAAGTTAATGATGTTTTCATAACTAAATTCCCCTCGATGTTATTGACATTATATGGATGAGGTTGTCCCCATTCATGTTGTCGTATCACCGAAGAGCATTTAAGCCTACTTCACCACGAATGATGTTTTGGGGCTTCGCATGAATTATCCCAACAGATATCTAAATTGACAAACACAAGATGAGGGGACAATATAATATTCTCATTAATATTCCAAGTGTTCTATGAACAACACATTCATTACAATTGTGAACAAGTAAGACATCAACTCCAACATCATTGGTAATATTTCTTCAAATGATCTCCGAAAGGATTGCAACGCAGATCAAGTAACAATTGGTAACATTTGAAATGTTCATATAACATTTGCAACCCTTTCGCAGATCAAATGATATGTGTTACAACCCTTCAAATGATCTGCGTTCCAACCGTCAAGTAAGACATCAACTACAACCCATATTCCTTTTGCCTCTTTAAGTTTTTTCTTAATACCGTCCAGTATTGTTCGGTTTGTAACCTCGATTTACCCATCAGCCTGGGGTAGAAAAGAATTGCTTGATCCTAACCCTTTCGCAGTACTTCTCAAGGGAAACATTCTTGAATTGAGTCCCATTATCTGAGATGAGGGTGTTGGGGAGACCATACCTGCATATGATGTTTTTCCAGATGAATTGAAGGTCTTTTGCTTGGTGATCGTGATCATTAGTTCCTCTTCCACCCATTTTATAAAATAATCGATCGCTACGATCAAGTATTGATAATTATTGACAGCCCTAGGCAAGGGTCCTACCAAATTTATTCCCCATACTTCAAATGGCCACGGGGATGTAATGGAGGTAAGAGGTTGATGGGTCTGGTGAGGGATGGTGGTGAACTTATGACATTTATCACACTTCTTCATATATGCCATAGCATCCTTCGAAAAGGTCGTCCACCAGTATCCTTGGGTGACTATCCTCTTAGCTAACGACCTACCCCCAATGTGGATTGAAAAAGACCCCTCATGTACATCTTTCAAGATATATGTAACCTCAGACGGGTCCACACACCTTATCAAATGGAGTAAGTACCCCTTTTTATACAAGGTGTGTCCAATGACAATGAATTTCACAGCTCTGTACCTCAACTTCTTCCTCTCTTATTTTGCCTCTGGCATCTCCCCCTCTTTAATGTATCTGATTAAAGGGTCCATCCATGAAGCTTCCTTATTTATATTTAAGAAAGAGCCAAGTGTCCCATTTGCATCTTCAATCGTTGGCCGAAGCAGAATTACCACTGGAACCGTTCTCCTGATATTTGTCCTAGTTGCTCAGGATAGTCTAAAAAGTGCATCGGCTCAATCATTATCCAACCGAGGTATCCTCTTCAACTTTACTTCTTTGAATCTCTTCAACAGTGACTTTACACTAATAAGATATTTGGCCATCCTCTCATCCTTAGCCTCGTATGCTTCTAGTATCTTATTCACTGCCAACCTTGAATCATTATGCACCAAGATTTGGCCAACACTAAGAAACCTAGACAAGGAGATGCCTGCTCTGACTCGTTGTTAGAGGCTTTAAAGTTGAACCTCAGGTTATACTCAATGTCCATTTGTGCGCCCAAAATAAACCTTGCGATTCAAGTGCAAATCTATCGCAACAAGTAAGATCCGGTAAGTACGGAATCGTGATCCACAGGGATTGAAACACTCCTAAGAGAACTGAATTAGGTTAAAGGGATTCTCTAAACGTCACAAAAGTTAAAGTGTAAAAGATGATTTAATAGTTTGGAAGAGTGATTGAGACTAATCTCTAAACTACATACTATTAATGATACGTTAAATACTTAATAATTGTGGAACTATGAAAAGAACTGAGGTAAACTTGAGTTCAAGAAATTAAAGGGATCGAGGATCATTCTCTCACCTCAGATTCACAAAGAAGGGGATTATAGGGCTTGGTTGAAATTAATTCTAATCGAGCATAACTAATTAAGTCCGAACATCAACCATGTAGAGACTAAACTCAACAATGGAGGATTAGGGGTTAATTAATTATTGCTAGATGGGTTGGGTTTGTAGTAAAGCTTCAAACACTAGCCCTTGCATGACAAGAGAAGTTAAGAAACTATGATACTCCAAAACCAACACACGAAGTTCCATTAAAACAATTATAAACCAAACCCTAAATATGAAGTTCAAGCATCCAAGGTGGGATTATGATCCCCAATCATAAGTCTAGCTACTCATAATAGAAACTAAACTACACATGCTAGTCAACAACATAGTTAAGTTAGTTATCTAGTTTAAACACAAACCAATGCAGGAGATGAAATTAAATGCAAATTAAAGCTAGTTGAACAAGTATAGAAGAAGTAAATGAACCTTTCTTGCATTAATAACAACAATTCAACTAGTAATCAAAGCTTCACATGTTGATAAAAACCATAAATGAACTTTGACCTAGGAGAGAGAAGAGAGTGTTTTTCTATATCCAAATATCTTACAAAAGTAATCTCTATCTTATCCAAAAGGAAAAATAAGGGAGATATCCCCAATATCCCACCAAAATGGCAAACTAGTAATAAGAAGAAAGCTGGAAATGCAGGGCCGAATCGATTCAGTGCCAAATCCGAATCGATTCGGAAGTGTATAGATTTGCCCCTGTATGAAACCGAATCGATTCGGCAGAGTCAGCGAGTCGATTCGGGCCTGCTGTGAGAAGGAGAGATGCCTATATTGGCATTAGTTGTCCCATGTTTCACCGAAACTTTCGTAACTTCTTCGTTTGAGGTCGGATTCAAGCACCGTCAAAAGCCACGCGAAGATAAGAAGAAGGTCTACAACTTCCGTGAAGAAATCGGGATCAAAACCCGAGTGCTGAAATTACCAAAATTCCCCCGACTGTGCAAGTGTCAACGGAACTTTTTCGGATCGAAACCAAACTTCCCAAAATGCATTCCCGAGACCTATAAAAGCTCAATAAAGACACATACAAAGTATATATGATGAACTCAGGGGTTAGTCAATAAATGAGTATAAGAACCGGAAAATACATGCACGGGAAAGCTAGAATGTACAAATTAACGGGGTATAAAATACAATAAAAGTGACGAATCATCCATGCCATCGGGTGCTATACTATCAATCCAGCTCCACTTTTTCTCTCACAGGAGGACCCATCAACAAAGAGATTCCACACAGCTTGTTCCTCTGAGAAATTTCCCCCGGAGAGGGATCCCTGTCTAAATAGGTATTTTCCCTCTTCATTTTCAACAACGTTTTCCCTAGTGACGCTTGTCTCAGCCTTTTCTGTGGACGGGGCAACAATTCTTCCTTGTTGGATATCTGTCTTCTCGAGGTTCTCGTTTTCAGCCTCGGCCTCTTTCCAAGTAAATTCATCCATGAAATCTGCTAATGCTTTCCCTTGATGGCCATCCTAGGTTGATACATAATATCAAACTCTCCCAGCTCTATAGGCCATCTCATTAGCTTCCCCAATTTCTTTGGCTTGTATATGAACTGCCTAAGAGGGGAATCAGTGAAGATGACCATTGTATAGGACTGGAAGTACGGCTTCATCTTCCTTGAGTCACGAATCAAGGCATGGGCTAGCTTATCCATCTTAGGGTACCTTTGCTCTTCCCCTTGGAATACTTTACTATTGAAATACACCGGCTTCTGTACCCCGCCTTCTTCTCTCACAATAGCAGCACTGATGGCTGACTCTGAGATGGCTAGGTACACATACAATCTTTCATCTTGCACTAGACCCGACAAAAGTAAAGGGGACCCTAGGTAGGACTTTAGCCCTTTAAAAGCCTTGGCACACTCTTCGTTCCATTTAAAATCCTTTCTGAGAACTTTTTGGGACACCCCGCTCAAAATAATAACGGGTGGCCAGCCCTATACAAAAATAATCAGGAATCTCAAGTGGATCATTCTCAGCATCTTCTGACGATTCTAAAATAAACACGGCTGACAACCCATTACTAGAAAAAGATGGTGTTAAAAAAATTTATTTTTAAAACATTATTAAAACAAACTATGCAACAACTAACAAACGACATAATAACTATATATGATAAGAGACACACACATGCCCAAGTTATATAAAGGAGACTAGTAAAAGGGTACAACACAATGTACAAAATTAAATACCTGAATATCCTGTCGGGTTACAAACAATACAATAATCTGAGAACGAATAATAAAAGTGCTACGTCTACAACACTTGGGTATAAACCCGATACACAAACTGAATCCTAATCTAGATACAACAAAGATAGGAATCGGCAATAAAAAATTCCCACAACAATCCGCAACTGCTGCAGCTCCACGAATACATTGGATAAATAAGCATCATAGGTATCCTTGCGGAGGGACACCTAAAATATAATACAATATATACATAGCAAGAGAAAATATATACGGGTTAGAGCTCGAGGTGTGAAAAACATTTTTATCAAGTGCATTAAAATGCATAATAATTATAAATGCATTATAACATGATTAAGGTGGAGTCGCACTCCCCATAAAATTTAACTCACCTTTCAACTAAAGCGCGCAACTAAACGTATGCATATGATTCTCAAATAATTTCCCAAAACTATTTAGGGGTAAGGTAATCTAACCTACACCTAAAATTTATACTCAAATAAAATCCATCTAAATCATCTCCCTCATCTTCTACTATTTCCAATCTCAAATATTCGTCAACTTACTAACATATATAATCTACATAAACATTTTCTTCTACTAGAATTTCTCCTATTCTTGTTATTAACATAAATATATATACAAATATATATATATGAGTTATTATCATCTAAGTGCTAAGGACTAAATTTCTCCCAATTCTCAATACTACACTGCGTTTCGTGCGTGGGATGTCTCGCAAGCAATATCCAAACAAGGAACCCCCCGATACACTACTCCTTGGCAGCATTGATTATCAAGATTCATTATGCCCTCAATGCATGACGCATGTAACCCAAATTATTATCACTTATCAATTTAAATTATTATCACTAATTAATTTATTATTCTCAATTCTCAACAGTGCACGGCGTTTCGTGCGTGGGACGTCTAGCAAGCGAAATCCAAACAAGGAACCCCCCGATACACTACTCCTAGGCACTGTTGATTATAGAGATATATACACCAATATATAATGTGAGAACTAAGGACTAACTTCTCCTCACTCCCAACATTGCACTACGTTTCCTGCGTGGGATGTCTCGCAAGAGAAATCCAAATAAGGAACCCCACGATACACTACTGCTTGGCAATGTTAGTCGTTGAGGTCCATTATTCCCTCGATACCCAAAGTAATCTATATACTCATAAAATTTTATACTCTTCATTTTCACTCTAACGTATTCATCACAATTTAATCCGGATTTGATCTCCCGGAATGAGATTCAATAAACATTCTTATATCTCTTTACTCTAGAGACAAATATTTGATATCTTCTCTCATATATATTCATTATACTATACGCAACAAGTATAATAATCCATCAACATAAGTCACCAAATAAGATTTTGGTATACACACATTATTCTCTTTATGTATACATATCAATTTATATATCAATATATCAATATTGCACCTCGGTTGAGAAACCCCTTATGCTATCAATACTCGGCTATCCAGTCCAATTGCTTCTCTCATGCACAGAGGACAATAGGTTCAATCTCTCAAGAACCAATGAAACATATACACATATTGGAGTCGAACATGGTTCCGAGCCTATGGTCTACGCACATACCTACGCACCCAGATGACCGTCATCACTATCATTCTCAGATAGCCCGTATCCATGGTTCCATGCTCCAGTGGTACGACTCAAAAATCCCCCCGAAGGCACACAAAATATGGTCGGCCACAACGCGTTAACCCCCACTTGATAGCCAGTAGCTAGGTATGTCATACACGTAATAAACAATGATATAGATACACATTCCACCCACATACATATATCTTCAATTAGGTATTCTCACAACTATATTATAACGATAGGTATTTATCTCACCTATACATATTTTCCCATAGGTAATTATTTAACCATGTGTATATAATAATATAAGGGCCTAAGCATAGCCCATATAATACACCCCTTACGTATTTTATTTAATCTTGGAAATCCTACGCATTTATCAACTTCGACTAATTCTCAATATATTATTTCCGAGATTTTCTCACCGTACAATGATAATATCAACGACACCGATATATTCCTTCGTCTCATAATATATATACTTTAACGATACCGTATATATTATTTATATCTCTCCTCAATATTTTATGGCTATAATCTCCAAACTCTTATAGCGATAGCTAGGGCTGTAAACGGATATTCGAAAATCCGCATCCGTCCGATATCCGAATCCGAATTTGCGGATATTTATCCGAAAATATGGAAACGGATACGAATATGGATACTCTTTAAAAATATCCGAGAAACCGGATACGGATACGAATAGTACTAGTATCCGATACGGATAATCCGTATCCGAAGCGGAGTATCCATTTTATCGGATATCCGTTTTACCGGATATCCGTATCCGTCAAACATATGTTTAAAATATTACTAATAATATTAGTATTAGTATTACTAATAAAATAATATTAAAAAAAATCTTAATCATTTATTCCCAGAACAAAATAAAAACATACTCCACTCAAAACAAAAACACCCTCAAGTTATTGTTTTATTGAGTATATTATAAAATGACATGTAATATTATTTAATTGGGTATATTATCATGAAGTTACACTAAAGTTACAATACACCTTATCACATAACATACACCGACTAAATAACATATACTCCACTAAAAAAAACTAACTTCGTTTCATTTCTCCTTCGTACAAAACAAGAGAAAAGAAACTCTCATGTGGTTGTTCGTTAGTTTCATTAATTATAAATAAATATAAGAGAGAAACAGAAAAGAATGCAAGAGAGAAACATAATAGAATGTAAAAGAGAAACATAAAAGTAAAGAGATGGTTTTGATTGTAATGAGAACTGATGTTAACAACATGTATATTATATACAAAATAAAAATGTGTACTTATTAAAATAAAAATATCAGTATGTTTTGAAGACAAAAGGTCCATGAGGTTATCATTCTCAATAAATTTGATTAATCTAAAAGGTGCATATTTATTTCTACTGTCATGGAATGCGACTGTTATTTTTTTTTTGGATGGCTTTAAGCTTATATGGTTGTAAAGTATGGATGACTTTAAGTCATATTATCATTTTGGAATGATACTATAATTATGGAATCCATAATTGTTGATGTTAGGAGGCAGTAATTATGTTACATATTCATTTGGATTGGATTGGATTTCATTAGATTGGATATTTTAATTGTTATTTTTGCGATGGCTAAATAATGTAAACGGATACGGATATTATCCGAATCCGAGGTATCCGAGCGGATACAGATTTGGATAGTTGTTTTAACTATCCGGGAGGATACGAATACGAATAAGGATAGTACATTCAGATAGCGGATACGGATATGGAAAACATGGTATCCGATCCGTATCCGTCCATTTACCACCCCTAGCGATAGCCAATAGCCTCGAATATTCTCATTCGCAATAATATAAGCCGCCACACAATTAAAACACTACCCTAATACGTATTCCCTTATTTAATATCCAAATCACACCTAAATATCTCTTTAAGTATTATTCCTCACGAACACCCCTATTTGGTAAATCTTGGATTTTACTTTCAACTAACCCAAAGTACACGCCTTACTAAAAAAAATTATTTAGAGGTACCCAAACTATTTTTAGGAACCCCAAATATTTATCTCCAAACAATTATAGCCTTTATTTTCCAATTTTCGATTTGATTTTCGAGTTGATGATTTCAACCCCGTAACTGCCATCTTATAAAAATCATAACAAATCGAAGAAAAATCAGAAAAATACGGGTCGGCGCCCACGCGTCCATGTCGAAAAGATCTACAACTTTTGTGTTTTGACCGAGAGCTAAATTAGTTTCTTCCTATCCGAATTGACCCCGCAAGCTATGGAGTTACTATTCATCATCTTCCCCAAAATCCAAAATTCATTTTTATCATCTTCCAACCATTTCTCTTCAACCCAAACATATATATAACATCAAAATTCAGTATATAACTTAACCCAACTAATTTACAACCTCAAATTCATCATATACACATCAATTTTAAGATCTACCCAAAATTCTTGGCTTTTGACATAATAACCCAAAATCCATGATTTTGTCCACAAATCATGAAATAAATGATACACAACAATTATTTAGCAAGTTTAATCACTTTCCTCGAGTTTGTAGAGTCTGATTCATCCTCGAAATCACGGATTGTCGGAAATCCCAAGTTTCTCGTCTTTCTCTCCTCTTTCTTCTCTTTCTTTTCCTATTTCTTTTTCTTTCTCTCGCTACTTTTCTTTCTATTTCTCTCTTTCTCTCAAGTGAGAGTGGCTGATCCATAAGCCTCAAAAGCCCTTAAAACATAACTCCCAATTTTAAATGATAATCTACACTTTAAATGACGCGGTTACTTTAATTCGAGCCAAACGAACTTAAAATATTTCGGAACCCAAATAGACCCCAAGTACAGTCATTTTGACTATCTCGACCCTTTCGGAATCAACTGCACCCTCAGAATCGCCATTCGAATCAGTTTCTAACATCTTCAAATTTTTTACCTCAAATGCCAATTTAATTAATCTCTAATTAAAATAATACTCATTTATCCCAAAAATAATTAAATTATTGTCCCAAAAATCTTGAGGTATTAGACTTTGAAAAATGGTAGACACTTGTCTCGGGCTCTGGATACGAATCTATTCAAAGAAGCCACTCGTCCTGTGAGCCTATGAACATCTTAATGGTCATGGGGGTATTCATTTCTTGTAGACCCTTTATCTACTCAGGATTGGGCTCGATAACCCTTTGATTGACGATGAACCCTAAGAACTTTCCTACTCTGACCCTAAAAATTCACTTGGCTGGGTTGAGCATCATCCGGTACTTGTCCATCGTGTCAAAGGTCCTCTTAAGGTCGGCCACATGATCCTTGGCCTCCAAGCTCTTGGTCAACATGTCATCTATATAGACCTCCATAGACTTCCCGATTTGTTTTTCGAATAATTTATTCACAAGACGTTAATACGTTGCCCCCGCATTCTTCAAGCCAAAAGGCATGACCCTATAAAAGTATGTCCCCTTGTCAATAATGAAAGCTATTTTTTATGAGTCCTCAGGGTTCATAAAGATCTGGTTATAGCTCGAATATGCATCTATGAAGCTCATTAGCTCATGGCCTACAGTAGCGTCCACTATCTGATCAATAAGGGGAAGAGGGAAACTGTGTTTGGGGAAGTGTTTGTTGAGGTCAGTGAAGTCTACACACATACTACATTTCTTATTTTCTTTAGGGACTGTGATAACGTTAGATAACCATTCGGGATAGATGACCTCCTTGATAAACTTAGCCTCTTCTAGCTTCTTGACCTCATCCCTTATGACCTCATATTTCTCTCGAGAATAAATTCTCCTCTTCTGATTTATCGGCTTGGAGTCCTCTACCACGTTGAGCTTATGACACATGATTTTAGGGTCAATTCCCAGCATGTCTTCATGAATCCATGAGAAGATGTTATGTCTTCTCCTCAGTAGTTTGATGAGCTCTTCTTTTATATCTGGCCTTAGAGCTTTGCCAACTTGGACAGTTTTTTCCCACTCATCCTCATTGAGGATGATGGATTCTACCTCTTTCACGGATTCTCTTTTCTTTAACTTTTTCTCATGTCTGGGGTCAAGGGTATCAATATTGTAAGTAGTTGTTACCTTCTTTTGTGCCTATTTTTCCTCAGCGAAGTTGAAGTAGCATTCCCGAGCCGTCGCCTGGTCTCCCTGAACTTCCCTTACCCCATAAGGGGTCGTGAATTTTATCATCTGGTGAACCATGGAAGGTACGGCCTCAAATTCCTTAAGGGCTACTCATCCCAGTATAATATTGTAGGCTGAGAAGACATTTTCGTCCACCACAAAAATGTTGACCTTATTGGTTAACCATCTCGGCTACTCGTCTCCCATTCTAACATCAGCCTTATACATTCCCAGGGGATGAACCTTTTCCCCACTTAAACCAATCAAGGGATGATGGTATGGGACAAGCCTAGCACGTATGAGTCCCAAGGCTTTAAAACATTGCCAAAACATCACATCTGCAGAACTGTCCCCATCCACCAAGATCCTCGGCATCTCACATCTGTGCAGCCTAGTGGTGATGACGAGAGGGTCATCATATGGGGATAGGAGGCCCTTGAAGTACATCCTTGAGAAACCCACTATTAGTTTATCCATGTTAACTTTCTTCCTCTTTTCTAGCTTGGCTTTGATAGTGGTTGAGTGCATAACTTTTATTACTGCCTTTGCTTCGGTTACATGGGCCTTCCTGTCTACAAGTTTTGATCCTCCCCTAGCTAGGCCCCCGGAGATCATCCCAACACCGAATGAAATCATATTAAGCCTTTTAACAGGGTCGTGATCATCCTTTAGTGGAAGGTAAGGATCATCATCATCCTCCTAGGGGTCATCTCTTATGTTGGGGGGATCTTCTCTGCATTTATCACTACTTTTGTTCCTAGGGTCGGCCCCATGCCCGCTCTTGAAGTCACCCTTGTCCACGTACTTTCTTAGCTTCCCTTCTTTTAGAATTTTTTCAATTTCATCTTTCAGATCAAAACACTTATCAATCAAATGGCCATGGTCTTGGTGGAATTCACACCACAGGTTTTTGTTCCTCTTGTGGGGTGGTGCTCTCAAGTTCTCAGGCCATTTTAAAGATCGGTCGCTATTTACCTCATTCAGAATATGTTCGCAGCTGACCGTCAGAGGGGTGTAATCTTCAAACTTGTCATCTGCTAGTCTTTTTTTTTCCCTCCTTATTCCTTTTCTGGTATTTACCTCCGCTAGTACCTCCTTTTTCATCCTCGTATTTGGCGGCCATTGCCTCTTCGATGTTCATCACCTTCCTCGCTATTGCCACCAGCTCAGCCATTGACTTTGGGGGGTCTTCAGTAAGCTTCCACATTAGCTTCCCCTTCTGGAGTCCTCCAATGAGGGCGGCCATGGCTATACTTTCTTCGTAGTCTTCGACCTCTAACTTTTTTTTGTTAAACCTGGATATATAGTCTCTGAGGTTCTTGTTCTTCCCCTGCTTAACATAGAGCAAGTGACTGGTCTTCTTTTGTGGCCTCACTCTGAAGCAAAAGTTGTGGATGAATCGATCTGCTACCTACTTAAAGCTTTCAATGGAGTTCTTCAGAAGAGAGGTGTACCAGACATGTACGGCCCCAGTCAAAGTGTTGGAAAAAGCTCAACATCTCATCTCATCTCATCTGAGACAGAGTATATGTCTGTCACTGATTGGTACATCTCAATATGATGGAATGGGTTGGTACTCCCATCATACCTTGGGCTTACCACAGGTGGTTTAAACTTGGACGGTGTTGGGAATGTGACTATCTTCGCCACAAAGGGTGAGCCCATGGAATATCCTCTTTGAATAAGGTCTCTACTTTTTAGGATATCACCAATTTTATCATCCAGTCTCTGAATCGAGTCATTCCACGGCCTCATAGGGTCGCCTTGGCCGATGTTATCCCTGGCCTCTTCTTTGGGATGAACTGAGGGCTCTTCTGCAGCCGACCTACGCCGACTGTTTACTTCTCCCTGGTCATCGTCTCGTCCATAGGGGGTCGGCCCTCGTGGGGTTGGCCATCTACTACCTCTCTTCTGGACCTTGCGAGGCTTCTCGATCTGGATAATATTTCCCTCAAGTCATTGACTGGGCCCAACCTCTCCAAGGCCGACCCTCTGCTCAGAGGGTCAAAAGATGATCCTCTTGGGCGATCGTAAGGATTCTGCCTCTTACACCTTCCTCGGCTCTCCTGGATGGGTCGTACAGTATTGTTGGAGACCTCATATGGCTCCCAACAATCTATAGGAGCCTCTTCCACTCCCACATCATCATATCCATCCTCCGGGCAAGGGTTTTCTTACCTCCCCAAGCATAGTGCCAGGGGTATGCAACATCCCTCTGCCGTTGTGTGGGTGGAAGGTCATTTCGTGGTGCCTGGGGTGGTCCCCTGGCCTCATGTTGTCCTGTTGTAGCCACCGAAGTAATCATCTCTGGTGAGACTCCGAGTGGTCTTAGTATGTTTTTTCTAAGAGCTGCAAATTTCTCTTGCATAACCTGCTTCCTTGCTGCCAAAGATTTCAGGGTGGCAGCCACTTCATCCATCTCCAATGAGGTGGTATATGGATGGAACTAGGTCCTACTCCACCAGCCGAAACAGGGTGAGGAGGTGATGGTAACTCCGGTGCCATATGTTTAAACTGTGATGAGCTGGATGATCAAAAGAGCTTAAGAACCTTAATGGATCTCTTTCAATGGTGAAATATCTCCATGCAATGGGGGAGAACTGGTTCACCACTAGAGTCTCCGGTGAGGTCAAGCTATAGAAAGGAAGAGAGAGCTTCTCGTTCCCACAGACGGGGCCAAACTGATGATGCTAAGAACAACACCACCAGATAAAGAGGAGTTAGAGGACAAACAGTAGTAATAATGGCAGCAATAGAGTTATATATGTATGTAGGTATATAGAAGGAGGTGAGTAGAAGAGGAATGAAGACAATGATGTATAGTGGTTCAGCTAATCTGGCTTACCTCCACTGTGAGTGTGTGATCCACTAAATGTGGGCACTAATGGCCTTGGATACAATGCACATAAGTTCTCTCTCTCTACTGTGTGTATAAATAGAGTTTTATCTAGGGTTACAAATTATCGATCCCTTTACAAGGTTGAAGGTGACAAGTATATATAGGGATTGGGGGAGTAGTGTACCCCCCCCCCCCCCAAGTATGCATTGAGCATGTGAATGATGATCTAGCCAATCCCCTGGTGACATCTGGATGGGCCACTTGTAGGTAATGATGATATAATATTCCCTCACGTGAGGGAATGATATTGTTATAATGGTTTAGTCCATGTGCTACATGAGTCCCACACGCACTGTCCCACGCGTCTCCCAAATCATGCGCCATGATGGTGTCACCCTCGGCTTATGGTGACAGGCCGATGCTGAGATTAATGCTTATCTATTGGATGTCCTGACTACTGGATGCAGGATCTTAGTACTATCGATCTCCATAGGGTCGGCCAGTCGCTTGGTCGTCCGAACAGACCCTAAGCTGAGGCTTCTATCTCCATAGGCTTGGGCTGATTTGAGGCATCAAACAGTATTGTCAATAGTGGAATCATCCTCCATAAGGTTGTACGGTCGTATAGTCGTCTGAACTGTGTTGTTTGATGGGGTAGGCCTGGCTGACCCCCTGGGGGTAGAAGTACGCCCTAGCCCTCGTCCATGACAAGGCTACCATTGGCCTGGACAAGAGTATAATTTGGTATATCAAGTAGCCTCATCTATTTTCATCTCCCTCTATCTAAAAACCCTAGACCCAATTTTATTCAATATTCAAACCATGAATTGAAGGCTTATTTGGTGTTTTCTCGAGTTTTTACGAGAATGAGCTTTTATTATTTTTGCGTGACGAACGCAGTGGTATGATTAGAATTTTGAGGCAGAATCTTAAGAGTTTTTCGTAATGATTTTAAGATACGAGATTTATGCAATATTCTCCTTGAATCTCTCGAGAGTAGTCATTTGTTCCTCATTTATTTGTACTCATATTGTTTACATCATGACATTTATTTGAATCTAAGATATTGATTCGGTTGAGATATTGTATTTTTTGATGGGCATGGTGCCATGAAATTTTTATATGAAACGGAGAATGGTCATCCGCCAATAGTCCAATAGCCAGGATGAGACTTTACGAAGCTTAGGTGAGGTGAGGTGAGGTGAGGCCTGGTGACCTATTGAGATGTTATTTAAAAATAAATTGGTATAATGCTCGGATGTCGCATTGGACTCGTATTCAGTTTCGTATTGTTGCATTTTATTCACCATTATTGTTTTGAGCATCTATTCTTGTCATATTGTGTATTTCCCCGTATTTTTCTTTTAGGGGCAGGTTAGCGTGGATTTGGACGCTATGGATTTTTGGATGATTTTAGAGCACGACGTTTAGATGATTTTATTTTTATATAGCTTGGCAGTATAATTTATTTGGAGAGCTTAGTATTATTTTTGAGTGAAATTTAATTGTAATTATTTTGGAAGGGTAAATTTTGGATTCATTATATTTATTTTGTTGAATATAGATTCTCTATAATAATTGTTGAGGATTTAGTTTAGTTTTAATAATACTAGCATCTCGTGTTTTATGCGGGGAGTTACATGTGGTATCAGAGGCTTGGTATACGACAATCCTCGGGTCTTTAGTTATTTGGTCAAGCATACGTGTTAGTTCTGTTTCTTGGAGATATGACATTTTGTGTTAAGTCCGTTGTAGGCACTGAGTTTAAAAGTAATAATCTTGATGTGAGTATTTTTAGAGGTGATTTTGGAGAGGATTTATTTTGGAGATCGTCTGTACATATGTTGGGCATCGTAAGTATCAGTTTGGTGAAGTTATTTGATTTGATGAATTTAGTGTTGTGATAATTAATGAGAGATAGAATGGAGTAGTGATTCGTGAGGGAGAGCATGGAGAAACATGCTGGTAGGATTGGGTGTATGGGCACCTACTCGTGGTTTTTATGGGTAGGCATTTGTGAACCAGATTTTGTCTAAAACATTACGCTTCGTCGAATTTCGAGGATGAAATTCATGTGCTAGTGGGGAAGTATATAACAACCCCTGATTTTTAAACCGATTTTAATTACATTAACTCAAATTTCGGAAACATAACTCTTGGAATCTATTTAATTTTGGATTGAAACAAAATGTTAGTTTTTATATATAAAAATAAGATTTTAAGTGGAGTTTGAATCGGGATTAAAATTCAAAAATTATAACTTTTTGTATAATAATCGAGGTCGGATCAAACCTAAGGAGCAAAAAAAAAATATATATATATATTCAACCATCCAATTGAGCTGAATTTTTCTATGAATCTTCATCTCACCTTCAGCTACTATTGCTCCAAATTTAAGCCAATTCTAAGTTCGATCGTCCGAAATATTTTTTTAGTGTTTGTATTTGATTAGAACTCTAATTCTTTTTGGTATATAAACATAAAGTGACGAGTTTAGTACTTTTAAAATGCATTTTAGCCTAGTCAAAAATCATTAGCCTCCCCGATTTTCATCTCCCTCTATCTATAAACCCTAGCCCAATTTTATTCAATATTCAAACCATGATTTGAAGGCTTATTTTGTGTTTTCTTGAGTTTGTACTAGAATGAGATTTTATTATTTTTGCGAGAGGAACGCAGTGGTATGATTAGAATTTTGAGGCAGAATCTTACGAGTTTATTTTGAGGATTATAAGGTACGGGGTTTACACAATATGCTCCTTGAATCTCTCAAGAGTAGTCATTTATTCCTTATTTATATGTACTCATATTGTTGATATCATGACGTTTATTGGAATCTAAAATATTGATTCGATTGAGATTTTCTATTTGTTGATGGGCATGGTGTCATGAAATTTTTAAATGTCATGGAGAATGGTCACCCGCCAATAATCGAAAAGTATAATAGCTAGAATGAGGCTTTACGGAGCTTAGGCGAGGTGAGGTGAGGCCTGGTGACCGATTCATGTGTTATTGAAAAATAAATTTGTACTCGGATGTCGCATTGGACTCGTATTCAATTTCGTATTGTTGCATTTTATTCACCGTTATTATTTTGGGCATCTATTGTTGTCATATTGTATACTTTCTCGTATTTTTCTTTTAGTGGCAACTTAGCATGGATTTGGACGCTATGGATTTTTGGAGGATTTTAGAGAGCACGAAGTTTTGAGGATTTTGTTTTTGTATAGCTTGGCAGTGTAATTTATTTAGAGAGCTCGGTATTATTTTTGAGTGAAATTTTATTGTAATTATTTTGGAAGTTTAAATTTTGGATTCATTATATTTATTTTTTGGACTATAGATGCTCTATACTAATTGTTGAGGATTTAGTTTAGTTTTAATCGTAGTAGCGCCACGTTTTTTTACCCTGGGTGTTAAAGAGACTCTGCCGAATTTTTTAAAATTGTAAAAAGTTGTTGATATATGATATTGTTATTTTCAATTTTTTATGGCCATGCGGGCATTTGTGTTAAATAAACAGGTTGGTTTTCGTGTATAAAGAAATGAGATTTTCCAATTTTTTTAAAAAAATATAAAAAGTTATTGATACATTTAAATAATATATTTGGATAATTTATTTTACTATAATATTATTTTGATAAAACCATTATTTATTGATTGCAGGTTGTGAACAAGAAGTTGAAGCGACATGTTTTTTAACGTGTCTACTATATGTGACATTGATGGAAGCTTTTGTAGCGTAACAACTATATTTATCATCTTAATTTAGGGACGCTTTTTCTTTTGACAATTGTATTTCTTATTATTAGTATGATTTTGTACTTTTCTCAAGATTTCGACTTGTTTAATGGAAGAAATTGTTACTGGATATGTGTTTCAATGAATGCAATTGATATATTTTGTTTTTAATTAGATTATTTGACATATAATGCAAATTAGACGTCATTTATATTGTTGCATAAAGCATATAATAATATAATTATTTATGACAATTTTTTTTATTAATTGAGAATACCTTTAGGGACAGTTATAATACGTCCCTAATACCTATTTTGTATCAATTAAGAATAACGTTTGGGGCAGTTCAAAACAGTCATAATTCGTGCTGCCAGAATCTGAGTAGTATTAGGGACGAATAAACCGTCCCTAACACTACTCGCGAGAGTGGGAATTTTTCGCGGGAATACCTTTTGGGACGAAAAAATCCGTCCCTAAATCCAAATGTAGGGCGTCCATGACTTAATATTTAGGATGGTAAAATTCGTCCCTAAAATATTCGCGATACTTAGTATAAGGGACAGATTTTCACCGCTGCAAAATCGGTCCTAAATGCTCTTTTGTGACGGATTTTTTTCTTTTAGGGACGGATTTTTACCGTCCCTAATACCAATTTTTCTTGTAGTGAATCCTTAAGGTATCTACTATTAAAATTTTATTTATCTCATCCCCAAATTAGTACCCACACTTCTAAAGGTCCGATGTGATTTGTTGATTCTCATAATTATTCAAATATATGATCGATGGAGTACGAATTCATTGAATACACTCAACTAAACTAAATAAAGTCATTTCCCAATTATTTGGAGTAGACTAGATGAATCCTATTATTTCATTATTTTTTGTTTTGCACAATATCCTTATTAAACCACATAATATTATGTCATTTTTTAAAATATCCAACCAAGTCAGCTTAGACCTACCAATACCCCTAGCCTTACCATCAATATTAACTAAATCATTATCTTCCTTACGGAGACAACTATTGATCTATATTTGATGTGTCCAAACCATCTAAGTCGATTTTTCTCAATTTATTTCTATAAAATCTACTTTTACCATATCACATATATATTCATTTATAATCATATCCTTTCGAGTTTTACAAACACATTTAACTTAAAATACGCATCGTGAAGTCGCAAGGACCCCCAATTTTAAAATATTCTAAATATAATTTCCATTTAAAGGCGGAATATAGATGGTTCAACATAACACACAAAAGACAAATTTTAATTTCTTTCAAATTAAAATTAAACTAAACTCAAAGTGAAATTAGATTAAACACACACTTTAAATTTACTTAAACCAAATTAATTTAACCCAAGTCCTAGAAATTTGCCTAACATTAACTAATTCAATTTGCAAATTAGGCCAAACCAAATTTTATCAAATTATATTATTTAGACTTGAATTAAGTTAAGTTCAACATTACCCAAATATTAAACATCCACCAAATTAAATATCCCAATTTTATCTTTTTGCCTAAGCATGCATCTAATGTCATTTTGCAAAAGATAAAATAAACAAACCACTACGCCGCGATGTATGAGGAAAATCTCACAAAGGCAAAAAACCTCGGACGTCCCTAGCCTCAAGTCCACTAAGTACGGAATTACAATTACAAGACATATGACTTACTACACACGACTCGACTCCTTCAAGCCCCGACGCATCTTCTCGCAACTACCTCTGCTTAGCCGACAATCCTGTAATCCATCGGAACCTTGGAATCCAACAATGAAGCTTTTTGGACAACCGTCAACCCACACCCGAAGCCTATCTCCGAGTGGGAACCCCGCGGCAAACTTTTCTACTTTTTGGAATAGAGAAGAACCAAAAAACTCTTTTATAGGATGATAATTAACCAGATGCCAAACGCTCCAAGGAAGATATATATATGTGGTACTTAGAATAAACTAATATGGGTGTAAACAAAAGTGTTTAAGAATAATTTTCTTGAAAAACAAACACTCAAAACTTGAACCCTTTCATGGAGGAATTAAGCTCTCAAAACTCTCTCTTAGAGATTGTAGAAGACGAAAAAGTTTATTTTTCAAAAGAGATTCCCTCACTTAATAATTCTGGAAAAGTTGGTGGGAACAAAAGAGTGGGATAGTGGAGAAAAACTGCTAAAAAGTTTTTTCGCCGGAAATCTCGTTAGAATGAGATTTTCGTTCAAACGAAGTCTCGTTCGAACGACCCTTCTAACAAAGTTCCAGAGGCCAATTGGGAAAAGTCATTGGCAAACTCGTTCAAATGACAAACTCGTTCGAATGACATTTTCGAACAAAGTTCCAGAAGTTCATTTTTTCAATTTTAAGCCCAAAACATTTTATTTAAAAGTTCTAAAATAACTTTCTGAAAATAAATTACAATTTAAAATAAAATTACAACCATTAAAAAATGTTCCAAGATCCTATATATATATATGAATGCATTCATACCTTTGGAGAGATTGGAACTAAGTAGATGACGTGAAACGAGGCACATGTAAATCGAAAATGATGTTCTCTTGATAAAAAGACCGCAATGTCTTCAACTCAAACATGTCATAGGCTTGAAGGATACACAAGAACACTATCCTATGACTCAAATGTTTTTGTCCGGAATTAAGCCAAAACTACAAAGGACTCAATTGGAAATTTGTTTCCTTACAAATCTCCCTCTTTGGCTATTCCGGGACAAAAACCAAAACTAAAACCTAAAGGGCCGTCAAGCTCTACTAGACTCAAACATCCCACCCAAACTTGACTCAAGACCCAAGGATCAATATCTTTGCCGATGAAAGTTTCCACTTAGAAGAATTCTTGCACACTTAAGCAAACTATCAAACGCATAGGGAATATCAAGAATATTAAATGCAATTAAAATAAATACTCCCCCTAAATTAATTCTTCCTTTATCAGCTATGATCCACCTGAGAAGATAGCGCTCTCCCCCTAAGTTAAATCGTCTAAACTAAGATATGATAATAATAGGATTAGATACCATTTCTCCCCATATCATTCTCTCCCTTTTTCTTCAAGAATAGATAAAGGATAAAAGAACTAATTAAACATGATGAAGCATAAAGTGATAAGAGCATGAAGGCATATGGGAAATAAAATCATAACTAATCCATACAAATAAAAAAGGATACTAACTAAGATGCAAAAAAAATGATATCAATTTGATACATAAGATACTAAGCATGTGATATTAACTAAAATATGCAACAAGATAGATACTAATTCTGAATGAGAAGCATAGATGGACTAACTAGCAAGGCAAAGATAAAAATGAATACCACGTGTATGAGTACATAATAAATATCATTAATGCACACGCACATTTACTTAGGTATAAACACCACACATGACACCAAATACCTGAAGCTTTTCACACTTATATGGAAAAAATGTGTCCAAATACATGTGGTAAACGAACGTGTAGGGGTGTGAACTAGTAACAATTAAATTAGACCCAATCAGTTAAAACATGTTCACGGAGTTATCATTTCATTGCATATTTTTATCACATTTATATATAGCCTCATGTGACAATATAAATTGAACACAATGAACAAACATACATAATGCACATAAGCCTAGAATTTTGATGATTCTACAAATCAATGGAGTCATGATAATGAAAGCGCCACTAGGATAAATGGACATTGTGCAAACCGTCGATATACCATCCAAAATACCTCAAAATAAGAATATTATTTTTGAATGAATATATCAAACTAAACAAATATAGGCCTTGGCTAAATATTTTCTTTTAATGCCAAATTCTTTTACGCCTTTGGACTACGTATTTCTGTTAGGTCCATAGCAAACGGTGGCTTACCCAAAAAGAACAAAATATTTCCTTTTGAAGCCCTTCCCCATGCACAAAAATATAAATATCATTTTCTTATTACTCAATTCTCACGTGCAACGGATTTAACATGCACAAGTCCTCCTAGGTCAAAGATATGTAGATGACTAGATTGGTAGGAGAACACCTGACAAAGCTCAAATATACATGTGAAGTTAAAATTTCAAGTGAGCTGGTACATGCGTGAATTGAGGCATATAAAAATCGAATCCATTATAGCAACCCAAAATCCAACTACTCCATGCAAGCATGACAAAGAACATTTTAAGGATTGACAATCTTAACCAAAAGTTCTATCCACATAGAAGCGAAAAAGTAGAGATTCAAACACAAGTATTGTTGGAACACGAGGCTCCCAATTTATATTTCTTATTAAAAACAATTTCAATTTTCTTTTAAATAAATGCGGAAGAGAGATGATGGTTCAAATAAACAAAATTTTAATTTCTATTAAAATTAAAATTAAACAAAAATGAAATATGATGGGACACACACACAATTGGATTTCACTTAAACACAATTAATTAACCCCAAGTCCTAGAAATTTGCCTAAGTCATATTTTTAATATTACCAAATTAGGCAAAACCAATTTTAACAAATTAAATTAATGACTTGAATTAACTACACATTACCCAAAATTAATTTATTAAACAAGTAGTTATATAAACAAAATTTTATCTTTTTACCTAAGCATGCGTTCTAGGTGATTATGCAAGATAAAATAAACAATGAATCACTACGCCGCGATGAACGAGGAAAAACCCACAAAAGGAAAAAACCTCGGATGCCCCTGGCCTTAAGTCCACTAAGTATGGTTTTACAATTACAAGCAAGATGACTTACAACACTGGACTCGACTCCTTCAAGCCTCGTCGCGTCTTCTTGTAAACACCTCCACCTAGTCGATAACCCCGGAGCTCCATCGTAATCTTGGACTTCACTAATGAGACAATAGGTACACCGTCAACCACACATGGTGCCTTTCAACATGTGAGAATGCCGCAGTAAAATAACCTTCTTCTTCTTTGAGGGATGTAGAAGGAAACCCAAACTTCTCTTCTTCAAGGTGTAGAGATACACCGGTGCCAAACACTCCAAGCAAAGTATATATATATATATATATGGAAGCTTGGAAAACAGAAACAATGGGTGTAAAACTAAAGTGTATAATCAATTTTTTCTTGAAAGATTGACACTTATAACATGAACTTTTTCTTGGACACTTTGAACTCTCAAAACTCTCTCTAGGAGTTGGAATGGTATGAAAAAGTTAATTGGAAAACGTTGTTCCCGTACATTATAAATTATGTGAAAAGTTAGTGGGGTAAAGTAGTGGGAAACATGGAAAAACTGCTTAAACTGTCATTTAACTGTTGCTGCCAAATCTCATTCGAATGAGATTTCTGTTCGAACGAGCCATCTAACGAAGTTCCAGTGTGAACTCATTAGAAATCTTGTTGGTAATCTCGTTCGAACATAAGTTTCGTTCTAACGACATATCGAACGACATTTCAGTGGCCTATATGGGAACTCATTGGCAAACTCGTTCGAACGACATTTGGTTCGAACAAAAAACTCGTTTGAACGACAATTCGAACGGACTTCCAAAAAGCTTAGATTTTGATTTTTAGCCCAAAATCTTTATAAACTTTATTTTAAAGTTTTAATTAAATATTTATGAAAATAAACAACAGTTTATAAACAAATTTACACCGATATAAAATGTTCCAAGATCCTATATATATATGTAATGCATTCATACCTTGGGAGCATGGAACCACTGTTGATGAGATAGAAATGAGACACTTTAAACACGGCATTTGATGTAGCTTTATACACTTGTCCGCTACGTCTTGAACAAACACATCATAGGCTTGAAAGGATACAAAATAAAATTGTCCTATGACATAAATGTTTTTGTCCGGAATTGAGTCAAAACTACATTAAGACTCAATTGGATAATTGTGTCCTTACAAATCTCCCCCTTTGGCTATTATGGGACAAAAACAAAAAAAATCCAAAAGGGCCGTCAAGATCTACTAGACACAAACATCCCACCCAATACTTGACTCAATACCCAAGGATCAAAACACTTTGCCGATGAAGTTGTCACTTGAAAGATTTCCTGCACACTTAAGCAAACTATCAGATGCATAGGGAATATCAAAATATTAAATGCAATTAAAATAATTACTCCCCATAAATTAATTCTCCCTTATCACCAGTGATCAACCTAAGAAGATAGCGCACCCCCTAAGTTAAATCTCCTAAACATAGATAAGATTATAATAGGATTAGATACCATTTCTCCCCTTATCATTCACCCCTTTTTTGTTCAAGAATAGACAAAGGATAAAAGAACTAATAAACAAGATAATGCATAAGATGATAATAACATTAAAGCACATGGGCAACAGAAATTCAACTAATCCACATAAAGATATGAATATCAACTATGATGCGAGAAAACGATACCAATATGATACATAAAGTATTAAGCATGTGATATCAACAGGAATGCACCAAGATAGATACCAATAATGAAGTAGAAGCATAGATGGACTAGAAAGTAAGGCAAAGACAAACAAATATCATATATATATATATATATATATATATATATATATATATATATATATATATATATATATATATACTCTAAATATACCAATAATGCACGCGCACATATATATAGATATAAACTCAGAAATGACACAAAATACAATAAGTTTTTCACACTCGTATGATGAAAATGTGTCATATGGAAACGAAAGTGTAGGGCTGTGAACTAGTAACAATTAACTTTAGACCCAAACACTTGAAACATGTTCATAGAGTTCTCAATTGATTGCCAACCTTATCACATTTGAATATAACCTCATGTGATAATATAAATTGAACTCAATGAACAAACATACACAATGCATACAAGCCTAGAGTTTTGATGATTCTACAAACCAATAGAGTCGTGACAATGAAATTACAACTAGGATAAACGGAAATTGTGCAAACCGTTGATATACCATCCAATCTCCCTCAATAAGCATATATATTCCTTTTCTTTTGAATGAATATATCAATTAAACATAGTCCTTGGCAATGATTTTCTTTTTAATGCCATGTTCAATTTTTAGGCCTTTGGATCACGTATTTCTTTTAGATCCATTCAAAACGGTGGATTACTATTCACAAAGGATTATAAATCCTTTCGGAGCCCTTCCCCGTGCACAATTATATACAACTTTTTTATTTCTCACAAATCTCACGTGCAATGAATTTTGACATGCACTAGTCCTCCTAGGTCATAAATATGTAGATGACAAGATTGGTAGGAGAACACCTGACAAAGCTCAAATATAACATGTGATGTTTTAGATTTCAAATGATCTCGTGCATGTGTGAATGGAGGCATATAAAAATAGAATTCATTTAATCAATACAAAATCCAACTACTCCATATAAACATGGTAAAGAACATTTTAAGGATTTGACAATCTAAACAAAAAGTTCTATCCACATGGGAGCGTAAAAGAAGGGATTTTAACATAAAAATATTCCACATAAAGTGTGTCAAACTAAAATACACACAAAATAAAATCTTTTTGAGTTTTTGACATTTTTAACCAAAAATAAAAATATTTACTCAAAAGACAAACAAAAATTATTTGTATTTTTCATTACGCTTAAATTACTAACAAGTAAAACACAAATGATAAACAAAAATCTTTTTGTATTTTTTATTTAATGCAAACAAAAATGAAACAAATATAATACAAAAGATAAACATGTCATGATTTCTACCATGGGATATAAAATAAAACAATGACTAGAAAATGACTAAACATGCATACACCTAGCAATGATATATAATATGAAGCACAAAAATCTAGAGTATGCAAACAACTAACACATTCAACCTTTAAATTTAGAAAGGGAGGTTTCATGTGAAAGTAAATGAGAATCAACAAATCTGATATATAGCTCGTCTAGAAATGATTTCCTAACCCATATATATGTATATTTAAAATGATGGGGTTTGGGAACTAATGTAATGCTAGACATAGACTTCCTAGGACTTCTTTTGAGATCAAAACAAAATGACCTAAGGTGACCTTTCCTACAACTATGCAATCATGTTTAAACACGAGGAATGTTACCTAAGGTGTGACCTTTTCTAAAGTCCTTGGATAAAGTTGACCCTCTAAAACAAACAATGGTCTTAGCTTTAGCAACGGAAGTATTTGAACAAGATGTGCTTCAACCATTATAACTACTACTCGAGTCATGTAAGTCATTTTTCATTTTTAAAATTTCGGACTCAAGTAATAAATTAGACTCCTCAAATTTACGGGACTCCTTCTTTAAATTTTCAATTACACCTAGAAGGTTATCACGCTCCCCCTCAATGTTAGCAAACTGGTCCCTAAGAGTATTTTCACGACTATCACTCTCTTTCTTGGACTTCTCTAAAATATTAAAATTATAATTTATGTCCACGAGCTTTTCACAAAAAATATCTTTTTGAGATAGCGAGGTTTGCAACAATTCAATTTTATCTTTAAAACAAAAAATTTCATTCTCAAGAAATTTAATTCTTTTTACAAATCTCAAATTTAATTCCTTTAAATTTTAATTACACTTATTAAGCCCATTAAATTCCTCTCGAATATGCAAAATTTCATTATCATTAGAAATGGATAAATTATCATTAAGACGTCCCATCGAGAGATACAAAAAAAATGAGAGTAAGATAACAAATTGAACCACCTAAAAAATAAGGAACACAAAAATTATAAAAGCCGAAAAATGGATCTTTAACGCGATAAATTAGCACTCCGGCTCTGATACCACTTATTGGAACACGAGGCCCCCAATTTTTATGTCTTATCAAAAACAATTTCAATTTTCTTTTAAATAGATGCGAAAGCGAGATGATGGTTCAAATAAACAAAATTTTAATTTCTATTCAAATTAAAATTAAACACCAGTGAAATATGATGGGACACACGCACAATTTGATTTCACTTAAACACAATTAATTAACCCAAGTCCTAGAAATTTGCCTATGTCATATTTTCAATATTACCAAATTAGGCCAAACCAATTTTAACAAATTAAATTAATGACTTGATTAACTACACATTACTCAAAATTAATTTAGCACCAAATTAAATAAGTAGTGATATAAACCAAATTTCATCTTTTTACCTAAGCATATGTTCTAGGTGATTATGCAAGATAAAATAAAAAATGAATCACTACGCCGCGATGTACGAGGAAAAACCCACAACGGGAAAAACCCTCGGACGATCCTAGCCTTAAGTTCACTATGTATGGTTTTACAATTACAAGCAATATGACTTAGAACACTCGACTCGACTCCTTCAAGCTGCGACACATCTTCTTGTAAACACCTTTACCTAGTCGACAACCCCAGAGCTCCACCGAAATCTTGGACTTCACCAATGAGACAATAGGTACACTGTCAACCAAACATGGTGCCTTTCACTATGTGAGAATGTCGCAACAAAACAACCTTCTTCTTCTTTGAGGGATGTAGAAGGAAACCCAAACTTCTTTTCTTCAAGGTGTATAGATAAACCGGTGCCAAACACTCCAAGCAAAGTATATATATATATATATGGGAGCTTGGAAAACATAAACTATGGGTGTAAAACTAAAGTGTATAATCAATTTTTTCTTGAAAGATTGACACTCATAACATGAACTTTTTCTTGGAAACTTTGAACTCTCAAAACTCTCTCTAAGAGTTGGAATGGTATGAAAAAGTTAATTGGAAAAAGTTGTTCCCGCACATTATAAATTCTGTGAAAAGTTAGTGGGGTAAAGTAATGGGAAACATGGGAAACTGCTTAAAAATTTCCATTTAACTGTTCTCGTCAAATCTCGTTCGAACGAAGTCTGGTTCGAACAAGCCATCTAATGAAGTTCCGGTGTGAACTCATTAGAAATCTCGTTGGTAATCTCGTTCGAACATAAGTTTCGTTCGAACGATATATCGAATGACATTCCAGTGGCCTATATGGGAACTCG
Organism: Sambucus nigra; assembly: GCA_949130495.1. Lineage (NCBI taxonomy): Eukaryota > Viridiplantae > Streptophyta > Magnoliopsida > Dipsacales > Adoxaceae > Sambucus > Sambucus nigra. The sequence continues at coordinate 118,407,412 of OX422213.1, forward strand.
TTGGAAAACTCGTTCGAATGACATTTGGTTTGAACGAAAAACTCGTTTGAATGACAATTCGAACGGACTTCCAGAAAGCTTAGATTTTGATTTTTAGCCCATAAACTTTATAAACTTTATTTTAAAGTTTTAATTAAATATTTCTGAAAATAAACCATAGTTTTAAAATAAATTTACACCCATATAAAATGTTCCAAGCTCCTATATATATATATATATATATATATATATATATATATATATATATATATATATATATATATATATATATATATATATATATGTAATGCATTCATACCTTGGTATCATGGAACCACTGTTGATGACGTAGAAACGAGGCACTTTAAACCTGACATTTGATGTAGCTTTATACACTTGTCCGCTACATCTTCAACAAACACATCGTAGGCTTGAAAGGACATAAAATAAAACTGTCCTATGACATAAACGTTTTTGTCCGGAATTGAGCTAAAACTACATTGAGACTCAATCGGAGAATTGTGTCCTTACAAGTATATGCCACATAAAGTGTGTCAAACTAAAATACACACAAACAAAAATGTTTTTGAGTTTTTGAATTTTTAAACCACACAAACACAAATATTTACTCAAAAGACAAACATAAATTCATTTGTATTTTTCATAAAGCCTAAATTACTAAAAAGGTAAAACACAAATGATAAACACAAATGTTTTTGTATTTTTCATTTAATGAAAAATAAAATGAAAGAACTATAATTCAAAATGATAAACAAAAATCATAATTCTATCATGTGATTAAGCATGGAGTATAGACTAGAAAATAATAAAGAATCATACAATTAGCATGATAATATTGCATGAAGTACAAAAGCTAAAGTATGCAAACAACTAACACATTCAACCTTTGGATTTAGCAAGGGAGGTATCGTGTGAAAGTAAATGAGAATCAAAAATCCTATTTTGTAAAGCTACCAATTCGGATCTCCTAATCCAAACTAATGATGAATGATGATCACGGGATATAGGAATCTTGGCTACCTTGGTTGCCTTACGTTGGGATTTCCTAGGACCTCGTTTAAGATCAAAACAAAACATCCTAAGATGACCTTTTCGACCACAATGTGAGCACCTAAAGACTTGGCGAAAAGACTTACCTAAGTAATGATATATAACACTATTCCTAGAGGATTCTCCTAAAACATTGGTTTTGGATTTATGAGTTAATTCATTACAAGTATCGAAGCCTAAACCAGAAGTGTCATTTTTAATTTGGACCGTTCCTAAGATTTTATCAAATTTCTCCGAACGACTCTCCAAATTAAATTTGACTCTACTTGAGTCTTTCACTTTCTTCTCAAGCTCTATAATCCTAGACTCAAGCAAACCATTTCTTTCTTCAAACTCGAGAAGATTCTTTTTTAAGGATTCCATCAAACCTCTAATTCTATATCTCTCTCCTTCTACATGCTCAAGCTTCTCTCGAAGAGCTCTCTCACGTGTCCTAAGGTCTTCAACTAACACACTATCATCAACGACCTTGACACGCTCCCTTAAACTAGCTTCTAGCTTCAAATTTTCTATTTTTAATTTAATAGATTCTTCATACAATTCTTTAAAAGCGATTTGAAGTTCACTCACATCAACCTCTTTTTCATTTTCACTCTCTCTCTCTTCTTCACTCTCACAACCATAAAAAATAAGGGAATCATAAACTTCGACCTTGGAAGTGTCATGTATATGTATATTTTCATGGGAAGATTCATTATCGGTGCTCACATGACTTGCCATGAATGCGACAAAGTTACGCTCAATGGGGGAATTTCGCCCCTCTTCCTTATCACTATCACTAAGGATGGCATTGTATGAAATCCGTTACTTACCCTCTCTCCTTAGTTTAGTGGGGCATTCAAAAGCCCTATGGACATACCCTTCACAACCATAACAACTATCTGACTCATCTCTATTAAAGTTTTCATTAGAAGTTTTAGGGATCTTTTTGGCTTTGTCATGCTTAGATTTTTCAAATTTCTTAAAATCTTTTTTAAATTTATCTTTGTTAAATTTAAGAAATTTATGAAACTTCCTAGCAAACATGGCCATATCTTTCGAGTCACTATCACTTTCACTCTCTACTACTTGTTTTTCCTCCTTTTGGTCTTTCAAAGCAACGTCCTTATCTATTTTCTTTTCAGTTTTGGAGGGAAACATGTCTAGTTCATAGGTTTGTAAATCACCTATGAGCTCTTCGAATTTCGTAGAGGCTAAAGTGGGTAAAGAATTTAACACAGTCACCTTAGGAATAAATCAATCGAGTAGGGACCTTAAAATTTTCTTTACTACTCGGTCGTCGGGTATTTTCTCTCCCAAATTAAAAGATGAATTAACTATATCGAAAAGTCTACCATAAAATTCATCAAATGTTTCTTTTTCATTCATTTTGATGGTTTCAAATTGAGTGGTGAGGTTTTGGAGTTTATAAGCTTTTATGACACTAGTTGCCTCATGAGTGAGTTGTAAAATATCCCAAGATTCTTTAGCGGTTTCACACATCATAATTCGTCGGAATTCATCCGGTGTGACCGCGTTAAACAAGGCATTTAAACCGCGGAAATTAAAATTTGCAAGTTTAAATTCATTCTCACTCCATCTATCTGTGGGTTTGGGAACATGCTCATTGTCTACCAAATGTGTGGGTGGAGACCACCCGTTAATGACTGACAACCAAACCCTCTCATCTAGAGATCTAAGTTCTGAATGCATACGTGCTTTCCAATATGCGTAATTAGAACCATCAAAAATAGGAAATTTCGAAAATGGGGAAAAAACCATTTTTAACCAAAAATATTTAAAAAGGACCTTAACGTGATAAATTAGCGCTCCAACTTTGATACCAATTTAAAGTCGCAAGGACCCCCAATTTTAAAAAATTCTAAATATAATTTCCCTTTAAATGCGGAATATAGATGGTTCAACACAACACACAAAAGACAAATTTTAATTTCTTTCAAATTAAAATTAAACTAAACTTAAAGTGAAATTACATTAAATACACACACTTTAAATTTACTTAAACGAAATTAATTTAACCCAAGTCCTATAAATTTTGCCTCACATTAATTAATTCAATTTGCAAATTAGGCCAAACCAAATTTTATCAAATTATATTATTTAGACTTGAATTAAGTTAAGTTAAAAATTATCCAAATATTAAACATGCACCAAATTAAATATCCCAATTTTATCTTTTTACCTCAGCATGCATCTAATGTGATTTGAAAAAGATAAAATAAACAAACCACTGCGCTGCGATGTACGAGGAAAAACCCACAACGGAAAAAAACCTCGGACATCATTATCCTTAAGTCCACTAAGTATGAAATTACAATTACAAGACAGATGACTTACTACACTCGACTCGACTCCTTCAAGCCCCGACGCGTCTTCTAACAACTACCTCCGCTTAGCCGATAATCCCGAAATCTTGGAATCCACCAATGAAGATTTTTGGACAACCGTCAACCCGCACCCGAAGACTTTCTCCGAGTGGGCACTCCGCAGCAAACTTTTCTCCTTTTTGGAATAGAGAAGAACCAAAACAACTATTTTACAGGATGAGAATTAACCCGATGCCAAACTTTCCAAGAAATATATATATATATATATATATATGGTACTTGGAATAAACTAATATAGGTGTAAACAAAAGTGTTTAAGAATAATTTTCTTGAAAAACAAACACTCAAAACTTGAACCTTTTCATGAAGGAATTAATCTCTCAAAACTCTCTCGTAGAGATTGTAGAAGATGAAAAAGTTGATTTTTCAAAAGAGGTTCCCGCACTTAATAATTCTGGAAAAGTTACTGGGAACAAAAGAGTGGGATAGTGGTGAAAAACCGCCAAAAACTTCCCAAAAGTTTTCCCGTCGGAAATCTAGTTCGAACGAGATTTTCGTTCGAACGAAGTCTCGTTCGAACGACCCTTCTAAAAAAGTTCTAGAGGCCAATTGGGAAAAGTCATTGGCAAACTCGTTCGAACGAAATTATCGTTCGAATAACAAACTCGTTCTAACGACAATTTCGAACGAAGTTCCAGAAGTTCATTTTTTCAATTTTAAGCCCTAAACTTTTGATTTAAAAGTTCTAAAATAAATTTCTAAAAATAAATTACAGTTTAAAATAAAATTACACCCATTAAAAATGTTCCAAGCTCCTATATATATATATGTAATGCATTCATACCTTAGGAGAGATTGGAACTAAGTTGCTGATTGGAAATAAGGCATATGTAAAGCCACAATGATGTTCTCTTGATAAATAGCCGCAACGTCTTCAACTCAAACATGTCATAGGCTTGAAGGATACACAAGAACACTATCATATGACTCAAATGTTTTTGTCCGAAATTGAGCCAAAACTACAAAGGACTCAATTGGAAATTTGTGTCCTTACACATCGCCATCACGCTTATTTTCTACATATTTGTTTTCTTGGTTACCCAACATTATTTCCCGTATAAAATGGGGGGTCTAATGGTCATCACACAAAACTTTCGTTTTTAACTTCAAATGTATATGTCGATCATATAATACGTTAGTATTACTTCTCCACCTAACCGAACTTGCTTTAATTCTATAAGTAACATCATCACTAATATCTCCATCACTTTGGATAATCGATCCCAAATAGAACAATGGTGACTTTTAGGTGTCTTGTGACCATCAATTTTCACCACATCCCCATTTGTTCTTCTACTATTACTAAAATTGAACTCCACATACTCTATTTTAGTTGAACTTATTTTAAACGTTCTTGTTTCTAGAGTTTCTCTCCAAAGTTCAGCATATATCTTTGCCTTAGTCTCGCACACTAAAATAATCTCATTTGCAAATACTATACACTGTGACACCTCATCTTATATTTTCCTTGTCAATTCATTTATAACAAGAGCAAAAATATAAGGACTTAATGTTTAACCTTAGTGAAAACTTATAATAATTATGAATTCACTACTTTCTTCAGTCGTTGTCCTTATTATTGTCATGAACCCATCATACATGTCCTCAATCACATCGATATATCTACGAGTCACTCCTTTTTATGTAAAATCTACTATAAAATATTTATAGATAGTCTATCATATGCCTTTTCAAAATCTATTAAAAAAACATATGAAGATCCTTCATTTTCTCCCTATTACCTCTCCATTAGTCTTCTGAATAAATAAATAGCTTACATTTTTTACCTCCCAAGTATAAACCCAAAATGATTCTCCGATACCGTTGTTTTCAATCTTAATGTATGTTCAATAACTATCTCATATTTTTCATTATATGACTCATTAACTTAATACCATGATAATTTGAACAACATTATATAACACCTTTATTTTTATAAATAGGTACTAAAACACTCTTTCACACAAATTCATATAATATAACACATTTAATGATACAAAGGCAATAGTAGAGTCATAAAATATAATATCTATATAAGTATTGTATTTAAATTCAATAATTATAGTAACTAGATAGTCTACGTATATGCACGGAAGCCAAATTTAAATCAACATGACATTAATGAAACATTACAGCCCTTCTTGTTCCTCCCACAAAATTCATATCCATACTGCAGACTATGTATTTATAACATTTTTTTATAATTTCCACACTTGCAATAGTTCAAATTGTGTTAAATTTGTCGAAACCTCGTCAAATTTATCAAACAAATTACTCTTCATTTTTGCGTCATGTTTTTTTAGTCATATAGTTCAAAGTTAGTTAAAGTGACACACTCCCACGAATGTGTTCATGTTCTTTATTATATGTAATTATATTTTCTCACTATTTTTAGTTTTAATATCCATGTCATGCTATTAAGGGTATTCTTGTATTCCAACCATCGTTAGCTTATAAAGGGAACTTTGGCTTTATTTTAAACATAATTGATATTTTAAGAGAATAGAATAGAAGAGTTGAGAATGAATTCCTTAAATTTTATTGTGCCTTTGTGTACAGTGGTGGATTTATGAATTTTGGTGAAAGGGGTTGGAAACACACTTAGTTATTGTGATTTTGTTTTAAACGGTGTAGATATTACATACATTTTGTCATAGGCCATATCGTTATAAAATTTATCATTGCCAAAATCAAAACAAATTTATTGCGCAATTAAACTAAATGAATATTTTTTATGTTAGAGATGAATTGTAAAAAAATTATCACGGATAAAACTATTAGATATCAATGGCAAAAAACTAACACAATTAGAAACCATGAAACAATATGTGACCACTAGTTGTGGGAACAGATATTATCACGGTTTTAAATTCTGACAATTATCAAAAATAAATATTAATATTAATATAAAATATTAAAATTAATATTAATATAAAAAATCTCAAAAACTCAAGAGGGGCGGCTCCCCCCTCCCTGGCCTACATGGGTCTACCCTTGTTTATGTATGTGCTCGTAATTATTTCACTTCTATGCACATAAGTATGGGTATTAGAGAAAGATTGGTTCTTGGAAACATATAGGGTGACAAATTTATTATTGTTTTATTAGGATGAGGGTTGGACGCAATCGTCGACATAGGGAAATCCAATAATGGTGGCGTTGATGACAATCCTAAAAACCCAGTGGTACCTTGTCATTCACCTCAAATCCACCCACATAGCTGGGCGAGGCCATCGTAATCATTTAGCATCTAAGACTATGCTCTTACGGATTAGATAAAACTCTAAGCCTTTATTGTTTTACTCCATCAATCACCAAGACGAAGTTACATATTATTCCTCTGACTCCTACCATCACTTAATCTCCACAAAAAAAAAATCAATAACCAATCCTCCTTAAAACATTGCAAATCTTATCCTATTATCCCCGAGTAAATATCTATTGGTAAACATAAATCCTACTCACCTTTAAGTCAGCAGTGAGATTCGTAGTGACACCGTCACTAATAATTATTGCTGACATTGAAAATCTATGTTAGTCACAAGGTACAATGATGTAATCAGTAGCAGTTTAAGGGGGCAATGTATGAAGACTTGGGGCGTCAGTGGTCTATAAAAAATGTACCATTAACATTTTATGTGGAGGTATCCCTGTTTGGGCATTTTTTTCTATTAATGCACATAAGCAAGTTGCCTAAGCCTGATTGGTTTTAGCATAGCATATTATGGATGACATATAGGACCAACACTTGTACCTTGTTACACTGAGGGGAGGATATCACATGAACACTGATGAGGGATCTTCGACCACCATGGCCTTCCATATCCATTCTTACCTTCTCTTATTTTCTTACCAAGTGTCAACTTACCAGTCTTTGTCACACCCATATGTTATGCATAGAGAGCCATTATGGGCCTTGTTGGATGAATACATTTAAGCTTGTAGTTCTTAGACCATGTTACCATATTTTCCTAATATTCAACTTGCTATTGATTTTATGCATGGGTCAAATCTACCTCAGTAATGTATAGACCTAAGAACCCTATGAGTTAAATTGAGGTCTTAAGACCTAGGGATATAATGCCCTTGTTGTTCTGTTAAAATGCCTACGACCCTTCTACATTAATGAACACACCTCATGCTGATGAATTACAATAAGTGACTGATTTGTATGCATAAGGGTTATTGAACGAGAGCATGTTTTCATTCATCGTTCTTTCCCCTTTAATCTGAAAAAGGATGGATCGTGTCTCATGTGTATTAATAATTGGGTTGTCAATGAGATCATCGTGAAACATAAATTCTTGATCCCGCAATTAGAGGACATGCAAATTAACTCAATGGTGCGGGAGTGTTATCAAGTTGGGTCATGAGAGACGAGTAGAGTATGACCTTCGATACAAATGATAAGTTTTATGAAAGAGTTGCCTTGTCTTGCATGATCTTTAATCTCCCTTACACCTTAATGGGTGTGATGAGTCATATTTTGCATCTTTTTAGGGGTAAGTTTGTGATATTATATTTCAATAACATCCTTATTTATAGATCTTTTAAGACCAAATTTATCAATTATATCTCAATGACATCTTTACTTTTCTAGCCAATAACTTTGAGGTTTTATGCTTATGCATGATCTTGGTTTTGATGCAGTTATTCTAGTCGTGTTAAACTTGCATGAGCACTAATTCACCGTTGGCTATTAATTCCGATCATGAGACATGGACTTCCACTGACAACCAAGGGGCATGACTCTATTTTTGTCGTTGTGGATCAGATTTTAAAGATGATGCATTTAATTTCTTGTCATCGCACGAATATAGATTCACATGTTGCCAGGGCGGACGCACGTTAGGGCGAGCTGGGGAGGCCACCCCGGTTCAGATTTGAAAAAAAAATAGGGTTATTGTCTTGTATTGATCATGAGAGGGGAGAAGTTGAGGTTTATAAAAGAGTTAGTATGAGGTCGCAGTGGTAGTATAACACCATTAAGTTCTCCAGCTCATCAGAAGCAAGATCATATAGTGGTCGTGGAAGAAAAAGGTCTTAATGATAGATACACACAGGATGGGACTGTGAATTTAAGAGGGAATTTTGACCTTCAATCCAAGAGAGGTGGATGGATTGCTTATTCCTTTATTGTTGGTACCTATCTCTCTCTCTCTCTCTCTCTCTCTCTATATATATATATATATATATATATATATATATATATATATATATATATATATATATACACCATCGAGAACTAAAAGACATGAATATTGTGAATATTGGGTATTGGTACCATCGAGAACTAAGAAGCATGAATATTGGGTATTGTGAATATTTATTAAGCGTTGTTTATTTCTTGAAATTAACTAGGTATTGTTAATAATGATTAAGAGTAGTTATTTGGGAACTATAATGTTATAATTTGTATAAAACTTGAAATAACCCAAAAAAATGATCTCTCCCCCGAACTCCCGGCAGCACTCGAAAATTTTTCCCCCCTTAACTAAAAATCCTAGATCCGCCATTACCTGTTGCATCTTTATACTTGAGGGAGATATATCAGTTTCATGGGTTTCATATATTATCACTTCTGCTTGTAATTTATGTTTTAAGGGTCATTTTGGAACGCGTTATGTATATGTTGTGCGATATAGTTTTCCATATCCTTTCAATATCTAGCGGCTAGACAGGGGTCATCAACTACAGTATTGATGACTTGTTATGTCTCTTGGGTCATTGTTCAGACCAAGTTTTCACTGAACAATGTTGTTAGCCTATTGACGGGCCTATCCCCATTTTAGATAAATGAGAGTACAACGCATGTTGTTCTAAGCGACCTTGTGGACCTGTTTGTCCATTCACAGTGAACTTTGTTCGCATATTATCCATTCATGATGATGTTTGGGCGTAATTATAATGCGTGTTGCCTACAAGGTGGATGTAGACTCTCGTCATCGCGATGATTTCTTTCAGCCTACCAACTTTGTTACAGTTTATTTACGTAATTAGATGCCTCGTGTTAATGCCCATAAGCTCCAAATGCGTCCGTATGATCCATTGTGGTGATTAAGAGTTGTGGTGACAGTGCCTACGAGTTTGATCTTCATCCAATATTTAAGCATCATCGCACTGTTATTATGGACAACCTCGTCCAATTTGAGGGAAGCAATATGCCCCACATTCGACTTTTTCATGAGACATCTCAAGGTATTATTAGTGTTGACGATGTTTGGATAGAAATTGTATTGATCAATTATTTTCGCATTCGTTGGGTTGGTTGCCCTAAATATAACACTTGGATCAATAAAGACACATTGGAACATATTAACTTAGACTATGATGAATGATTTTAGCACCACTTGGTTGTCCTCCTTAGGGGGAGTATGGCATAATGGCAGGAGATTGTATTTTCATATTAGTCTTTAGTTTTCATAGCTTTATCATGCTATTAAGGTTACTTTAATATTTCAGTCATTGCTAAGAAAATGAAAAAAATCTTTGTAACAGAGTGAAAGAATTCCTTATAATGTTATATCTTGTTGTTGTGGTTTTCTAAGGGTACAAAGTATAATTTTTTATTATCTTTTCTTATTAGGCGGGTATGAAAGTGGGTAAGTGTAGTGATACTCTATTATTTATGCCTTTGTGTACGTGTTTTCAATTCTTCCATTGCGATTTACATTAATACTGTTAAAACTAAGTTTGTGGATTATAAATATGTTAGCAAATGGCTCACCTCCACGTCCCATACTCTTTACATAATTCCTTAAAATAACCGCTATGTGAATCTTTTGGGTTCACGTTAGAAACTTACATACCCCCTCCCCATCTCTTGTGTCGTTACATGGGGTTCATGTCCCACATTTTAAATAGGGGGTTTTAGGGAAAGGTCCTCATAATTCCTACAGTGTACAAAAATAGTACACTCCATATAATTTTATAAATATAGTCTCTCTACTAAAAACACCATGAAAAATGGTAAAAAAGGGTGCCGCTGGCGCGGACCAAAATAATGAACTTTTAACTCTAAAGGGACCACACAAATAAATGCTATTGTAGCACAGGGACTAGATTATAAACTTGAAAATCATTGTCCAAAAAATCCAAATATAGAAAGGAACATGACCTTTACCTTAATTCTCTATTTTAAATAACGGCGGCACATAACCCCTTATGTCATAACATGGAGTTCACGTCCCATACTTTTCATATAACCCCTTTACATAGAGTCCTGCTATGGGTCCCAAATAATTTTTCCCAAACCTCCCCCAAAAGCAATAATATTTTGTGCCTTGATAGGACCCATGCAACAAGGCAAAACTTAATAGGTAAGTGAGAGAATAAGTGAAATTCACATCACTTTTGGGGGAGGTTTTGGGAGAGTTTTTGGTACCCATATCATTATTCCTTTACATAACTCTTCATGTCATTACGTGGGGTCCATGTCCCACATTGTTGATGTAACCCCTTAACATAACTCCTTGCGTCAATATTTGAGATCCACATCCAGTAGTGGAGCCAGGATTGTAGTCCGGAGGGCAAATCCATTAATGGGGGTTTGGGGGCAGTAGCCTCTAGGAAAAAAATTAGGGTTATTTTTATCTTTTTTTAAATATTTAATTGATAATTTGTATTTTTAATTAATTATAACTCAAATAAAATAATATCGAATACAATAACAGCTCATTACTAAAAAAGAGATAAACATATTGCAAATATCTAAAAATAATATATCTGATCCATTAAAAGAGATAAATATATGGCAAATATCTTAACAAACAATATATATATTCCAACATTTAGCAGTAAACATTTAAAGAAGAATAAACCTTCATCACTGGTGGAGCTTGAGCAGGGGTGGGACGGAGCAGGGGGTGGGGCGAAACAAAACAGGGGTGAGGTGGGTTTTAGCAGGGGCTGAGAAGTGGGTTGGGCAGTAGCGGGAGGTTTAACAGGGGTTGGGGATTTTTGTGAGAAAAGTTTATTGTGGAGGTGGGTTGAGTTATGTTTTAGATAGGCTGGGGATAGTAAGGTATTAGGTTTAGAATAATTTTTTGTTTAAATCCTGAGTGGGGCACTGTAACACCCCGTAAATTCAAGGACCTTTAATTAAATAATATTTTGTGAGAAAATGAATTTATTTTATTTTGAGGAATTAAATTCATGATTTGAGAAATTTTTAAATTTGAGGAATTTATTAATTTGGCGAATTGAGGTTTAATATTTTGGAATATTTTAAGTCGCATTTTAAGGTCAAAAATTTGGAGAATGTTATAAATTAATTCAGATGGCAATTCGGAGTGCACGATTGAGTCCGGATGGGTTGAAATAGTTGGAAATGAGTTGCCATAAATATATATATTGGGCTTTAGGACATTTCTAGACATAATTGAGCTCCAAATTAAGAGTTTGACCCTTTTTAGGACGCCTATAGGCCCAAAAACGGGATTTGAGTTGATAACCCTAATTATGAAAGGGTAAGGCAACTTAAAGTCATGTTAGAAGACTAAATTTGGGGAGAGCTTAAAAGGAGAACCCTTAGAAGAGAATTTGGGGATTTTATAAGATTGCTTCAAGAACAAGAGGAGATCATTGATTCCAATCCATCATCTTCATCAAAGGACTTGATACTACAAATCTAAGGTAAGTGGTTTAACTTGCATCTAAATTAATTACATTTATCCATTCATATCATAGTGGGTGTGATAAGATGATATGATTTTTGGGTTAGTTGATAACTAAACTGGGTTTTGATGGGTATGGTTGAATTGTAGAACAATTTCTTGAATTTGAAGAAGTATATGAAATTCGGTAAATCAAATCGTCATGTTAGAAATTGTTTTTTGAAGTTTAGGCTACGAAAATGGCGATTTTATCCGCGTGGCCCTGTAGAAAATCTTGTTTTCTAAATTTGTTCTCTGATGCGTTTTCTCCAAAAACGGCTCTAAAATGCCCCAAAACGGTATTTTAGAAATCTGGGCAGATTCACGGGGCAAATTTAATTCAGGGTTTTAATTTAGGGTTTGATATTGTGAAATTTAATCATGCATTAGAAAAGGATAAATCCAAAAAGATCGAAGGTTTAATTCGTGAAGTTGTGAACCTTGTATTTTTGTGGGTCAATTTTTTTGATAGAAATTTTATGATGAATTGTGGGGATTTAAATGGGGGATTTAGGGTTTTGTTGGATTCTTGAGTTTTATGTAAATTATGAAAATAGTTTTGGGTTCCATTTCTTCAATTCGTCAATGGAGATAGATATGATGAAGGGCGTTGTTCCTTGAATTCATCAATGGTGGTAGATATTAATGAAAGAGAAAAAATCCCAGGTAATTCGAACAACGTTATTTCTACAAACCCTTTTCCAAGTTTAAATTCCCACCCCTGGTTGGTTAGATGATTAAAGCGAGAAATTTGTAAAGATAGATTAATGAGGATGCTAACCTCATTGAAAGGAATCGAATAATGAATTGGAAATTTTGAATTTCGGGCCAAGAGAGAGAGTCCGAGTATAATTGGTAGGGTGACACCAAGATAATGAAATCAATTAGTAAATGATTAATTGAAAATTAAGTCGGATCATAGACTTGTATGTTTTAGGCTTGTGTATGGAACTAGTACACCAGTAGCCTGGACTGAATATATATATACGGTGATGTGTAGTATATATATATATATAATATAATTTATAAATATTGTGTGAATAATATTTACAGTAAAGCATACCAATATTAATGTTATCTTAGGAGGTTGCGCGATGTGGATGAGTCCCCTGGCTAGCGAATGAATGGTGAGTATAATCCCCACGTCATAGCGTCTGTTATTAGGGGTTAGCCATTATGGTATGGAATGGGCACTTCTGGGGGGAACTATGGCGACCTCCTACGCGGGCGTGATAGCATTTATATCTGACATGCGTGTGAATGTTGAGATATACTTATATGTATATATGGTGCGGATTTATATACGGGAAAATATATGGTGTGAAATGTATAAATGATATAATTGGTGAGATTGTTATATGATATATCAAATGGGAATTGATTTAAATAAGTTAGTATGAATAATAACTTATAACTCTTATACGTGATGTGAATCGTATAAGTGGTATAACTCGTGAGAATGTTATATGGCATTAAATGAGATATGACTTAAATAAGATAATGAGATTAATAACTTATAAAGTATACTAAACCCACTAGGGATAGAGCAGTGGGAAATCGTGGGATATATGTGACAAGACTAGTTACGAGCTGGATAGCTAGATGGGTAATATAGAAGGATGTTAGTTGTGCACATTAGTTGAGGGGTGAGGGGTTCCTCAAGAGAGTGTGTCGCACTAACTTAAATCTAAAGAGTATTCATGCATTTTAATTTCTTGCATTTAAATTCACTTGTTAAATATTTAAAATGTTTTGGGTTCTAACCCTTGCTATAAAAATCATTTTCAAAACCTTTAGGTGTCCAGCCACTGGGACGCCAGTATTGTTCTATTCCAAGGTTACGCGGTTGCGGCACATGTGGATGTTGTAGGACTTTTACGTGGCCACTTCAGTCATTTCATTCCTAGAGTAGGATGCAGTCGGTATTCCATTTGGTCATGTCGCCCTAGTTGTTCCATTTTATTTCAGTTAGGTGTTGTACTCAGTTTGATACTCTTGTGGTTCATTTTTGTTATTGAATTGTTGTCGGTGGTTGTCTCGGCAAGGATTACATTTATTCCATTTTTAGTATTATTTGATTCAGTGACTTTATGATTGTTAGTTAAATATTCTTTCACATGTTATTGTTGGGATGTTAAATAAAAAGATAAAATTTGGCACGATGTCTGTTGAATTATAGGTGGTTAGTAAGTTTTAAAATGTTTCGACGGTGATGCTAAGAATGATCCAGATGAGATTCCTGTTTATTTTGGTATAGGACTGATCACTCAGTATTTTATTAGGCGGGGTGTCATAGATGGTATCAGAGCATCATGTTCTAGTGTCCTTAGGATCTGTGCAACTTTTCACGTTTCAGCGTAGCGTTCTTTGATATAGAGCCTTATTATATGGTTGTTGTATTCCTTCACGTATGTGATTTATGTTCCCCTGCTATAGGGTATAGTTCATGTGATTCATATATGGTTTTGGTCAAGAGTGGCAGATCAAACATCATAGAACGACAAGTGGGGGATGTTAGAAGGAGTGCAGGAGGGAGGACTAGACAAAAATCATGGAGTAATATGGAAATAGTGACGTGGTAGAAGTCACCATATTGTTCGAATAATTGAAGTTGGAGTAACCGCTGGGGAGCAGTAGTTTTCTCAAGAACCGTCATTAAGGATGATGGTGCAAAGTTAAAAACCCAAGTGTAGACGACAAGGGGTGAGGGTCAAAGAAAATTTTATTTCGAAGAACAATCCGCTAAAATTCGAGGGAGGTGCAAAAAAGTGATTTACCAATGGGTAGAGAATATCCAATTGGGATCACATGTGGGGGAGTGTAGTGACACTCAAGTCAAAATTTAGGGTAAAGAAGTTTTCTCTTAGAAGTAGTATGGGGTGATGAGAGCCCGTCATCACATTTATAGGGAGATACCACGAATAATGAGGAATTTGGGGTGCGGATTATTACGAATCCTCTCACTAGAGGTTAAATTGAGAGACAAGCGAAATTTCAGTAATCTTTCCAAAAAGGGTCGGACAGTGGCCGGATGGTAAGGAAAGTTGACGAAATTTACAAACTTCGTAACCGATGAAAGGGATACGGAGTGAATTAGGGTTGTAAGTTAATAAGAAACATGTGGGTAGAATATACAAACATGAGTAGGCGGTCCTGCTAGGATGAATGGTGCCATTGTCGTCAAGGTTGTACGATCCCATTTATATCAATGCTCCAGAGGGAGGGGAGCTAAGGGAGTTGGAAAATCTATTAGAGGAGTAAGATTGGATTTTTAATGCTAGTAAGGTTCCAAGGGAAGGAATACCCATTAGGGAACCCAGATTTATGATTGAGATCAATAAAATTTCTACCAAGTGACGGTGGGTTCATTTAGGGCCGTCAAGGCCAGCAACAAGTCTATTAGGTCAGCGGATCCAAAGGGACAATTGGCATAGCAATTAGGGTCAAGACTACCAGGTCGGTGAGAAGGACAACCCCAACATGGCTGGTGGGTCCAGAGAAAGGAAAAGGGGAATGACATAGAAAGGTGTCTTATGTGTAAAATATTAGAAACACATGGATGGATTTTGTCTGTGAAAAGTCATGGAACAGGAGCTAGATGCCTAGTAGGGACATCTATTGGAGAAGTTTTTGGATTGGTTAGGATGCAGGTGTTATGTCTAATAATCATTGAGCCGGCAGTGTTATGGGCAACTGAATCTATAAGTTTTATTCCGAGATGATTGAGGTCTATTGGTGTGATGCGAGCGGTTCACGATAATGTATTAGTACTAAATTAGTATGAGAAATGGATTTAGTGGAAGTATCATTAATATCACTAGTATGTACATTCTTACCATGGAGTAGCGTGGTACTCTTTGGTTCCACCTGAAAGGAATGAGTGGGTACATTGAGACGATGTATTTCTTGAGGACTAACTCCTGTGAGAGGTGATATTTAAGGTATGGTTTTATCTTGGGTACGGACGGGTTCGAAATGGTGGGCGATCATAGCAAGGCTATAGTGTTCATTATTTCAGTGTAGGATGTATATTCTAATTAAGATGTCTCACCTGGAAGAGGGTTGAGCCCGCGGTAATATCTAGTGAAGTAGACTTCATAAGTACAATTGTCTAGTTATATTGGATTCCGGTGCATAGGACTCTTACTGATGGGATTCAGTGTGTGTTGGGTTACCGTGGAGCATAGAGATTTAGCTCATTATTAATATTTAGCGCTGAGGGCATAGTGATAGTACAAGAACAGTAGTATATGATTCCTTTAGAGACGCAGGAGTCCATAATAGACTTGTGAGAATAGGGGCAAGGTTTGAGAGTCCCAAGGATATTCTTTGGGTTCTTAAAAAATCTGAGACCGACAATGCTAAGGAATATCGCATTAGGAAAAGATCTTTTGGACTTTGTTGTGAGGTGTTATACGCATAAGCCTTAATAAAATATCGAAAGTGTGAAGACGTCGTTGGATTCTAGGTGGTTGGATTTAATGATAATTAGTGAACGTGTGGAGAAAATACATTGACCAGAGAGTCACTAAGAGATTGGGCTAGTGGAGCCGGGAAGTATTACGAGAGAAACACTATGAAGTTTTTCACCACATGTTGAGAGGTGGGGTAATATTAGGAAGAATTGAACAGTAAATTGTAAGGTCATCAGGAACATTTTGAGGATATAGCCACGCTGAGATTGCGGGGGGCCGAACTTGGGATAAATATGCTATGTATGTGATGATTGAAGGTTTGTACAATTATGCACGGGATATAGGGTGTATGGGCACCCTGGGATGAGCCTGAGTCTCTATTGTACATATACTTAGCAGATTCGAGGAGAAGACGCAAATGCAATGATTTTGGGTATATTCCAGAAGAATGGGAATAAGCTGTTCCTCGAATTTTGGAATGATTGAGCATGGGTGTGTTTGGAAGTGACATTGAGTGCGTCACAAACTACAGTTTGCTACCACTAGGATTCATGAGTGAGATAGATATTAGTGGATGGGTTGGCTAAAATAGCCATAGTGTATATATGTAAATAACATGGGATAGTGGGGTTATTTGGATTTAACCACAAGAGAGTGGAATGTACTCTAAGAGGAAAGTTGCATTATAAAAGATAATTCTACTTTCGACAATTAGGGGAGTAGCGTGGATGTTTTTCCAAGTTTCAACTGTGTAGCTATAGTTTGGGGCTATATTGGATAGTTATAGTAAGACTGGGTGTTCACGGTACCAGGGTATGATATATCGTTCCTAGGTTTCACCTGAGGTAGGGTCTAGCGTATATATACTATAATGTATGTTAAATGGGATGCATATTAATGTATTAATATTGTTATGTGAAACCCTGGGGAGTAGGGACATTTCTAACGTGATTCAGGTTGGGTCAACTTATTTTCAAGCAGGGAGATATAGCTCGGGATTTATTTTCGAGCACGAAAACTAGTGATAGTAAGGGCACGGTAGTGTATGTTGTCCTTTTAAGCATAAGAGTAGATATGTATACTTTTATGCTGAGAGAGGGGTATTTGGAGTGTTATAACTTTGGGATTGAAGTTATATTACAATTTAAGTGTTAGTAAAAGACGGGTTTCATTTTGTGCGGTTGAGCACGGGTACAGGGTGTATGGGCGCACGGGTTAATTACATTCGCTTAATAACTTTGTGTAGAAATGCTAAGGGTAAGTGATTGCGGGGACAGTTCAGATTGGGAGTTCAAGGCTTATTCGAATTTCGAGGACGAAATTCTGTTGTGAGGGGGGAAGTATGTAACACCCCGTAAATTCAAGGACTTTTAATTAAATAATATTTTGGGAGAAAAGGAATTTATTTTATTTGGAGGAATTAAATTCATGACTTGAGAAATTTTTAAATTTGAGGAATTTATTAATTTAGCGAATTGAGGTTTAATATTTTGGACTATTTTGTGTCACATTTTGAGGTAAAAAAATTTGGAGAATGTTGTAAATTAATTCGGATGACAATTCGGAGTGCACGGTTGAGTCCAAATGGATCTAAATAGTTGGAAATGAATGGCCATAAATATATATTGGGCTTCAGGACATTCTAGATATAATTGAGCTTCAAATTAAGAGTTTTGGGCCCTTTTAGGAGGCCCATAGGCCCCAAAACGAGATTTGAGTTTTTAACCCTAATTGTGAAAGGGTAAGGCAACTTAAAATCATTTTAGAAGACTAAAATTGTCGAGAGCTTAAGAGGAGAACCCTTACAAGAGAACTCGGGGATTTTTGAATATTATTTCAAGAACAAGAGGAGATCCTTGATTCTAATCCATCATCTTCATCAAAGGGCTTGGTTCTACAAATCTAAGGCAAGTGGTTTAACTTGCATCGGAATTAATTGCATTTATCTATTCATATCATAGTGGGTGTGATAAGATGATATGGTTTTTGGGTTAATTGATATCTAAATTGGGTTTTTGATGGGTATGATTGAATTGTAGAACAATTTCTTAAATTTGAAGAAGTGTATGAAATTGGGTAAATTAAACCGTCGTGTTAGAAACTATTTTTCAACGTTTAGGTTACGAAAACGGCAATTCTGTCTGCGTTGCCCTGTAGAAAATTATGTTTTCTAAATTTTATTTTTTATGATGCGTTTTCTCCAAAAATGGTTCTAAAATGCCCCAAAACGGCATTTTAAAAATCTGGACAGATTTGTGGGGCAAATTTCAATTTAGGATTTTAATTTAAGGTTTGAGATTGTGAAATTTAATCATGGATTAGTAGATGATAAATCCAAAGAGATATAAGGTTTAATTCGTGCAGTTGTGAAGCTTGTATTTTTGTGGGTAAATTTATTTGATAGAAATTTTATGATGAATTGTTGGGATTTAATGGGGGATTTAGGGTTTTGTTGGAATCTTGAGTTTTATGCAAATTGTGAAAATATTTTTGGGTTCCATTCCTTCAATTCGTCACTGGAGCTAAATATGATGAAGGGCGTTGTTCCTTCAATTCATCATTGACGGTAGATATGAATGAAATAGAAAGAATCTCGGGTACTTCTAACAACGTTATTTCCACAAACCCTTTTCCAAATTTAAATTCCCACCCATGGTTGGTTAAATGATTAAAGCGAGAAATTTGTAAAGATAGATTAATGAGGATGCTAACCTCATTGAAAGGAATCGAATAATGAATTGGGAATTTTGAATTTTGGGCCAAGAGATAGAGTCTGGGTATAATTGGTAGGGTAACACCAAGATAATGAAATCAATTAGTATATGATTAATTGAAAATTAAGTTGGACCATAGACTTTTATGTTTTAGGCTTGTGTATGGAAATAGTACACTGGTAGCCTGGATTCAATATATATATATACATGGTGATTTTTAGTATACATATAATATGATTTATAAATATTTGTGTGAGTAATATTTATAGTAAATCATACCAATATTAATGCTATCTTAGGAAGTTGCACGATGTGGGTGAGTCCCCTGGCTAGCGAATGCAGGGTGAGTATAATCCCTAGGTCATAGCGTATGTTATTAGGGGTGAGCCGTTATGGTATGGAATGCGCACTTCCGGGGGGAACTATGGCCGCCTCCTACGCGGGCGTGATAACATTTATATCCGACATGCTTGTAAATGTTGAGATGTAGCTATATGTATATATGGTGCGGATTTATATATGGGAAAATACATGGTGTGAAATGTATAAATGATATAACTCGTGAGATTGTTATATGGAATCAAATGGGAATTGATTTAAATAAGTTAGTGTGAATAGTAACTTATAACTCTTATTTGTGACGTGAATCGTATAAGTGGTATAACTTGTGAGAATGTTATGTGGGATTAAATGAGAAATCACTTAAATAAGCTAATGAGATTAATAACTTATAAAGTATACTAAACCCACTAGGGATAGAGTAGTGGGAAATCGTGGGATATATGTGACAAGACTAGTTACGGGGTGGATATCTAGATGGGTAATATAGAAGGACGTTAGGTGTGCACAATTGTTGAAGGGTGAGGGGTTCCTTAAGAGAGTGTGTGGCACTAACTTAAATATAAAGAGAATTCATTAATTTTAATTTCCTGCATTTAAATTCACTTGCTAAATATTTTCAAATGTTTTAGTTCTAACCATTGCTATAAAAATTATCTTCAAAACCTTTTAGGTGTCCAGCCACAGGGACACCAGTATTGTTCTATTCTGGGGTTACGCAGCTGCAGCACGTATGGATGTTGCTGGACTTTTACGTAGCCACTTCAGTCATTTCATTCCTACAGTAGGATGCAGTCGGTATTCCATTTGAGCATGTCTCCCTAGTTATTCCATTTTATTTCAATTAGATGTTGTACTCAGTTTAATAATCTTGTGGTTCATTTTTGTTATTCTATTGTAGTCGGTGGTTGTCTCAGCAAGGATTACATTTATTTCATTTTTAGTATTGTTTGATTCAGTGATTGTATGATGGTTATTTATATATTCTTTCACATGTTGTTGTTGGGATGTTAAATAAAAAGAAAAATTTAACACCACATTTTTTGAATATTACGTGGTTAGTAAGTTTTAAAAAGTTTTTGACCGTGATGCTAAGAATGATCCGGATGAGAATCCTGTTTAATTTGGTATAGGACTGATCACCCACTATTTAATTAGGCGGGGTGTCACAGGCACGTGCCCCTCCCAGTGGCATGCTCCCTCCGCCACTGGTTGTTAAAGATGTGTCTAGGCTCCAGGCTCCCCTAAGCGTAGCGTTGACGCCTCGGCTCACTTCAGTCTAGACCCCTTCAAGAAGGAGTGATCCTTGTACGCGTAGGCTCCAGGCCCAAGGCGTGCCTTGTTAAATATTTTTAGAAAACTTCCCCAATACAATAACGGTCTAATTGATATGCTAATTTTACCTATCTTCTAGTGAAATAGGGAGAATTAGACAATTTTCTACCACAAAACTAACCAAAGTCAATCATAATATGTCTTCAAGTGTCCGTGAAACTTTCTTTCCCACTATTCACTATTTAGGCGGAAGAAAAAAATGAAAAAAATTAGAAACTCCAACAATGTTGCATCTCAGAACAATTTATATATTGATTTTGATTTTTACATTCGACTACATTTGTTTTAAATATATCAATATCCTTTCTTTTGTTGATTAATGTATAATTAAAATTTGTTAAATGAATTTTGATAATTAAGTATATAATAAGGTGGTACAACTTCCATCTTCTTCTTACGTGTGTCTTTATAGAAATGTGTGTGTGTGTATACAGGCTCTAGTACATATCAAGTATACATATCTATTTTTAAAAAATAGTAAAAGTCTTATGTATCGACTTAATTTTTTTTATATGATGTTCAAACATTTCAAGAGACTCATATAAAAAAAAACTCGGATCAAAATAACTGTTTTTGCTATTTTAAAAATATCAGTCAAACTTTCGCTCTCCAACAATGTGACGTCGAATCTAAATGTGTATTAAATGTCTATTAAAAAATGTGAAAAGTTTGCAACTTTTTTAATATTTTAAAAATATATTTTTTTAACAAAATAAAAAGGTTTGGTGTAAATGTGTGTTAAAAATGTTTGAGGGACTTTTTGGTGACTGATCCTTACTTTTTATGTTAAAATGTTTTTAAAAAAATAAGAAAACTCTTTCTTTATATGTAAAGAAACTTATTTAAAACAGTTTTGTATTGAAAATAGTATTTTATTTTTTATAGAACATTTTTTAAATAAAAATATGTTCTCTAAATATTAGGTGGTAGGTAATGAATGAGGAAGGGGTATTATAGAGATATTTGGCCTGAAAATAAGTAACTTAATGGTCAACTAAAGAGATCCGTCAGAATAGGGGTCAAACCCAAGAAGTTAAAATATCGGGGTTTGATTTAATAACGAATAATTTATTTTGTAACATAAGTGGGGTTAAGATGAAAATTAATGTAATTTATTATGTAAGATATATGGGATTAAAGGTTCTCATTGTGGAAGATAACAACAGGTGGGGAGAGATTTGAGGGTGATGTGGGTTGAGGGTTCTGATGGGTGGGATGGTTATGTTTGTAAGCACGATTCTTTTGGTCTACTATATGTTTGTCCGAGCGCATATGAGCTAGTTATTGAAGGAGCATTTCATTAATGCCACATCTGGCTCCTGTAAAGTCATATTGCACAAGTGCTATTATGATACGAAATATATCTCCTTGAAATGATGACTTGAGAATCCTTTACTCGCAACATGTTTCTGTAAGACCCCTTAAATTCAAGGTAGTTTTTATTTATTCCATGACTTTTAATTTCACCAAGTCCTCCTTCTTATGAGGATCCAAAGTATCAAACTAAAAAGTAGTTGTGCCTCACTTCATTTCTCGTTGGTCAGTTGAAGTATAATAGCATTGTCGTGCTTCCATCTAGTTACAATTTACTATGTCGACTCCAAAGTTGGTAAGAAACTTCATGCGTTAGTGCATAGTAGACTGAACAGCTTCTAGTTTCTTCAACCCTACCCAACCAAGGATTATGTTGTAGGCTGAAGGTATGTTTTTATCCAATACAAAGAAGTGAATCCGTTCCATCTTTCTTACAAACAAAGTTCCGACCAGTACTTCCAACTTGATAGTTACTAAGGGATATATCCTTTCTCTATAAAATCCAATAAGTGGCCCATGATACGGTTCCAACTTACTATCTCTTAGCCCTAAGCTTTGAAAACAGTTATAGAACATTACATCAACTGAACTCCCATTATTAACCAAAACTCTAGTCACTCTTCCATTGTGAACCCTGCAAGTAATTACCAACGGATCATTATGAGGATAAATTAACCCACTCAGATCATTTCTGGAGAAGCCAGTCACCAATTTGTCTTTGTCGACCTTCCTAGGCCAAACATCACTACTCTCGGATTGATCAATATGCCTAATAGTGGGATAAGTTTTGGTTTCATTCAAATACACCTTTCTTTTAGTAAGTCTCTCTCCTCCACCTATGTCTCCACCTGCGATAAAATGACAACCAATGGAGATCATACATACATTCATTTCGGGCTCATCAGGACTTTTTGACAAGTCGGGGTCACCTTCATAATCATTGTTTCGTGTTATTTTTGTGTCTTATTTTCCTTGATCGAGTGACTTAAATCTCTTTTTACTATCTTGGCTACCATTCCGATCGATAAATTTTTCTAGCTTTCCCCATCGAATAAGAGTTTCAACTTCATTTTTGAGGGTTATGCAACTATTAGTTGTGTGTACATGATCTCAATGAAAATCAAAATATGTGGACTAATCTCTTTTTATTGGTGGCATCTTTAGTATCCCAGGCCAGTTCAGATCCTTGTTAACGCTAATTTCTTCCAAGATGTTGTGAACACCCTTAGTGAGCGGAGTATATTCTTCGAACTCCTTGTTCTTATTGGACTTCTATTTGTTTTTATCTTTTTTGAATGAATTATTCTTCCATCCCATAACTTTTCTCTCCGGTGATTCTTTTTCTTTCATGGCATCCTGGGCATTCATGATTTTTCCATATTTATCCATCAATTTGTTATAGTCTTGCGTTGCTTTTTCACTAGCGAATAGTAAAGATCTTTTCCTCGTAACCCACTCATTAACGCTGCAATGGTTTTCTTCATAATCCACCACTTCTTACTTCTTATTATTAAATCGTGTAATACAATCCCCGGTACTCTCTCCAATATTTCGGCATAAATTCAAGAGATGAGTAACACTCTTGATCGCCTTGCTCCCAAAGCTAAAGTTATCAATGAATAATTCGTCCAATTGGCAAAAACTGGAAATTTTACCTCTAGGCAAATTGTTTTACCATATTGGGACTAAAACTATGATGGAACTAGAGAAAGCCCTCCTCATCTCGTCGGGAACAGAATAAATATCACCAGTAGCTTGGTACTGCTCAATATGTAGAATCGGATCAATTTTCCCATCATATTTAAGAGTGACCACCAGTGGCTTGAACATGGAAGGTGTGGGGTAGTTGACAATAGTCTGGATGAAAGGTGAGCCTTTAACAAAGCTCCTTTGTAAAGGGTTTTTTGTTTTGTCCATTTAACCCAGCTGATCTTCCAGTTGATGCATGGATCCCTTTTAGGAATGTTCCTCTAGTGTGGACTTAATCGAGGCAGATTTAATGGCTTTACTGTGTCTATGTGATGAACTTTCCTCCTGAGAGGTCTGCTCAGTATGCACAGATCCCTTCTTACTAGCTCTTGATCTAAGAGATCCTTCTCTGTGTTCACGATGATGTTCTTGCTCCCTATGATGGTCTCTGGTTACACAGGGACATAGACGGTTAATTGTAGATTCCCTACTTAGCCTCTCCAACACACTTGTCCTTTTTTTGAAAAAAGATCTACCATCATAATAATCCATATTATTTGTATTCTTATAATGTCATTAACTAGTATTCTTTTAGTGTGTTGTTATTATCGAATGGAAATTTAATATTTTTATTCATTTGGATTTGATCATTTTCAAATATACATGTTTTACAAATAATAACAATTCTTACAGGAAATGTCTTCATCAGAGTGACATGGTAGCGGAGGCGAGGAAGTCTTGTCTTCATCTAGGACCCCAAAATGGCATAAATTGGGGTCCCTCGTCGAGAAAAAAATGCCCTTACAGTCTAGGGCACTGGAGTTACTCAAGACGATCGTCTACTAAGGGTACACGGATTGGAGGAAGGTGCCCATCAAGATCAAGATGATCATCTAGGGGCATTACAGGTAGTTACTCATTTTATTTTTATTTTGTATTAATATTTTATAATTTAAATACAATTAACACTTATTTTCTTTTTAGTTTATATTTATTTGAAAGGAAGGATTCGTCCTGCCCCCACAAGTTCGCGACACCAAGTTCGAACAATTGAGAGATCAATACAAATTGTGGAAGAAAAACATGTAGGCACAATACTTTAGCTAGGACTGAGAGTCTATATTGAGGTTTAGGGACACAGTACCATTAAAGAAGCAAATCTCATTAGCAAGGTAGCAAAGTTTGTCGATAATGAGATCTTGGATCGGCAGCTGTCCTCTCATTAATCGTGGAGGCTAAACCGGGATAAAAAATGTCAACGTGCTCTACTCCGGGAGTATATCTTACGCCGAGGTGGAGCACAATATGGTATGTTTTTAATTTTCTTTCATTTTTGTTTTATGTTATTCCAATTTGTCATTACTTTGCATTACCTAATAATTTTTCATTACCTTATTTCATGACACGGGGAGTGGCCCTATGGGTAAGACACATAGGTTCGATGCCTGTGTGGAAATTCGAGAGAAGAAGGTCAAAGATAAGGAGGTGTCCCCAAGCGTGGCAACCACAATTGTAAGTTATAAAAATATCTTAGAATTGTTTACTTTTTTTCATTACGTTATTTTTTTTTTGCTAACTTCATTAATCGTGTACTTTTTTGTCATTTCGGGCAAAGCTTAAGGAAGTGCACAACTCCTAGTCTGATATCGACAAGGCATCTTTGGCTACAGACGCACTAAGCCAAGTGCTCTGGGTGGATCACAAGGGACATACAAGGGAGTGATCTCTCTGGTGGGGAAGCCAAGGCTCACCGAGATTGAGATGAGCAACACTAGGCTTGCTTGTAAGGTGTACACACACGATGATATGTTAGAAAGGTTGGAGGCAACGATCCAAAATATGTTCTACTGCATGAATCGTTAGTTGGGGTCCCACTCATGTAAGGGCAAGTGAAAAGCGATAGATGAGGATGCCACTAATCCATCTCACTCAACCTCACCACCGATACGCACTCCCCTTAGATGCCCACCTACTCGATGCCTCCATATGATCTATTCTCCACCTTTTCCCCCGTCGAATGGCATATGTCAACTATTGGTTGGCTGAGTGGGTATATAATAGACACACAGGATGGAACGTCTATTGCCAGGGGGTTGAGGAACCCAGACACACACCCGGGTAGTTTGGTGCATGGACATCCATTGCAACCAATTGAGGGGAGGGTTAGATAAATTGAGGGTTGTCTCAATTTTTTTATAGTATGGCCTACCTTCCTCCTTATACTTGTTGAAAACTCAACCCCATGTCAATTATTTGTAATAAATTCATTTGTATATGTTAGTTGGTTATGAATATTGAATATTGAATATTATTTTTTTGGTCATTGTTTGATAATATGATTCAATTAATGTGTACGGCTTTATTTTTTATGAATTGATGAATGTTTCTTGAGATATATACTGCTTTAACAAGTTAAAATATATTGTAACAGGCTAAAATGTACTCCTAGGTAGTGGTAGTGGTCATACTACCCCACATTTTTTTAGATCTTTCCATAATTGTCACAGACTTTGATTTTGACTAGTCCGTGACAAAGGAAAAATTATCACGGACTTTGACCGTGACAAGTCCATAACAAGGACAAACTTATCAAAGAGTTTTTCGATGTATAATTGGTATGTAATACTATAATTTAGTTTTCCATGAGTCTTAACACCTTCTAGATATGTTTTACCGTGTGTATATTTTTCATAATAGGGATGTTTGCACTATTGTTAAAGATGGCGTGTTACTGAATAAAAAAGGACACAAGGCTCCTGCTTAACTCCAGAATCTAAAAAAAATTTACCATATCATAAATAATAAATAAAAAATTATTAACAATATTTATGGAAAGAGAGAAAAGGTTAGTGTACACTTGGCCCACTTCTAGCACACTTGAGAAGCGAGGACCAATGTGATCAATGCCCTATTTTGTTTAAGGTTTCTTGTCGTATTTTTTTTTCCTTTTCTGAGCCTTCGACAAATTGTTACTTGATTTTCCATAAGCATGAACAAATAGCACACTAGAATAAAGAAAAATAAAACCTCATCAATTCAACTTTTAAAGAAATATTTGTGATCTCATGGCTTGGTTTATAAAAGAATTATTCTAAGGAGGGTTTTTGAATATCTTTTAACGTGTTTTATTGGATTCGTGGAAATATATTAGAAGTAATTCATGCCATAGGACTTAATTTACTAGATAATTTGATTTATATAATAATTGGGTTTAAATAAAGTATGTTTATGGTGGATCTATATCAGTGTTCTAAAAAGTGCACATAGGTGGCGCCGATGTGTGGCTATTCATGATGCTTTTCAAAAACGGAACGCATAAGGAGTAGCCGTGGAAATTGGTAAGAATTAGGCAAAGGTCAGACCCAAATATTGAATCCAAAGCATAGAGGGATATAAAGTCTTATCCAAAGTTGAAGGAGTATACCAAAAAGTGGGGACCCGTTCTCTTATCAGGTTCAGAGGTAACCTAGGCACCACGGACGAAGAAGAAATTCTCTCTCCGAATCTTGGGGGAAATATGCACATCCTAAGCAAAGTCCACAACATATTTTAGGGTGAGGTGAGATATTTTAACCCTTTGTATATGGGATTTAATTATTCTTGAAGCCAGTATATCCCAAAGAATTAGGACACTATCACATCTTGCTAATCACTATTATCTTCCCTAAAGTCTAGTATTCTAGACATCAGTGAACTCCAAGAATTGGCCACCAGCTTAGAAAGAGAAAATATAATCTCAATGATCCATCCCTTTTGTTCAAGAAAAGGATCGTAGCTCCCTATTGTGTACTCATATGAATTAAACCCTATCCAAGAAACTAGTGAATTTTCTCTCAAATCTCTCTCTTCTCTAATTAAGTCCTATTATATGGTGCTCAGGTTATCAACGTGGTCCTTAGAGCTAGGTCAATAGTAAAATCTATCTCCTTACTCAGCAGTAACCCAATGATCTCTTGAAATACGTCAGTAAACTTCTAAAAAATTAGAATAAAGTCTAACAACATAGTGTCTGCCTATGAAGTATCTTCCTTTATGTGATAAATATGTGTATATGACCCTCCCTTAGGTTGTGGCATCTCATAAAGTACATCTATCACCCTATAATAGAAAAACTATAGACTTCCCAAATCAGTCCTTACTAGCATATTATTTGGATGACCACTACATCCCAAAGATAATATCATATGAAGATATGTCCAATTCGCAATAAACATGATGAATAGGTTTACCCATCCTTGGTGACCGAGGGAAAATTCTAATAAAAAATAAATGCACAGAACCCGTTTCAAATAAAATATGCCCCAGAGTCCCATAAATGAGAAACGTATGCTTAATTACCTACATTAGTGCATACTTATCCCTCGGAGCGACATGATACACACGCCCATACTAAAATGGTGACTAACCTTGCCATTGGGCTAGGGTGGTGCCAGTAAGGATGGAATTTTTAGAGATGGTGGGGTCAGTAGTTGATGAAGTTGGTTTCATGGTGTCTAATATCCCTATTGTCCTCTTTGAGACTAGGCACCCTAATTTCCCTTAGGTTACCTCTTAGTTGCATGTCCGACTTCACTTTAAGCGAAGAACATTCTAGAAAACATCCTCAGTTGATGCATTAACTGATGTTGTCCCTCTTGACTTCTGCCCTACTAAATATGATGTTGACCTTGGTGTGTCTACTATCCTTGGCCTTGATGGACCTAATGACAACGATCATCATGCCCACGTTTCGCTCATGGAAATGATCCTTATATCGTTCCCTCATTAGTTATTAGTCCTCTTGTGTATTAAATGACTCTCTCCTATCACCTCCTATCTTGAGTGCTTGGCTAGACTCATTTCTAGACTTCTTATCTCCTTTTAACTTCTAAAATTAATGGTGGTCCTGACAATGAATCAGGGAAGCATTCACCACATAAATGTACATTATCTAAGTTGGGTTACCCATAACACCTGTTTGAATCTCCAAGTCAATAGACTGATGAATCAGTTAATTTTCTTTGCATCGATGTCCACTTTGTATAGTACAAACAAAGAGAGGCCATAAACTCCCTATCATACTCAATAATTGTACAGTCACCCTTCTAGATAAAAATACTTATGCCTCAAATCTGGTCGAAAACTCTTCAATTTTAATAATACTCCTATTCTCAATGATGGTAGTAAACTCCCACCACTATAATGCAACCCCATCATATTAGAGATGAATAACATTATCTATGACAATTATGGAACTCAACTGTTGATAAAAAAAAATAGTCTGTTGACGTAGACCTATTATATGAAGACACGTGTCATCAAACATGGCACAAGTTCAAGTACCGAGCTGCTCAATGTACCGAGAAAATTATTGGGAAGGCCAAACAATCGGACATATTCAATGTTTATTGTATTACATTCATTTCTTACCATGTACAGATGTAAATGCCCATTCGATAAAGGCATACTATCTATTTACGTTGACAACCCAAAGGCTATAAATACATTGTAATACCCTCTTTGCAAGGTAAGCGAACATAATCGAGATCAAGGCAAGACACCCAGTAATACAAACCAGTGGACGTAGGCCATTTCCTTAAGGCTGAACCACTTTAAAAATCTCGTCTTATTTCTTTACTCATTTTTATATGTGAATAATTAATTAGATCAAATCTAGATTTTTACATCAACAAATTGGTGTCGTCTATGGGAAATGACTATACATAGCATTTTTCACCAAAAACTCATCATAAATGGATGAAATACCAGAATCTAGCAATAGGAATAATGAAGGAAATACTCCTAACCCTTCTGCCCCTCCAAATTCAAGCGATATAACAGGAATCTTGACAAGCTTATCCAGGGGACAAGAGGCTATGCAAGAAACTATGCGACATTTCATTCAGACTTTTCAAAATGGAGCATCTGCCCAGACAGGCCAAACAAGCGTCCAGAGGAGCATGCATCCACCATATTTATGATAGCCTTGATATATGTCACGATCCAGACATACTGAATTCAATTATTTTGGGAATTGAAGTGATCCATCCTATTGCCCCGATGCAACTTCCCCTATAACAATTTTGAATTCTTAAGAAGACATCACTTTAATTCCAGAGAGACCAAGTGCTCTGGAAAGGTTGAGCAGAGCTTCTCCCTTCGACCATTTGGGTCCCAGGAGGAACAAAAATCCTCCTCGATTTGCGTTGATAAATTCTCAATGACCAAATGATTTAAGGGAAGAACCCTCTCTAAAGAAACTTTATTAAGGGATCTCCATTTATACAAGCAATTGTGGATTTTCCTACACCAACAATGTTCAAGGCTACTGTGGTCACACCGAAGTATGATGGAAAAATAGATCATGTCCTTCACATAGAGTAGTCCCAGGAAGTAGTCGATATTTATGCGGTCCCGCATGAAATGAGGTGCAGGCATTCTCAGGAACCATTAATGGATCTGCTTAAATATGGTATAATAGCCTTCCTCGGGGGTAGATTGCAACCTTAAACCAACTGGCAGAGCTCTTTATAGGAAATTTCTATTTTGGTGCAAAGCTAGTTAAAAGTGTAGCACATTTGTTGACTGTTAGGAAGAAAGTAGGTGAAAGTACCAAAGATTAGATCACTTGTTTTAACAATGATAAACTAGAGGTAATAGACTATGAGGAGAAGAAAACCATCACATCTCTCATGAGTGGTCTTTTTCTAGACAAGTTGTATTACACTTTAGCCAAGGATTCCCCTAAATCCATGGCTTAATTGATGGCACAAGCAGCCAAAATTATGAATGCCGAGGAGGTTATAGCTGCGAAAAAGAATGCTGAGGCAAAGGCGAAAGCTTAAGGTGAAGGTAAGTCAGAGAGGAAAGATCACTAGAATAATGGTGGGAGTAAGCAGTCGAAGGGCAAAGAAAAATTGGATCATTTAAGGAAGTATACAAATTATACTCCCTTAAAAGTTGATATAAATCACGTTCTGGAGGATATCAAGAATAGCAAGTAACTGAATTGGCCAAGAAAACTAAGGACAACTCCCGAAAGGAGGAATAAATCCAAGTATTATGAGTTCCATAAAGATCACGGACATACAACCAAGCAGTGTGTAGATGTCCAGAACGAGATAGAGGCACTAATTAGATGAGGAAATCTGAAAAAGTTTCTTAATCATCAGAATGGTGGGAAGACCAACAACAGAGCTCGATAGAGATCCAAATCACCTTACTGACCAAGAGAAGATAAGAAAAGGGACCATGAAGATGAGCCTGAAGATGATCCTGATCTCCCAAAAAGGCCAAGACAACCTGAACGTGAGGTATTTTCGATTCATTTAAGTTCATTTGATTGTAACATGATTATAGGTGGAGAGACAGGAGGGGGTAATCATACCGCTAAAAGGAAAGCTTAGAAGGACATATTTTTATAAATGTCCATCACAATTAATTATGTCATATACCGTTACAACCGTCAAAGAAGTTCAAGAGCAATCTACATCAAGACCAATCCGAATATATCAAGGGTTTTCATCAAAAAGCCTCCGCAAAGTTTACTTTAGCAAGGTTATGTTTTAAATACCTTAACTTTTCACTTAGAGCTTTGGGATATTTTTCAAAATATTTTCTAAGTGTTGGAGAGGACTTTTTTGTCAAAATTTGAGAATGAGTATTTTTTCTAAGTTCTGTAGCTTCCTCGATTTTGACGCTCAGATCGTTCAAGCGAGATCACATCTCGTTCGAGCGACATTGAGATGTCATGCGATGTCGTTCAAACGACACACGCATCTCATTCGAGCGAGGTTTCCTTTCCGTTCAAACGATCGAGGCGTCATAATTTTCTATAAATACCCATTAAATGTTTTTGTTTTCATTAAGAAGTCCTAGCATTTTGAAAGAAAGAAAATTGCGAATATGCAGAATTCTTTTGACTTCTTTTTTTAGGGTTTTCATCCCTTTTGTTTTCAATTCAAAATAAATCCCATATTCTTTGGTGATTTGTTTTGGTGTTCAAGAACACACTTTACTTTTGTTCAGTCTTTGTGGGGAAATCTCTACAACCGGACAACTGTGTGCTATTATAGAGGGAGTCATTGTGAAGATTTTAGACTGTGTGTCTGGACTGCGCGTCCTTATGGTATAGCTGTGTGTGAACCATTGCTGATTTATTTCTAGTTGTTTCTTTAGAGGTTTGACAAAGACACCGTGCATTACTCTTGTGGGCGAAAGCAAGATGGTATGTAAGTCAATGGTCTTATAAACTTGTCAGAGTTCTAGAAATAAAAGGTTTTGCCCTTCGGGGATTTTTCCTAAAATTTTGTATCGCATAATATATCTTATTTGGTTTGATATGTAGTTGCATGTTTAGGGGCTGAATTAATTTGGTTTAAAAATGGACTCTAATTAAATAAGGTTAAATTTAAATATTGAAAATCAATTTAATCAATTATCACACACCGCATTTATTCGTTTTACAAAGCTTAAATCAATGAGGCTCAAGCTTGTTCCTATAAATAAGCGAATAAATCTGGCAGAAAAAGATCGCCTAAGGAAAGTTAACAAAGATAAGCTGGTCATTAGCTTTTCTAAAAATGATTTGGAAGGAGTCTTGTATCCTCATGGTGATCAAAATGAGAATGAAGGTTGTAATCATTTCGAGAGTGCTGGTTGATAATGGTAGCTCAGCATACATCATGTTTTACCCTTGTTTCAATAGTTTGAACTCGAAACTTGGTTAGTTGGAACCGTATCACAGGGACCTCATTGGGTTTTCTGGAGAAATTTTTTTTCCACTTGGAATGATTAAGATAGGCATGTTGATTGATACCTAGCCAGTTAGCAGAACAAAGAAGATACGTTTCTTTATGATGGACAAGAATGTCCAGTCAACCTATAATATAATTATGGGAAGAGTAGGCATGAAATTTTTTAAAGCAGTTCCATCCATAGTACATCAGTGTTTAAAGTTATCGACCAACTTTAGGGTTGGAGTCGTAAAGGGAGATAAAAAAGTAGCTCGGGAATGCTACTACTCATCTGTCGAGCAAGAGGAATTGGAGGATGCTAAGAATAAAATAACCACTTATAAAGTTGATGAATTTGATAAGTCTTATATTAAAACCTTAGACCCAAGAGATGAAACGGAACTCGTTAAAGGATAAGTCATGGAGGCAACATTAATTATTATTCTGGATGACGAGCAACCAGAAAGAATAACTCAGATCGGTGCTTCACTTGATCTGGTCCTGAAGCAAGATCTAGTAGCATTTTTTAAGCAAAGAAAATAGGTATTTGAATGGAGTCACGAGGATATCCTGAGGATAGACCCAATTTCTTATGACACGAGCTCAATGTCAACAAAGAGATCAAACTAGTGAAGCAAAGGAGAAGAGTCTTTAGTCCGGAAAAGAACCACGCTATTCAAGAAGTGGAAAAGCTGCAAAAATCTTCTTTCATCAAAGACGTGAAATATCCAGATTGGTTGGATAATGTTTTGATGGTCAATACGAAAAATAATAAGTGGAGAATGTGTGTGGACTTCATAGATCTGAATAAAGCTTTCCTGAAAAATCATTTTCCTTTGCCCAAAATAGATCAGCTAGTGGAAGCAACTTCAGGACATGAGGTTCTAAGCTTCATGGATGCTTATTCTGGATACAATCAAATTAAAATGAAGACAGAAGACAGAGAAAGTACCTCTTTCATTACTCCCCGAGGAACTTGTTCTTATAATGTTATGACTTTTGGTCTTAAAAATGCTGGTGCTACATATCAGCGGCTAGTAAACAAGGTATTTGCGGAGAAGATTGGAAAAAATATGGAAGTATATGTCGACAACATGTTGACTAAAAGCAAGAAAGTTGTTCATCATATAACTAATTTGAGCCAAACATTGATCAATGGGAGAAGTACCAGATGAAGCTTAACGCGACCAAGTACATTTTTAGCATATAGGAAGGCATGTTCCTCCAATATATTATGAATCAAAGAGGTATTAAAGCAAACCCTGACACGATAAAAGCCTTGCTGGAGTTATAATCTCCAACCACCAAAAAGGAAGTGAAAAGCCTTATGGGGCGTGTTGCAGCTCTCAATAGATTTGTCTCCTGAGTAACTGATAGATGTCTTCCATTCTTTAAGGTTCTCAGAAAGACCTTTGAGTGGAACGATGAATGTGATAAGCCATTCTTATAAGTGAAGAGATACTTTGGGACACCTCCTTTATTGTCCAGACTAGTAGTGAAGAAAAACTATACTTGTACTTAGCTATCTCGGAAAGTACAGTCAGTTCAGCCTTGATAAGAATAGAAGATGGAGTGTAAAAACTGGTTTACTATACTAACAAGGCATTCAGGGGAGCTGAAATCAGGTATCCAAAATTGGATAAAATGGCGTTGGCATTAATGGAAGCAAGCAGGAGAATGGAACCATATTTTCAAGCCCATACAATAGTGGTATATACTGACATGACACTGAAACAGGCTTTACATAAGCCATAAAAGTCTTGAAGATTGATGTATTGGGTAGTGGAGTTAGGGAAATATGACATTATCTATGAGCCAAGGTCCTCTCTCAAAGGATAGGCAGTGGAGGATTTCATTATTGATTTTACCTACCTAGATGCCTCTGATCAATAAGGAGCCAATGTAGAGCAACTCGAGAATACCTCCGATCAACTCCCAATAACAGAATTGCCAGAAGTGATGGAAACTAATCAACTAAAATCCTCTGGTAAAGTACAAGAGCTGAAAAAGAAGTATGAAGAAAGTAAGGAAAAGATATTCCATAAAGGAATTCTGTCAAATCAAGGGTTTAATGATAATATTCCTATATGGAATTTATATGTCGATGGTTCTTTATGTACAATAGGCTGCGGAGATGGAATTATTCTGAACAGTCTAGATGGG
The DNA here is from genome assembly GCA_949130495.1 of Sambucus nigra. NCBI lineage: Eukaryota > Viridiplantae > Streptophyta > Magnoliopsida > Dipsacales > Adoxaceae > Sambucus > Sambucus nigra. Next base: position 118,442,186 of record OX422213.1, read on the forward strand.
ATAAACATTGAATATGCTCGACATTTCCAATTCCAAGATTTTAATAACGAAGTTGAGTATGAAGCCGTGATTATGGGCCTCAACTTAGTTAAATCATTGAATGCTAATCAAGTTGTGGTATTCAGTGATTTGCAATTAGTGGTGAATCAGATGCTAAGTCTTTATGAAACAAAAGTGGAGTTCATGTCAAGGTACTGAGCCAAAGCTTTGGATATTGTAGAAAATTTGACAGTTATTCAGGTGGTTAGAATATCTAGATGGGAGAATGTAAGGGAAAATGCACTTACTCGATTAGCCTTAGCTACTCGCACCTAGCTATGAAGAACAATCCCCATTGAAGTACTTGCGAGAAGAAGTATTAATGAAGACCTCATGGTGAATTTTATTTCCTTGGATATGGGACCATCTTGGATGGATCCCATCAGGGCTTATATTGAAGAAGGTATTTTACCAGCCGACCTACTTGCAGCCAAATAGTTGAAGTACAAGGCTGTGAGATATGTTTTGAATAATGGAATCTATACAGAAGATGTTTGATAGCTCGTTTGCATATGTGTGTTCATCCAGCAGAAGTTAGGGACCTAATAGAGGAAATTCATGAAGGATCTTGTGGTGCTCACGTAGTAGGAAGAAATATACTGTAGAGAATGAATATGCAAGGGTATTACTGGCCAAAAATGCGCGTTGATTGTATGAATTATGCTAAAAAATATGACAAGTGTCAAAGATTTTCTACTATACGAAGAACTACTCAAGCATTGCTAACACCAATTAATTCACCTTGGCCATTTTCTATGTGGGGAATAGACTTAGTTGGTCCTCTGCCGACTACAAGAGGACGATTCAAATATTTGGTGGTTGCTGTTGATTACTTCACAAAATGGGTGGAAGTTGAACCACTCATCGATATGGCCTATGAAAGATTCTATCAATTCATTTGGAAGAATATCATTTACAGATATGGTCTGCCCCATTCCTTTATCACTGATCATAGTACCCAGTTTGACAATGACGAATTTGCAGCATACTGTCTATAGTCCAACATTCAAAAAGTCCATTCGGTCCCAGGTCATCCCCAAAGTAATAGGAAAACAGAGGTGACAAAAATAACTCTACTAAATGAGTTGAATAAGATATTAGATGATGTAAAGGGGAATTGGATTAACGAGTTACAATCGGTGTTATGGGCTTACCGAAAAACTCCCCGAACACCAACTGGAGAAACCCCTTACATGTTGGCTTTTGGGAGTGAAGAAATAGTCTAGCCTATCGACACAAGAACCTATCTTATCCAGGAATCCATACATGTAAAATTTGATGAAACTAACTAATATTCCCTTTAAAATCATGGATTACAACCAAGTTTGAAATAAAGTGGAAACCCTTTATGCAGGATCAATGAAGAACCTACACGAGGAAGAAATTATAGTAGAAATAAATTAACACATCAATATCTTAAAGTGTCATGTCTATAAAAAAAATATGTTGCAACATTATCGAACCAAACATATTAACATCAAACACCACTTTTGACGAGATCACTTACAAAAATAGGATGTGAAACTTTACCTTACTTATAAAACAAACAACGTTACTGATATCTTTACAAAATCTCTTTCTAAAGATAGGATTTGCATTATCCAATGTGACCTTGGCATCATAACTACAAATGACATTGTTTATAAACCTCTATAACACTACTACATTACATGCATACAATGCACTTATTCCTTTATTTGTCACACTAGCCATCCTTTGAGAAAGTTTTCTTTCACACACACTAAAAACACTGGATGTCCACAAAATACACATTCAAAATCACTCCTCGGCAAAAAATCAAAATCTCCAATATCTAATCCTCAGAGGTAATTTAAATTTAGAAATACCAACCATGACTTTAAATTTATACCCTGATATGATTATCATTTAATCACTGCATAATAAATATTATCGTGGTATGATTCTTGCATGATTAATTATTGTAATTCCATTATTACACTCGTGACAAATACGATATATTACTTACCTTGATTATTAAGACACATGATATTAAATGATATTGTCTCCTAGTATTTTTAGGCTTACTCTCTTTTGTAGTATGTATCAAGAAAGTTGTCAGAAAAGGCCAAGCCTTAATTACATTCCAAAAGCACCCCACCCTTTTCAATAAGGACAAAAGGGTGAGAAATAATGAGCACGAGAAAATATGAGCAACTACAAAAAGGGGGAGAAAATAGTTTTCAAATACCTAGTCTCGATGAAAGGGGATACTTTCAAATATTTTCTCAAATGATATCAATTATATTGTCAACATCCGAACGAGGATATTGTGAAACATAAAGTATTTAAAGTAAAAGTAATTTGTATAATAACAACATAGTTGATATGTGATCATACATTAGTATCTTCTCTCTAAGGTACTTGAGATAAAAACAAGCACTCAATACATGATAAGATATCTTTCAAGTATCATATCATCGATGCCACCATTGCCTAATCATTACATTGAAGATTCAAAGAACTCAACCAACCTTATAAAGTTCAATCAATAAGCATCATAAATACAAACCATAATGATCAAATCGAGTTCATTAAACAAAGCATTAAGAAAAGTTTAAGATCAAAACATCTATAGAAGCAAGTTCTTGATCATATCACACAATGCAACATCACATTTTTTATGCAATCTAGAAGAATGATTAAAGACCAAAAGTCTTTTTAGAATCATGATAATGCTTAGGATCAATTATACAAATGTAAATGAACTTTTTTTATCATGTACATGATCAATGATTGAGTGATAACTGAGCGGTCATGTAAAGGCACTAGTCATTATTATCGGTCCAACTCTCTGGATAAAAAACATTAATTACACTTATTTTATAAGTATAGTGACTAGTTTGGGTATCGAATCCATAGAGAATCTTGCTATAATTTAATCGATTTATTACTTGACAAATAAAAGTTTAAAAGACGATGTAGTTTTGGATTCAGAGACTTAAATACAATTAAAACTATGGAATAAGTTAAGTTGACTACTAAAAATTAACTAAATGAGTTAAGGATCACTCCCCTACTATTGATTAACAAAAAAAATGACGGTAAATGGTCTAAATCACATTTAACTGATCATATTAAATTAAAACTAAACATCAAAAATGAAGAAACTAAACACAAAATTGAAAGAATAAAATTTCAATTAAGTATGGTGACAAGTTTACAAATGTTGTAATAAAGATTTAAACACTAATGTTGCATGAGAAATGAATTTAAAATGTTAAGATACCCTAATATTAATACACAAGTTTTCAATTAAAAGTATTTTATAACAACTCCCTATATTTAAAAGACAAATATCCAATAATGGTTCGGTAATTATCTTAACCCACAAACTTGCCAATAAACATGGTAAACTAACTGCAAAAACCAAATAAAGATAAAGCCTCATCCAACATTCATCCCAACTTGCAAGAAAGCTGATGAAGGATCAAGATCAAGCCTCAAGTCTACAACCCTTTTGTATCTCTCTAAATTTCTTTTTTTGCATTAGTTATATAAATTCTCAATTTGGCCTTTACTTTAGATCATACACATTAACATCTCATCCTTTACTAGTTATACTGCACACACTTTATTTTCAATTAAAAAAAACTCAAAATAAAGGAAAAGCGGGACCCACCTATAAATTTCGACGGGATTATTCACCACATTTTTCAAAACCAAAAATATATTTTCTACACCCATGCATGTAATAAACTCCCATTTGAATCTATGGGATAAACCCCACATTGTGCCGCATGCGAACTACATGGATTTTGATGCCTTTATATTCTACATAGGTGTTTCGGGAAAAACCCGAGACTTGAGTCCTATTTTCCAATTTTCATTCTTTTATTTTATCTATATATTATTCATACATATCATGCTTGTGATTCATACTTGCGCATATTATCGAACAAATATTATCATTTCATCATAATGATCAATATTTCGATCAACGCACACATATAATATCTTTTAATTATTATTTTGGCAACATTCCTTTGGATGACCTCAATCTATCTTTTCCATGATATGAGTCGAGAGATTCCGATCTCCATTTATATTTATTTTCACACACACTTCATGGAGAAATTAAGGAAAATAGTAACATAAGCTCATGATAGACTAAAAGGGTGGAATGGGTGCCTAAAACCTTCCCATTCCGTAACCTAGCCACCGAGCCTTTGAACTATTTGTTTCGTAAGCATCAGTTTATCTTTGATGCCACTCTCTTTAGGCGATGACATTTTCTTTTGCATATATTGTGAAAAATAAGCTGGTGACTCCATCTCTTTACTTCACCCCACATCAACGAAGGCCGAAACGCTCCTAGAAAAGGGCACGAGACCTTCTCTCCCTCTCACCCCGTGCCCACGCGAGCACCGACCCCCGAGATAGAGGAAAATCAGAGGGATGGACGCAGTTACTATATATACCAAAACATTGGGAAAAACTTATAGATATGTGAAAAAAGACCTCTATAGGTGGGAATCGATTTCCAAAATGTGGGAATCGATTCCCTTTATAAGAATCAGCAATCTAGTAGACTTGGAAAAGGTCTGGGAATCGATTCCTAAAAGTGGGAATCGATTTTGTTATTAAATGATCTTTAATGCATGGAACTTGGAAAAAGGGGGAGTCGATTCATGAAAGGGGGAATCAAACCCCAATGTGTCGGACTTCAATCTTCTTCTTTGAATCTCAGTTCTTTCACGAGAGCATCAAGAGGGAAATAGCATATCTTTTTAATTCAAACTCTAAATGATGCACGGTCCACGACTAAGTAAAGCTAATTTGATGAGTTAAAAAAACAAATGTTGTCCATTGCTAAATTATGAAGTTTGAAATTATGAAAATTCCCTTGAAGTTGAGTCATGAGATAAAACTTTTCTATATTCTAACCAAACTTCATGCATAACATCCCCAACACCTATAAAAGATCAATTAGACCTTTCGAAAGATATATACAATTAAAATTTAGGTAATCTAGTATAAAAGACTAATTATAGGTGATGAGGGGTGTTATTGGAAAGTTCGAAGCCGAACGAAAGACATCCCAATCACCTAGCAAACTGGAAAATGGTTGTTCTATGAATAGAGGAATGGTGAAGTAGTGATCGGGTAGACAACTGAGCGACTTATGTCAACATGGGAGTACAATGACTATGTAAAGGAAAACACCCCACCTCGATTACCAATGTTCCCAGCTTTGTCAAACGAACATCAATCAAACCATTTGACTACTAAGGCTTTTGCCAAAATGCCATTAGTTCAAATAACAAACATGTTCCCTATTAATACGGTTAGGAATAATGTCGTACATGCAAGGTGGTAATATATGAAAAAGCTAGAGACGAACATGTATCTTTTTTAATTCAAAATTGTCCTAACGTGCATGCTATGAATTATTAAATAAGTTGCAAAGGATGATTTTATAAATGCTCTTATAGTGTGAGAAAAATAAAGCTCATAAGGTCTGTAACTCTTTGTAATTATTCTTTTACCTATATAAATAAAATAAAATTACCACTATTTACACCGTGGACATAGGCTGATCCCGATTGAACCACATACATTGAGTGTCTAATTCTGTTCTCATCTCTTTCACTTGATTTTGAATGTAAAAATTCTAACCTCATTGTCTTGTGTGTTTACATTAAATTTTCACCTCAATATAATTGTCATTGTTTGTGGGAACAATAGTTTCTTAGGTTGTGAACTAGACTCAAGTGGCACGGGCTATCGATGGCCCCAAAGATCAACAATAATCCATTCATTACAAGCTTGAGGAGATCCTAAGATACTTACTAACCACTCCACTGCCAATACCAAAGAAATAGGTAGACTAGGCTCCTCGCACCAAGAAAACATGGAGAATTAAATACACAAGTCACCTTCACCTCATATGAAGCTCTCCTCCACCATTAGTTTAGTGTCGGTAACCAGGTAGGTAAAAATCCCACCAGTCATCAAAAATGTTGGAGACAGTGGATGAGAGTGTCCTTTTAGTTGATAGGTCATGGAGTACTTAATGTCATCTAACTTCAAGCTCCATAAAATGGATTCCTTCGATGGAACCACTGATCGAAGGGACCACATAGATAACTATGGGCCCCATGTGGACTTCCTAGACAGCCTAGACCAGATCATATGCAGAGTGTTATCCATGAAACTAAAGGGTTTAATAAGAACTTAGTTCAACCGTTTGCAAAAAAATTTGATCACAGGAAGACTTAAACAGCTCTATGCACGCTTCCTTCATTATTTCATCGAGAGTCGAATACGTAGGAAGATATCAGACCACCTATTCAATATTCTTTAGATAAAGGAAGAAAATATCAATAAGTATGTGAAAAGGTTCAATGATGAACTCCTCGATACTCATAAACCATATGAGAAGGTGTTCGTATTAACTTTCTTATGAAGGTTATACAATAATAACATGAACTACTCCATACCGAAGAATTTTCCCACCGACATGACAAAGCTTATGAAGAAAGTGAAGAAAAAAATACGCAGTGAGAATATGAGTAGGAGTCAATAGTCAATCCATCAAACCATATATTTTGGTGAAAGGACAATTTAAGGATAAGTAAAGGAGGCAAAAGTTCACAGAGAGGGGAAATCAAAGGGTGAATCAGACTTACACAAAGCAATTCACTTCCCTCAATACGACCATAGGGCGAGTGCTGAACATTATAGATAACCCGAAGATGTTGACATGTCATGACATAATAAATAACAGGCAACTCAAACCTAATTCTAATCCATATGGCCAGTTTATCGAGACTATGGGCATGACACCAATGATAGTCTCAACTTTAAAAGTGATATTTTTTGGGAATTTGTATAAAGAAGGAACCCCAACACGATGAATGGAGCAATAAGCGATGGGATGATCGAAGGAAAAGTCGATAAAAAAATAGAACTAAGACAATAATAATGAAAGGAAGTTATCATAGTCGAAGGAGGAAAAAGGGTAAACAAGATCTATAGTGGATTCGCGATCGGGGGAGAATTGACATCGGCTCAATGAGCATACTAGAGATAGAATAAAGTATTGTTTGGGGTAAAAATAGGGAAACTTGCCAAATATTAGAAGGATATAACCTTCACTCCAAAGGACTCTCAAGACCTGATCACTTCCCATAATGATCCCCTTTTGATCACAACTGAAATCTTAAACTAACGAGTCGATACTAGCATGGTAAACATGGGAAGTTCAATATATTTTATCTATTTTGAGTTTTATGAGAAGATGAGGCTTGCTGGAACAATTGAAGCCAAAAAATTGCCTACTCTTGGAATTCTATGAAGATCCCTTATGTGTCGAGGGTGCAATCGAAATCCCATTCATAATAGGGAAGGGTCCAAAGTAAACCACTCTAGAAGTGTAATTCTTGGTAGTGAGATATCCATCATCTTATAATGTGTTGATCGAAAGAATAACCCTAAGAAGATTAATGAAGTCTCATAAAATCCCTTACCATTCGTTTCCTAACAGCGAGCTGGACAAGAACAGTACGTGAAATCCATTTGCTAACCAAGAGTTGCTACATTTCATCCTTGAATAAAAAGAGAGAAACTTTCAACCACGGGAAGAACCGACCATGGGATCTCTAGTTAAAGACCCGATATCGATTTTGCTATATGACAACTGTTTAGAGAGGGGTATACGTGGAATCCTCACTAATTGATAATAAAATAAAAGAATTAGTTTTCTTTTTAAAAGGGCACCACAAGATATTCCCATTAAGACAGAAGGATATTCCAATCATTGATACCTTGGTAATGACCTACCAGTTGAAGGTGGATCTAATTAGTTGACTAGCGAGGAAGAAGAAGAGATCATTCACGTACGAGAGGAACCAAGCCACCCATATTGAGGTCGGTAAATTACATAAACCAAGTTTTGGTTATGATATTAAGTATCCCGAATGGTTATCAAACGTCATCGTGGTTCAAAAACTGAATATAAAATGGAGATAATGTGTTGACTATTCAGACACAAATGAAGCTTGTCAAAAGGACTCATACCCTCTGCTAAGGATCGACGACTTTGTGGATGCCAAGACTGGGCACAAAACCTTTTTGTTTATGGAGGTTTATTCTAGATAGGATCAAATCCAGATGCACCCCGACAATGATGAGAAAATATACTTCATGATTGACTGGGGATGTATTGTTACCTTGTAATGACATTTGGTCTGAATAATCTAGGGTCAACTACTAGATGCTAATCAATTGGATGTTCGAGGACCAAATATGGAAGATAATGGAGGTGCATGTTGATAATATGTTACTAAAGGTATTGAAAGGAGAGGATCATGTAACTAACTTAGAGGAGACTTTTATAATTCTTGATCATACAGAATGAAGGTGAGCCCCAAAAAATGCTCCATTGGGGTAGCATCAAGGAAAATTTTAGGATTTATGGTGACAAAAAGGGGGATAGAAGATAACCCCAAGAGGTTTAAAAGATACTGAATATAGGAAGCCCAAAGATTATGAAGGAAGTACAATCACTAATTAGAAAGTTAGCATAATTAATCCAATTTGTAAGAAAATCGATGAACTAATACATGCGTTTCTGGACTTTGAAGAAGGCGTTCATCTTGACTAATGTCTATGAACGAGGATATTAATACTTGAAATATTACTTGATAGATGTCCCACTTCTATCGAAGCTAATACCTAAAGATGAATTATACCTTTACCTCATCATTTATGAAATGGCAGTCAGTTCGATCTTGATCTGTGACAATCTAAGGGTTTAGTGACAAGTTTACTATGTGAGAAGAGTAGTACTAAGGATATAATAAATATACTCGATGTTGAAGAAGCTATCATTTGTGCTAGTCATGTTAGTCATACAATTAAGGTCGTACTTCCAAGCCTATACCATTGTCATCCTAATTCACTAACATCTCAAACAATTCCTTCACAAACTAGAGGTCTCCGAACGATTCATGAAGTGGTCAGTCGAGATCGAGGAGTTGGAAATATGCTACAAACCAAAAGTGGTGGCTCAGGGTTAATCCATCCCGAATTTCATTACAAAATTTACTATCCCTGAGGGGGAGATCACTACCCCAAAATATGTGAAGGAAAGTAGATATGGGTAGTCTATGTGGATAGCTCCTCCAATAAAGGGGGTTGTGGAGATGGGATGATTGTAAAGATGCTTGAAGGGACTTGCATGGTGTATGCACTAAATTTGAACTTAAAAGCATCCAACATAAAAACTAAATAGGAAGAGCTGATCATGTGAAAAAACTCATACTATCCGTCAAATCCAACTAGGTACAGTTCCTTGGTAACTCCAAACATCGTCGTTTAGTAGGTGATGGGTGAGTATGATGCCAAAGAGAAGAACACATTGACCTCCTTGAAACAGTTGCAAAAAGTATAAAGATAGTTTAAAAGGTTTACCATCCAACATATTCCAAGGGAGTGTAACAAAAACTTCCACCACCTATCCAAGTTGGCATCAATGGACAAGGTAATCCCCTTATGGAAATGATGGACCGACGGAGTGCTCATATTGAGGTAGAAAATGCTATCAGTGTTGTAGAACAAGAAACTAGCTTGATGGATCAATAATTTTAGTTGATAAAATGAGTACTTTTAGAATATTCGGTGGAGGTAAGAAACGTGAAAGTTAGGGTGACTAAGTACCTATTGTATGAAGGGGTTTTATACCTAAGGGGGTATGCTCGAACCATCTTCTGCTGCATTCATCCCACGTAGGTAACGACAACAAAAGCATGACTCCATAAAGGTTCTTATGGATGAAACACCGTTAAAAGAAGATTCGCTCAGATAGAATGGGGTTACTACTAGCTAGTGATGAGAAAATATATAGAACAATACGTCAAAAAGTACGACTGATGTCAAAGGATTGTGAAGGATATAATGAACCAACTGAGAAGTTATCAGCGATCATCTCCCCTTAATTGTTCACCTTATAGGTAATGGAAATACCTCGTATGTTTTCGACTGGGATGTGTCAATGTAATTTATTATTAATGGAAACTGACTATTTTACTAAGTGGATGGAGGCAGAGCCACTAGACGTGATCATTGATTAGAAAGTGCATTCATTTATTTGGAAGTTAATAATTAATCAGTTCGTTATTCTTCACGAGGCATTTTGACAGTATTAGGATCGATAATTTCTGCAATAAGTTCAAAATCAAGCACTAGCATCTTTAAATGTTCAATTTAGATTAACAAACTGAATGTTCCTTCATGGGTTTAAAACATAAGTCACCGACTCTAAATGACTCTGGGTTGAAAAGATAGTGTCTGTCCTATGGTCCGACCAATCAAAGATGAGGGGACTGATAGTGTCCACACCTTTTGATTTGACTTATGGAATCGAAGTCATAATATTAGTTAAACCATATGTGCCAAGCTTGAGGGTTAACTATTTCAATTAAGAATAGAATGGAGAACGGCTTCAGAGAAACCTAAACCTCCTAGACAAGCGTAAGGAGGAATAACCATTAAGGATGGTTGTGAAACAACAAAAGGAGTCCTGATACTAATTCGAACAATGAAAAAATGATCCTTATAGGTTGGCGACCTAATTTTTGGGCATATGAAGTAATTAATTAAAAATCCTAGCAATAGAATGTTAACCAATAATTAGGAGGGACCTTATATGGTTGTGCGCATCATATGACCAGGAACGTATGGACTCTGACACAATTGGGATCACGTCCTTCCTCGTTTAGTGACCTAAAGCACCTTTTAATAATTAGGAAAATTTGATGTTTTACTACTAGTGAGGATGATCATCAATAAGAAAATCAAGGTCAATCAGTGACCTAAAGCACCTTTTAATATTCGTTGATTCTTTTTTCATAATAGTTGTTTAATTCATGCATTTCCTTTTTCTATTTTTTAAAGATGTAACTCAATGCATCACTGCAATTACTAAAATGAAGTTATTATCCAAGTGATATAATTTTCTCCTTTGATTAACTTATCTCCATTAATGAATCTTTTCTCAGATACATCTTACTCGTAGCATACCAGTTATGCACTGTTAAAATGGATGATGCCCGCCTAAGCCTTTGGGTCATACTAGATCTTGAACCAATCACTACATCCGATAAAGGCTCGGAACAAGACACATTATGATATGAATTTTCTAGAATCAAAAGTTTTCATAAAACCAACATGGTTCATCACCAAGTTAACTCCATGCGCACTTAGATCTGATTTAATCCACATAGCGTGGTCGGTGCGAGTATAAATTATGTTAAATACGAGTCAAGAAGGGTTGTCTCCAACCACTCAAGTATTTTTAAATAAAATAGTGGTGTATGGTTCTAATAAGGAAGGAATGTTGAAATTTTGAGAAAAAAAATATTTTAATAAAACTAATGGTCATTTGCAACAACCTTTTCCAATTGACCTTTGAAGTATAAATAACTGGATTTGTCGACTAAGTATAAACAACAACTTTGAGCAACTCAGTTTTTTAACCAAGTAAAAAATAACCTTTATGAATAACTCGATTCGTCAGTCTAGAATAAAAAACCTAAATGAATAACTCAGTTAATCAAAGGAGCATAGACCACCTGTATGAACACCTCGTTTCATCAACTGAGTATAAATGGCCTGCATAAACAACTTGGTTCATCAACCGAGTATAAACAACATTGGTAGTCAGCTCGATTCATCAACTAAGTACAAAAAATTTCTCAGAAGTTACCGACCACGGTACGAATGTCAAGAGTAATTGAATAAGGTCATATAACAGTAACATAGTTTTTAAGCAAGTACCTGAGATATCAGTCTAAAATTATAATAAATAGAGAAGTAATCAGAGCATGTGCTAATAAATAAGGAGAAATCATTGCAATATAAACAAAAAGGTCAGTATGGCCATGCCATTAAGATTACAATGTAAAATTAATATTCAGGACGATGCCAATAAAGCAAATATTAAGAGGCCAAAACCCATATTATAGACCCATAAAAATTAAAATGATTAAAATGCTTGTCAAACAAGGCGATAAATAAGAAAATGGGGTGGAGTAGACGGAGATATATAATTAAGAATTTCACACATCTCCTCATACATGGATATGTGGATATGTTCACCTTCGGAATGCATCAGGGTCTAAGAGCTATTAGAAGCACCAGATACTAGGCATACACATTTTGATCCAAACATGAAGGGAAATTCATCGGTTCCTCTTTCGTCTCACAGTTATTGGGGTTAAATGAAGAAAGATCCCATTCGGGATGAGCCTTTTCACCCAATATTGATATTTTAATACTCGACGTTACTCTAAAAATAAGAAAGACTTTAAGTACCTAAACATCATCAACGGTGCAAAATTCCACTCAACCTTAAATGCCTTGACCTTATTCTTCTCCTTCTCGAAAAATCGTCTCTTCATCTCAGAGAATTCATTCATTAGTTGATCTCTCTCTATAATAATATTGTGTTTCTCCACTATAGTCTAATCCTTGGCCATTTCTCTATTTGCCTATCTCCTCCAATTGTTAGAAAGGGTTCATCGACATCGTTCTTGGACTTTTTTAAGGTCACCAAGTCCGCTTCCATCCCTAAAAGTTTCCTGGCCTCTTCATTATTTCTAGACATTTCTTGGCCATGTAAACTCCCATGAAACTCACCTATAATATATACACACAATTAAGATAAGGAAAAGAAATAATGAAAAATGATAGTTTAGGGAGAAAGTATAGGTTTTTTACCCTTGACCTCAGTTGGATAATTTTTTTACAGTTTTCAGTCAGACCCCCACTCAATTTATCGATGGCAACCCAAAGATAGGCATTTTGGTAGGTTGTATAGTTCTTCTCTAGGTCAACGTAGTGGTAATGGGGTATCCTAGACCCTCCCCCATCCTTAGCTACCATCTCTAACTTAACATATTCCTCCTCATCATAATTAATTAACCTTTGATGGATTAAAGTAGGACTGGTGTCAGTCCTGGCCGGTCTCTAATGTATTTTTACCAATCTCCTCCTCCGGAGAGCATCATCGTCCAACAATTGGATGAATAAAGTATCCTTAATGATGTTGAGGAGATGAACCACTTTAGAAACCGTTGTCTGTTGGATTGGAGGGGGTTCACATCAGCCATCAGAGGGTTCAATTGAGTAGTAGAGGGTCTTGAGGCACTTGACATTTAGTTCATCCTTTAAAATGTTGTGCGAAACCCTTAGTGAGCCCTTTGTTGAAAGACTATATTGATAATAAGAAAGGTAACAAATTGATCAGTAGAGAAAATAAAGTTAATAAGACTGTTCGACATAAAAAAATTATACGTGAGGAACGAGGAATAACACATGCTAAAAGTAGATGAGCAAGTGGTGTGCCTCATCGGTATCAACCTAAAGCCTAAGGTCATCACAGTCTCTCAACTCTTCTCCTCTTTTAATGAATCTAAGATCCTTTAACCTCTATAGATCACAAAGCTCCTTGAATGGTAAATATTTTCTTATATCTTGCTAAACCCTCTTATTTCGGTTCACTAGAATGTCAGGAAGTTCATTGAAGATCCCTGCAAGGGATTAAAAAGAAGAACAATTGATAAAATTATAGGGCTAGTGAATCGGAACACAAAAATATAGAAGTATGACTCATTGAGGTCATGTTTATTCGAGACAATGGGAAAAGTTAACTGAAGACCAACTAGATCATTCTAGTCATCACAATCCTACCCCTCCCCTTTAATATAGAGAAAATGATACCTACAGTTAGTATTTGAGGAAGTATGTGAGGTGATGAATCATTCATGCTTATGTCTATAGGCTAAGGTATAACACCCCCTAAGAAGCCAGGGCCTTATAAATGGAAAACAACCCCTCCATAGTAACATGATTATCAACACTAAATAAATCATAAGATGCAACATGGATCGAATCAAAATTATTTAGGCATTCGGTATAAGTTGGGTGGGGGAAATATTGAGGAAGGCAACCACATTGCAAATAGGTCTCAAAAGAAGAATTCAAATCCCTACATGAAATCAATTCTCATAAAATAAGACTTCCTCATCATAAGCACTCGGGGTGAGATCAGTCTCATCATCACGACGAATGTATAAAGCCCTGACGAGGTAAAATGTTAACACCACCCATTGGTGTCCTCTACGATTATGAGTCTCATGGCCTGATAGGGGACTAACGGATTTCCTAAAAAATCACTAGATTAATGGGGATCAGATTAGATGGGTTGGATTCTCAAAAAAATATTTTAGACTCACCTGGATGATTGGGTATGATGGCATTAGATGAAGAAGCCCCTCGGGTGGAATCCCTCATATCATTGGGTTTAGGCCCTTGGGCATTAACTATATCGATCATGTTTGCAAGAGCCCATTGACATTATAGCCTTTATTGTTAGGGTATATTGAGGGACAGAGTAAATGGCTAATGCCACTAATGATATTGAAATAAAGGAAAATCGAAAGGAACAAATCCTACGATATATGTGTTGCCTTTTGGAAACTGGGATATAAAGTTACTTAATATAGTAAAATAAAAGACAAATCCAAAACTATGATAAGCTAGAATTTTTAAGGAAATAAGTTGAAGAAAGAAAAAATAGATAATGAAATATACTAGTAAGAAATTGGAAGATGACAAACAACGGTTACTCCCGACATGATCAAATACAAAGGGTATGAAGAAAAACGAGTTCCCAAGAACTTATGGAAAAATATTAGAAAATGGAAGGTTGTTTGATTGCTGGAGAAGAAGAAGAGTAAAAAAGAAGACTTTGGTTATATGGAGAGTGCAAAACATGAAAGTTCAAAGTTAATTATTAGGAAATATTTTATACAAAAGGAACATAAACCATTCAAATTCAATGACTTGATGGGAAAAGATCAAATGGACCATAAAGGTTCGATAAAAGGCACGCGTGGTTAGGCTATATGGGTGGGTTCAACGGCCCATGTGAACCTAGGTAAATTTCATGTCATTCACAATGTAATGATTATAGCTATTCACCAGATTGGTATCTTGCATTGGTAATTTTTTACGCCAAATCTAGATCTTCTCATAGAGATTAATGTAAACACAAGATCCATATTGTATCATGAAGAATCAAGAGTAGATCTACTTCCATTCTTATCGTTAAGGACCCCATAAAAGATACCACATGGAATAGACTTCATTCTACTACACATAAGAGTCTTTGGATTATCTCCCAGAACACAATGAGTCTGGGGGTTACTGATGACAGATATTCTTGGCCAATCAAAAGTCAAACGAAGGACACCACATTTGCCTAGTGAATAGAAAAATTATTATTCTACGAATAGAGGAACAATGAAGTAGTTATTGGGTAGATGGTTCAGCATCTAATGTCAACATGGGAGTACGGTGACTATTTAAAGACAAATACCCTAGCAAGGTCAAAAAGGTGCAAAACTTCATTAGGCGAATAATAACCAAACCATTTCAATCATAAGTACCTATTCAATAGGCTATTGGTTCAAACGGCTAAGACATTCCCTATTAACGCGATTGGGAATAATGGCGAACAAGAAATGTAGAAATATATGGAGCAACTAGAGACAAACAAGTTCATTCTTTAAGTTCAAACTCTCCAAACGTGCATGCTATGAATTAAGAAAGATGTTGAAAAGGATGAAAATACAAAGCCTCTTGTAGTGTGAGAAAAATCAAGATCATAAGATACGTGACTCTTTCTAACTCTCATTTTCCCGGAACAATTAAAATAAGCTCCCATGCCTTCACCCCATGGGCATAGGTCGATCCCAGCTAAACCATGTATATCGGGTGTTTTATTATATTTTCATCTCTTTCACTTGATTTGGCATATAAAAATTGTAAATTCATTGTCTTGTGTGTGTATGTTAGATAATAAATAATATGGGAATGCTACAATGCGTAAATATAACGGATTATAAATGCAATATTCGTGACTAATCACACCCACTAACTTATACATTGCTCGTCCCCAGAAATGAAGTATAAACAAATAATATATACAAGATATACCACAAAGGAGTAACAATGTAAAAATTATAACCACTTTCGCGGGAGCGCAATTGCATTTGGCGAATGCAACAATCCCATAACCCCCTAAGTTACCCTAGTGGATGAGTGTTGTGTCATGAGGATTTTCAAGGATGAAATGCAAAAACATCAAGTTTGTTAAAAATTTCCCAAGTAACTAATATTCCAAGCTTAACAACGAAAAAAATGACTTCAAACAAGTTATTAACAAAGCAAATGAGAATCCCTAATAGTCCAAAATTATCAATATCAAAAGAATAAATTCATAGAATTGAAAACTCAAATGTATGTGGTGCGTGGGAAGATGCAAAAGTTATGACTAGGAAATTTTATCTATAAACAAGAGAAATAATTAAAGCATGACACCACTCAATCCTCTCCGGATATTACACTCAACAAATGAAAGGACTCGGAATGGGGTGTAATACACACGGAATATGTCGGCATAAAGCGTAATTAATATGGAAAGAATGGTCACACACATGAAAAAAAAGTAAGAACTCTATTGAAAAAATGAAAAAATCTGTCAATGAATGGATATAGATATTTTAAAGGAGATGAAATGTACTTTAACATGTTATCACAATTGTTATGACTTTTAAATCACATTCACCCTAGGATAATATAAGACTTTTATAAAGTTATGATATTGGTTTAGTTAGGGTAAGAAAATGAAAGGGATATTTACGGATTCAAAGTGCTCGGGGACGACATTCGGGATATTGGAACGTATGAGATATTTCAAAATTGAATATACAAGCAAAGGAAATAACCAAAGAGAGTGATAAAGATTATTGTTCACTATATATATCATAGAATTATTTTTTTCCTTTTTTATTTTATTTTCAATATCTATTTTTTTCTTTTCTTTTCCCTTTAACTTAATTTCAACCACGCAACAAGAACATCATAAAATAACAAGTTAGTTCCCAAATCAAAGGTGAGAAATGTGTATATATGGGTTAAACTCCAATATGGAGTTGGATAAGGGATTTGAGTGATAAAACTAAATGCTAAGACTCAAAGGGGTTGACTAGGGAAATGAGTAGTGTGAGGTCTAGGTCAATATGGGTTAAACAACAAAGATGGCCTATGATCCTTTCCTAAGGTTTACACAAATCTCGAGTCAAAACAATGTTGAAAATAATGCTCATATAATAACTTTCCAAATCAACTCAATTAATGAACGATCAAAGAAATAAAAATGAGATTATTGACAACTTTAATGTTTTTAAGAAGGAAGAGTAACATATATAACACTTAAAAATCAAGAAAATCGTAAATCTTGCTCGATTTTATTGTTCCCGAAGCAGAAAAATATTACCAAATTATAATTTTCCTAACTAATAACCAAACGAGAAATGTTCATATACTCATGAGTTTCAAAGCTTCAATTCAAGACGTTTTTCATAATATTAATGATTTTAGGACTAAAGTCTAATAATTTAAAAAATGAAGAACAATAGCCACTGAATTATCTATTGGATAGGACAATTACTTGATTAATCATCGAATATATGGAAAATGGCCTAACGAAGGTGCAAAATAAGAAAATATTTTCTAAGTTTTCAATTTATACAACAAACACATGCTTGGGAAGAACATAAATTCAATCAATGAAACTTGAAAATTAATTGTAAGCATATCTCGCACCCCCCACTTAAATCAAACATTGTCCTGAATGTAAATTAAGAATACAAGTTAAAGAGAGGGAGAGATAGATACCACCCAATATGGAGTGTTCCCCAGATAATTAAAGTCCATTGATTCTGCAAAACTTGTTAGAACCAAGCATGACAAAAAATAAGAACAAAAAGAATTGTTATACCACTAATATGGTATGGCTTGTGGACCAATCAGAAGAGGACACCAAGACTCATCAACTATAGAAATGATATTCGCACATCTAATAATTAGGTCACCTCAAATACTCATTAGGTCGATCTAGGCAATATGGTTGGACACAGAATTCGAGACAGATCAGTTAACCCCGTTACCTCATAGTAGGCAAACAGAATCAAGGCAAGAAGGTATTATGTGATCGCCTAATGTTAGCAGTGTTCTCACATGGGGGAGATATGGAAATATTACCCCCATATCCCCATAATTAACTTTATTATTATTCTCTCACTAGATTGTAAAATTTGTACCTTCCTAACTTATAATGGAATGACACATGTCCCAATCTTTTCCCTCTCTTCCAATAGTCTCTAAATAGGACACATAGTCCCATATTAAAGAAATCTGAGATATTTTATACACTATTATGCTGTGAAACACTAGAGAGAACTTGAGGTCTTGTACCTTGTACTCATCCATGGATTTTTGCCAAGTAATGAATATAACAAACACCTATACCTACGGATGCAGGCACCGCTTTAGGTTAACCACGTACATTTGGTCTTATTTTTCTTCATCTAATATTTTTATATTTTTTCTAGATTAGCATCTGATTAGTTAATATCTCTTTATCTTATATTATTTATAATTAGTATACTCTTAGTAAGGCTAAATCAATATACTAGTTTAAACGATAATATATTGGCCATCGTCACTTTCTACCAGTGTTGATTTCTAAAACTTAAGGATACCTAATTTTGAAATAGTAGTGAATTTCACTCCAATTCATCTGCGGTCATTTGGTAAGTGTCGGTTAATCTGCTATTTCCATTTAATTCCTTGATTCTGCCATTACATTCGTATTTCCTGATTTTGATTCACTTTTCCTATGATTTTTATTGTTACTCTATTTTTGGTATTATGGTACTCTATTTTTTGCAAATGCTATGAAAAATGGCTGATAACCTGGAAAGCAGTCAAACTGGAGTGGGGGTACCACCCCTTATGCCTCTATGTATTGTGACCTACAGGGGATGTTATAGCATCCACTTAAGGGATAGGAAGCTATGTAAGGGAGCATCAAGCAACTGACAACAAGTCGTTTGGTCAGGAAAAATACGTCCAAGATGAGCCCAATCACCCTAACAAGTGGGAAAACTCTAACAATAGATATGAGATACCATCTGCAGACCCTTATAGGTATTGGGGGGAGATGCACTATGATATAGCAATCGATGTCCTAAGAAGGTTGGATTTAATATCATGAGGTGAGGGAAGTAGCTCCAAATACTCTAGATCTAGGCATGATGAAAAATCCTATAGGTATGGAGTAATGTCCACCGTTAGATTAATGGGGCTTGAAAATGATCAAACTTACACCATTGAGTGACTAAGTGTTCTCAAAATATTAGTAAAGGGTATACATTTTATTGGTTGGGCACAAGAGAAGCATGGGTACATATATAAAGGGAGTCGAGGTATTACCGAGAAGATTCAAGAAGAACTGAAACTAGGAGGGTAGAGTGCTCGTCCAAGTCAAGGTAGATCACGTGAGTTTCAACTAAGGTAGAGTAGACTTATAAGGAAGATATCTCAATTGAAAGTTGAGTTCGAGCAGGGAAGTCAGTGGCAATTAAGTACGGGCAGGAGGAGGATCCATGGAAGGATTTAGGCCTACAATATTGACAGGGCAAGATCATTAAGATGATTAACCCATTATAGAATGTTATTTGCAAAGATATCCATTAATAGAAGTAATTATGAGCTACCCAACATAGAGAAAGTTCAAACCTCCTATTATCACTCCAAATTATGATAGAAAATCGGAACCAATGTCACTTGTTGAGAAATACCAAGCGTCCTTAAATATTTACTCAATTTCTAATGAGATACGATGAAGAGATTTCTCAATTACTATAAGAGGGTCAGGTCGGATTTGGTATAATAACTTGCCTTGAGGGAAAATTTCGACTTTAAAGTAGTTGAATGACCTGCTTGCCAACAATTTCTATTTTGTAACTAATTCTGGGAAGAAAATAGCTCACTTGTTAAGCATTTGACAAAATTCGGATGAAACGACAAGTGAGTTTATCATAAGATTCAACATGGGAAAGATAGAAGTAATTGATTATGGAGACAAGATTTCCATCATCGTCAATTTGAGTAGTCTATTCCCTAAAAAGCTATATTAGGCATTGTTTAAAGAATCATCGAGCAAGATGGCTGAAAAAGCAATGGAAGCAAAGGAGTCAATCCATGCTAAGTTTGATACTAACAACAACTCGAAAAAAAAGGAAAAGTCTAAAGAAAAATAAAATAAAAAGTTGAAAAAGTATGATGAGTATATCCCATCACTACGGGAATCCACCACATCCTCGACGAGATCGGAAGAAGTGATGGCCTCAAGTGGCCTAAGAAATTTAAGACTACACCTAACATAAGGCACAAGATAAAGTATTTAAAGTGTCACAAGGATCAAAAATATAACACTCACACTATTTGGAGTTCAAGAATCAAATAAGGGCTATCATTTGATGAGGAAATTTGGAAAAGTTTGTTCATAAAGGTGGTTGAGCATATAAATTATTGATAAAAAGCCTAGGAGATGATCTATGTCTTCATAAAAAAGTCTAATGATAGGAAGAGTGCTCGATACAAGGACTCTAACGATGGGTCTTATCCAAAATTTTCAAAGAAGACCCAGGAGCTAGTGAATGAAGTTGGTCTAATATCTCTGGGATGTCACTTTATAGATGGAGGTGAAGCAAGTGGTGGAGATGAAACAACAGAGAGGAAGGCCTACCTCAATGAGGTGAAGGCTTCTGTCCATGTTAGGGATATTAATTTTGTCGATGTTATGGAGACTCATCCTGAAAAGGTAAATAAGGATCGTCTTATTGTTGTTTTTTCTAAAGATGACTTGTCTAGTGTTTTGTATCCACATATAGACCCTCTATTATTCACC
Organism: Sambucus nigra; assembly: GCA_949130495.1. Taxonomy (NCBI): domain Eukaryota; kingdom Viridiplantae; phylum Streptophyta; class Magnoliopsida; order Dipsacales; family Adoxaceae; genus Sambucus; species Sambucus nigra. Next base: position 118,463,070 of record OX422213.1, read on the forward strand.
ATGATGGCAAACGAAAGTAGAGTAATGAGAATTCTGGTGGATAATAATAGCTCTACAGATGTGTTGTTCTGTAGTTGTTTCAATAATTGAGAATGAAAGATAGAAAGATGGAGGCCTGCCTGAGGCCTTTTATTAGTTTCTTAGGGGAGAATGTGTACGCTTTAGGAATGATCGAGTTGGAGGTCATCATCAGCATGTGGCCTACCTACCGAACATATATGATACATTTATTTATCTTTAATGAGAACGTCCACTTGGCCTATAATATCAACTTTCGCATGGATTGAATAAGTTTGACATTGTTCCATTTAATGTCCATCAATGCTTGAATTTAACTACAAACTAAGGTTTAGTGAAGGAGAATAAATTGGAAGCACATGAATACTACTACACATCGATAGAAAATTAGGACCAAGAGAAACTGATGACTACCTATCATATCGAGACATTAGAACCATAAGATGAAGATAAGGTGGTCAAAGATGGGGTTATTGAGTAGATAGAGCCAGTCATACTAGATGACGCGTATCCAGAGAGGATAATCTAGATCAACTCTTGATTAGATCCTGCCCTTAAGAAGGAATAAGATAATTTTTTAATGTTCAGAAAGAGAAAGTTTGTCTAGAGTCATGAGGACATACTGGGATAGATCTAAAGTTTCTCTTTCATTCGATTTGTATCATGAAAGATGCAAATCTCATTAAATAGAATGCCATGTTTCATTTACGAGAAGAATACAACCATTGAAGAAGATGTTGATAAGGTGAAAAGACAAACTTCATTGAGGATGTTAAATTATCTAGAATGGCTCTCAAAGATAATTATGGTTCAGAAGAATAATGATAAGTGGCTCATGTGCATTGATTTTACCGACCTCCATAGGGCTTGCTCTGAGGACCATTATGTAGTATCCCAAATTACAAAGCTAGTCGGCGCTCTATTTGGAATGAGATGCTTAATTTCATGAATTCTTATTCAGAGTTCAATCAACTCAGAATGAAACCTGGAGATAAGGAGAATACGTCATTCATCACTAATCGAAGTACATATATAATGTTATGCCCTTTCTGCTGAAAAATGCTAGAGCAATGTACTAAAGACTAGTGAATAAGGCCTTTGAGAGTCATATCAAAAGGATTGTGGAAGTATAGATGGATGATATGATAATGAAAAGATAAAAGTAATAGAACCACATCAGTGGTGAAGCGGGTCACCACCCAAGGTTATTATTAGCCGGCCACAAAGGAGGATTGTGCCAACTAAGCCAAAAAATGAGACAAGTGTCAAAGATATGCCATTATACATAGAAGCCATAGGGTAGGATTGGCATCGATCACATCTCCTTGGACTTTCTCCATGTATGGGATTGATTATACTGGCCAATTATTGAAGAAGAGGGGCAAATTTCAATAATTGGTGGTCGCATTAGATTATTTCACAAAGTGGGTTGATGTTGAGCCATTGGTCGATATGACATATAAGAAGGTATTCCATTTTATATGGAAAATATGATATGCTAGTATGGGATGTCATACACCTAAATCCTGGATCATGGCATGGAGTTTGTTAATAATAAGTTTAAAGACTATTGCATTCGATTGGGAATTAATTAGCTACACTCGGCACCTCCTCATCCTCAGTGTCACGGGTAGACATAGATCACTAATATAACCCTTTTAGAAAGAATGAAGAGAGTATTTATGATGACAAAGGGAACTATCTAATTGAGAAGCAAAACAAACTTTCAACATACAGTATTACTCTAACAATAGCAACTAGAGAGACCCCCTTTATGTTGGCATTTTGATGAGAAACATTGGTGCATACTGAGTTTGGCCTGCCAAGCCATAGAGTACACAACTTCAACTTCACCAAAAGAGACTTACTAACAATACTTTATCTGGATCTGATTGAGGGAGTCAGAGAGACACGACACTTCAAGTGGTACACTACCACCATCGAACAACTCAATTGCATAATAAAAAAGGCAAAGCCAAGCACTCCGAAGGAGGACGATTATATGATTAAAAAGGTTATCCAAAAGGGAAATAATTCCACCTAATTGGCATGGTCCATATAGAATTTTTGTAGTTGTACGACTTGGGACTTATCTAATTCAGACGTTAGAGGGTGAGCCTTTTAAAAATTAATGGAATGTAGAACATTTATGAAAGTATTATCAGTAGTGATGAGCATATTTGATTTTAGAAAAGCAATATACTATGTAAGCACTTTTCATTAATTTGTAATCAATATTAAGTGATCAATGAGAATCAATAAATTCAACCTCTAAACATGTTGCCATTTCAAGTATCCATCATTTATTCAATGCCTACTTCATTGATATGGGTTGTGTGAAAGAAGCCAATGTTTAAGTCACCTTAAAGTCGAGCATATAAGAATGAATGCAATCAACACCACACTTCATCTATAGCCTCGTCTTAGAAATGTAATGATCCAGAAGTTTACCTAAATTTGGGAAATATTGTGCAGTTAAATGTTCAGGTCCATAAGACCCAACCAAAATTGACAATACAAGGATATATCCTAGTTCATTTTGATGACTTTGGAAACCAATGTTGACAGATGGTCAAGATGACACAATCCATCCATACGACCATTAAGTTGGCACAAGAATTGGTAGATCCTAAGTCAGGACAATTCTTGTTCGTCCGCCTAGTAGCATGTAACTCAAGTTAGGCTGAAAAGATTTTACCCCAAACAATATGAATAAAATACTTGCATTCCTAATGTTTTAAAGGTCCTAAATCCGGTGAAGTTGACAACATTCAATTATATAACCATAAACATTGGCATGTCGGCTAACCCTAAACACGTCAACTTGTAAAATATTTTGCAAAAATACTTTATTACGTGTGAATAATAATAGCGTAGCCAAGAAAAATGACTTGTAAAACCTCAAATACAACAAATAAAATACATACATGCTGACAAGAAGTTGAATAACACTCAATTTTAAGTAATGGACAATCAAGGATATTATATGCTTGTTGTAGACATTGTTCAAAATGATAAGCTAGAGCATTTACAAATCAACGGTCTTCATAAAAAATATAAGTTTTGGATATTTTAAGCCATATGACCATGCCATGGGGAGCGTTACCAGTAGCAGCGTCATTTATGGAGGTGTCTTATGGAACCTTTGGAACTATGGGAAGAGTGGTCTCCTGAACACTGGTCGGATTAGCTTGAACATTTTCTTCATTTTCTGTATAGATCTCTTCATCTTCCATATCTTTATCGAACATTAGAGCTTTATCCACAACGTCATCGTCTTCCCAATTATCGATTACATCTTCTATATCAAGGTAATTTTTCATAACACTCTTTTCTACTATTTATAACCCTCAATAAATAATGGTAAGGTTTTCATTTTATAATCAACAAAGGATTTGAATTTTGCAACCCCACTCTCCTCACCTTTGAAAAAGGACCCATTATCCTTCGTAAGCTCTTCATTAGACTAAGTGAGCTCCTCGTTTTCCTTTTTAGGGCCTCCAAAAAACTTTACAGTTTTACAGCATCGGTGTCAACCTGATCCTTTAACTTTTTACTTTCCTCCTCGATTGTGCTGAGAGCCAATGTGCTCGTGACCAATTGATCATATCTTTATTGAAGCTTACCACATGTATTTTGTAGTTTATCTCCATATTATTTGAGATCCTCCATCATATTGGTGTTCTTTTAATTAAGGTTTTCAAGGATCTTTATCTCCTTATCATAATCCTGATGGTTAGCCAAATTTTGCTCTCTAAGGATGGTAACAGTCGTTGTAGCCCGAAAAGAAGATAATGGGATCATCAAATAGAAAAGTATTTGAAAAAGACATATGAGCATAAACATTTTGAGAAATCACCACAAGAAAATGAAGTCGGATAAAATTCCATAAAGCATCAGGATAAAAGCCCCTCAGGAATTATAAATCTAAAATGTGATCCTCGTAGCCAAGAACGTCTATAGGATTATTCATATAGTGAAAGATGGAGTGTTGATCCCTCTTTAGTTGGTCAGTAGTGATGGTATTGTTGGGATCAAACTTAAATTCTTCCACCTCAACATAATAAGAGGATGACCCCACTTCTATAGCAAGTCTATGGGAAGGATGCCCTCCAATATATATCCTCTTGAAGTTAAACCTTCGCTAATTTACTCTTTTATGTGTGGGAAAACCTTGAGTAGTGGGACCCTTAATATACCGATTATTACCAATGGATAGGTGTTTAAAAGGAATATGGACTTTACCCTTGTCTTTTTCTTTGGCAACAACGACATTAGCATTAGCCTCGATTCTCCTCTTAGTTGAAATTTCAACATTTTTCTTGGCCTCAGCTTCAGCTCTATTCCGAGAATAGTCTTTCTTCATAGCTTTGGCCTCAACATCCGATTTCTTTATTTGCCTTCTAGTCAATCTTTTTCCATAAAATAACCTCCATGGATCTACGATCAACTTATGGAAGGGGCATACAGTAAGAAGGTTCAACTCTGACAATTATGGATGTGGTGGTAGAATTTGCACAAAAGTTGTTACAGATATCCATGGTACATCAAAAAGGAAATTGACAAAGACTTGATATAACCGATATTTTTTTTGCGTTTTCTAATATCGACCTCCAGATTGGCCTCACCGTCGCCCTTTATAATAAGTGGTATTAAAACCTCTCGAGGGGGAGAACCTCCTCGAGAAGTGTAGTATCTAAGATTAAAAAACTTATAAATGGGAAAGAGATCCTTAAAATTTTAAGGGTTTTCTATACAAGTACTATACACCAAGATGTTTAATATTTGAGGTAGTCTGGGAACCCTATTCTCCAAAAAAAGGATGAACGAAAGTGTTAGCACAGAGCACGATATAAGGGAGATAAAAAACATACAAAAAAATCATATACCAATCATATTAGTCCTACACAAATGGTGGGGGACATGATTGGTCTGAGCCCTCTCAGGGGAAAAATAGTAGTATCTAGTTTCCTTGGAATTATCTTTTATACCATAGACAAACCTAAAAACATCCTTGATAATTTCAAGACCGGTATTAGCCTACCAATACACTATTGACACCAATATTGTTCGCTAGACATTTGAGGGAAGGTGGGTCAAATCAACCCGATAACCCGATAGGATCGGTCTTATTATGGGGTAAAGTAGGAGACGAGCTCTATCTTATAGATACTATAAGGGGAAATAAATATCATTGGCATTATGTAAACTATTATCCCTCCCATCACAATCTGACAGTCTCATCACGATACTAATGGGCATGGCGTACCGGCCTCTCAATTCGTCCAACTCGACCTCGTTAATATCACATCCATGGTATTGGGCTTAGTTTTAATGAATCATATGAATCAAAATAACTCCCAAACTTAATCTCCTCGATAGGAGGTACAACATTAAAAGGGAGGTATAGGGGCTACGTCTATCAGATATTATCCATTCGGTGGAAGCCTTTAATGTTTGTGAAATTTCTTCCACTAGGTTGGTGGTTTAACTCTTTAATGTTAATATGAACTACAAATTTAGGAGTGATGTACTCAAATTTTGAGGGAAGTGTAAAAGACCCAATTAAAGATGGAGCTTGAGGGGTAAACCTGGGATAAGAAGGACTATTCTTTGAACCAACAACTTCTAGTGGAACCGGTCTCCTAGCCTCGTAGAAGCCAGGAGATAGTTTTTTAAATTCACGAATGCGTCTCACCCCTATTTTATTCTAAGATATTTAACTCACGAAAGTTAGAATTTGGGAATAATCAAAGGCTTGGTGTATGTTTAGTTTTAGAGTAAGAAATAATTTTGGACTTGGGGGCTAAATCGACAATTGAAGAAACAAAGCCCCAAAACTAAAATCTTTAAGACAACCAACTCAATCATCACCTAAGATCTATTTATGAATAAATGGAAACTAAAAAGCCTCACCAAAAAATAGTTTCCATATATGGAATCAGTGTGAAATGGTAGAAAATGGGAAGGGTTTTCCGAAGATGAAGGAAGGGTTTTTTAACAAGAAGAAAATTTCTCTCTCTAACAATGGTCGTGCGAAGGAAGTGATTTCGAAAAAGATGCACAACATTTGATATGGGTTTTTATAACATTTAAGACGATAATGGTTACTTTTTTTAATATAGGCTAACATCATGCATGTAAAGTCTAACTGAGATTTTAGAATAGTGTGCACACTGCCCCAAAGACACGCATCTTAAATGTGCCTGTCATCACTCTCAAAGTCTTATGCATGGAAAAATCAAGCTGAAGCAAAAAATTTTGAAAAATATCACAACAAAATGTTCTCGGACTCAAACGAAGACATACCAAGCTGAGAAGATCATTATAGTTCGACCAGAACATGAGCCAATGACATCTTAATTTATACTTCACTCACTCAATCTGATAAGCATATACTCATCAGACATGACACTTGAGATAATATTCTACAAGTAATAATTGTGTAAAACTCTTGGGGGCTTTTATTACACCTCTAATATGGTATGGACCGTGGACCAATCAGAGTATGAAACCTAGACTCATAAACTACTGAAACGAGATCAGCACAACTAATATTGGTATCAGCTCAGATGCTCATCAGGTTAGACCCAGTACTCTAGACAAATTAATTAACCCATTTCCTTACAACAGGCTAACATTGTCAAGGAAAGAATGTACTATGTCATCGTGGGACATCAGGAGTGCACCCATGTGGGCAAAATTTACAAATATTCCCCCCATGTGCCCATAATTGACTTTATGATTATTCTATCACTAGCATGTAACTTGCATACCTACCTAACCTATAAAGTCATGACACTTGTCCATCTATTTTCTCTCTCTTCCAATAGACTATAAATAGCAGACTCCCACATTAAAGAGATCTAAGCTATTTTATATATTATTATGTTATTAAATTCTAGAGAAAACTATAGAGCATATACCTTGCATCCATAGCCTTTGCCTAGTAATCAATATAGCAAGCACATGCACACATGGCCATAGTTATCACATTGGGCCGAACCACGTACATTCAGTATTATTTCTTTTTCGTTCATCTCCTTACTATTTTCTCAAGATTATCATTTGATTAGTTTATATATCTTTTATTGTTTGTTCTTTATAGTTAGTGAATTTTATCAAATACTAAATCAGTATACTAGTTTTCTACGATAACAAAAAACAACTAATTACATTAGACAAAAATTAAAGAGAAAAAAAATTATTATATACAAGTAACAAGATTAGCTAATAATCTAGCTATGCACTAGAGGTTAAAATTTTGTAGGGTCCAGACATAAAACATATTGAGCTTGGCGGATTAATGTAGATCCCTCATTTTGATTTCATGCCTCCCCAAAAATAGGAGTTTCGTTTATGTAATGATGGGTGAAGACACCCCATCCTTGTACCATCTAAATACCTCTTTAGGTCCTTAACATTTTTCCTTCCACCCTAAGACCCCAAGTCCTACTCCGAACCTTGATACAAAGATTATTGGATGCTTTTGAGCATTGATCGATTTTGGTTAACCCTCCAACCCGAGCGTAGCTCATTAAACTTTCATAGGGCTTTGAATACCTTCTACAACGGTCCCTACAATGCGCAAATCAGCCTTATGTCACCCGTACTTGCCTTTTTACTTCACGAGCCTTCGTCTAGAGGCCCTTGGGAACTTTCGAGCCCTATTTAACTTTTGTAAACTTTCTAACCCGAGAGTGGCCCAATATATCTTCATAAGGGTCTAAATAAAATTTCCAGTGGTCTCAATCATGCATGCATTGGACTTATAGTTTGCATTTTATGATCATTTTTGAAAAAATAAAAATCCTTGTGGATTGCCTATAGGCACCCCAGATCCTCTGCCTGTAGGCGGAGGGCCACTTTACGTCGCTAGCAAGCCATGGGTATGTCGATAGGCAGACGGAGTACTATGCCGATTAACCAACCCCCAAACCTAATTTTTTTAATTTAAGGAGGTTATGACCACTTTTCAAAGGACCTCTTTTTTGGAAATCAGAACATTATCTGCCTCAAAATCAATGCGCGATCATCCTAAAAATTCCATTTTCTAAACGTTCTCCCCACTTTTCTTACATCAAATTGACCCTACATTTTCCACATATTTTACCATTACTCCACCACCATTCAACCAATAGAAAAATCAACTTATCTTACCTTAGAATCAACAGCAAAGTTCTATAGTAGGTTTACCTTCATTTTTTACATCTCATTTAGTTAGTAACATTTATTTCTTTTTTCTTCATTGTTGATATTTATTTATTCTTGATTTTACTCTCTCACCCTAACTAATATCTTTTTTATTATTTATATGCCCAAAACATATTTTTATAAAACAAAAAAAAGGTTCACCTTTATACCTTAAAGTATAATTTCTACACTTTTTTCACACTCTCTACACTTGTGCACTTATCTTTAACAAAGTAAGGGAAATTCTAATTTTGGGTTCATAGGATAAACCCTGCCCTTGCTTTTAATAGAACTACATCAAATTTGATGCCTTTTTGGCTATGTAGGCATCCCGAGTTATCCTCGGGATTCGAGTCATATTTCCTTATTTTGTTACTTTGCTTGTTTTCACATTTAGTATTATTATGTTAATATACATTTATGCACTCGTGACCCCGTGAGACTTGCATATTCACTTTAAAATAGTGAATCATGATCTGGTGGTTACTCACATCATATTTTCATATTCTTTTATTATATTTTTTTGCAATCCTTTCATAAATGCATATCGGCTTCCTGATGGTATATTATTGTCCGGTGTATCACTCATATTGTGGACTTCTTTTATCATATTTTTAGCAACTCTTTTAGACATGCATATTACATTGTTCATGATGGATTATGATATGGTCTGTTGCTTATATTTTGTCAACCATGTCATATTATTTTCTTTCCTTTTATTCTCCTCAGAATGACTCATCTTCGTTCATCCCATTACGTGAGTATAATGATTTTTTTCTCACCTATTTTCACATAACACAAATTATACACATGACTTACATATTGAGGAAAAAAAGAATATTATCACAACCCATTAGGTACCAAAAGGGCAGAATAGGTGACTCCATTTTTGGTTTCATATTTGGTTTTGTATGCATCAGTTTGTCTATGATGTCATTTCTTCAAGGACGGCTACATATTTTGTCTCTTTTGAGAAAAACATGTTGGTGACTCCATTGAGTACACTAAAAGATTCCTTAATTGGATTTAGGATAAAGTTCAAAAAAATTTCCTAATTATTTTGAGTGTAACTTTTCTTCCAAAACTTTGAAATATGCAACGTTTGTTTTTCTTTCCTTATCTAAAGTTCAAAATGGGTGTGGTTAATCACTTTTTAAATTGTTATTTTGCATGAAGTGTTCATATCTTCTACCCACAAGGTGTTCAAAAAATTATGAGGGATTCATAATATTCAGATAGTGATGATTCCACCACTAGAAGGAGTGATAAATAACATATCAAGATTTTTTCTAAAATCAAATACTAGTGTGACAATATCAAAGTATAATCAAGTATTTGGCATGTAGGTGATTTAGAAGAGAGTGTAGGGTATAATGAGCTAGTATTTCAATGTATTTGAACTAAGGTGAATTAAAGGTCAATCAAGTTGTATCATTTTCAAGAATATTATTTCCAAAAAAGCATTTCTTTATCAATAACTTCCATATGTTGTGAAGTAAGATTTTTTGTTGGGTGTCATTTTGAATTTCCAAAGTTTTTGTGATAATCAAATCTCTTATGAGAAACTTGGTCTCCCCTTCCGTTTCACATGAGACATAATTGGTATAGGTGACTTGTGAATAGTGTAGATTTTGTTTGGGGAAGTCATGTATGATTAATATTGTATATCTTCATCGTATTTCCAATGCGTGCATGGATAATGTGACAACTTGTAATACACTCATTTATTGTGATGAGATCAATTATATTCAATTTTACTCTTGTTTCATGTTTAAGTTATCTTGAGAGATCTTATGAAATTATATCTTTCTAATGAGAGTCATCATAACTTAGGAATTTATTTGGAGTTTCGTGAAACTAAGTTTATATAAATTTATGTGAATTATAATGTGGGGGTTGTAAGTGTAAGAGTTCATATTTCATTTTAAGTGAATATTCCATTTTCAATGTTCATCGGTTTTCATATTTTGTTTTCAAAATAACTCTTTTTCATAAATCGCATCTTCCCTTTTTGATTTACAAAAATCACACTATCAATATTTTCCTTCGGATATCCACCAAAATTATTTGTGATCAGGGAGGTTTAAATTATTTTTTCTGATGGATTTTTCAAGAATGGACTCTCTTTCTTTAAGAACTTTTTTTTTATTTCTTGACGATGTTTGCAATATCAATTTCTTTTCAAAGACCAGTATTTTCATCAATTTTCAACATCTATTCCATAACCAATTATTTCTTTCAATCTTTTTATAAAAAATTCTAGAATTATATTCTCATCACAAGTATTACATTTTAAAAGTAATTTTCAAATACGTGTAGTCCAACTATGTGATACCCCGTAAAATTCATAAATAGATTGACCAGGTCTCATATAAAAATCACACGAATCGGAAACATTTGGTAACATTCTATGCAGAGTGAAATAATAAAACTGAACAAGTAGATAAAGTGAGAGACAATTAAATACTTAATTACTAATTACTACCTCTGATACCCTGAAACTAACGATACAAAAAAAACATGTCTAGGCTATAAATTGTATCTCAAAATATAATAATATGTGAGTACATGTCTACATGTACAATATCCTACTAAAACAAATATAAATACAAGAATAGATGTGCAACTTTACTCGACTCCTACACGATAGGATCGAGGAATGGAACATCGCTAGAGATACTACACAAATGATAAACCTAAGTCTATGGAAATACAATGGCCTAAGACTCATAAAAAAGATTCAACAACATAAACAAGAAGTGTACAAAGAATAAGAATTTAACTAAAGTTGGGCCTCAATAATAATAATACAACTTCCTTCCATTTTATTTGGATTTTAAGTCATTTAAGTTACCCAACCTAAACAACCTAAACTAAACATGCGGTTCTACTCCCAAACCCATTTGTGACCACTATTAATAAAATTCATCCCTTAGTTCGTTATTCTTTACTTTTTCATTTTTAATTTAATCTCTTATATTAAGAATCATTTATCTTAAGATAACCCTTACCCTAAATGTGATACTAAACACGTGTCTTAAAATACAAATGCGATACTAAACTAGCGTATCGTTGACAGTCCCTAAATGTGATACGAAACACGTTTCTTCAGTTAATAATTCCACACTATTATTTATGATACATAAATCCTGAGTCATAAGTTTATAGGTGTACCGTTATAGAATAAATCAAATGCATCTCTAGTTTAAAATACAAATCTATATGACCAAATCTCCATGTCTAACCTCCACATAAGCACAGTCCCCGACACGTATAAGCAAATGGGAGACACTCGAGACCATAAATATAGTATAAAGTCATATCCCTAAAACCTTTGGGGATCACTTGCCCATACTAGATATGTCCTAACCCAATAACCTCACATTATCATCACTATAACGGAAATAACATTGCTTTTAAACCAAATATATAGGCCTCGTACCCAAGGTTTTATGAGAAGATCCTCTCACTAATCCCACTCAGAAGACGATCACTTTTAGAATTTAAGATCGGGGTAAAAATAAAACCTAGGCAGAGCCCTTCACATCATCGGTAAATAGTTTTCATAGTTAACGTTGTAAGATACCCATCAAATCTCTACTAGTACTTTAGAAATGAGCACACACACCACCCTGGTATTATTGCACATAAATAAAGTAAGTGTAAGAGGTTAGTTTAGATAAGATGGATGCGTAACCCCTTTTGAATACAGTAATGATAAGTTAACTAGGCAAAACCTTGGATTAATTATAGGACATGTAAACACAAACTCAATGATGATATAAAAACTATTTAAGCCCACAATTCTGTCGTGTATAACTCAATCAGATGATAATGAACTCATAAGTAACTCATTTAGAGGGAGAGATAAGTAAACACCCTAGATACACCTTCGCAGGCAGCCAAATACCCCAACCACCCTCAAGAGTCTCTGTCAAGTATTAAAGCTTCCTAATAAATGACAATGGTGGGTGATTAAATCTCTCTAGTTTGTAATAACTCTCTCTCGTAATAACTTCTGAACTCTCAAAAGAACATGCCCTCCTAAGAGGTGGTTGGGGTCCTTAAATATCCCCCACGCCACCCCCGAGGCAACTCAGGCATCAATGCATGTGAAAAGACTTCCCTCATACTTCATGTCACCAACATTAAATACCTGATGCACTAGTTATCACCACGTCATAGACATTAAATGATAAGATATGCCTTTTGGCCTAGCCACTGTGTGTCAGGGGGCTGTCGCCACAGAGGTGGATTACCAACTGTCTGATAGCCCCAAGTACCACGGTGGTTTACTCAAGTGCAAATTTGACATTGTCTAGCTGGCTAGTGACATCACCTATAGTGGATGTGACATTAAGTAGAGGGTTGTTTGGTTCACAACTCAATGCCCGATGGAACTCAAATCCATTCCGCCCGAGGTTCCACTGTGAGGGTCCTTCGGTGTTTTACCAGGTGTATCTAAGATGGTCAGGACAAGCCCCAACGGTGCCTCACTTATCAATCCTCCAAACCATGCCCCTTTAGAATTCCCACGGCGAGTTCATTCGATAGAGCATGAAAGCTCTCCCAGCCCTGTCAAGACTGGTCTCTCGCGAGTACCGTTTGACCTCACACTAAAACTCATTATTGTTCTCGTTACATCATTACAACCATTATGGCTCATTAATCAATATAAACAAAGATACAACATGACTAAATAACACAGCAAGCTAAAGTATGAGTTTCCACGCTAGGCTGCCTTAATCCTAAACATTGTTGTTAATTGGGGGATTATCCCTAATCTCAGGATACCTTCAAGCCCCCTCTGCATTTGCCCATTCGTGGAGAGATTTGTTGTTGGAACGAGAAATGTCTGCACAAAAACTTCTCAATCCGAGGAGCCTTCTCTCTATGAAAAAAATTTGGCATCTTTTCCTTCATTGTATCCAACTGCGCTTAACGCTTCTAGAAAAAAGTAAAAAAAATCTCCCCGATGTAACTGAGTAGAAGTACCTTGGTCTGGGGGTTCTTTGGCGAAGGGACATCGCAATTTTTTCCTGTTACTACTTTTCCACCATTCTCTCTTTGATCATTTGAAATTCTCCCAGGAGACCTACTAACCTTCTCAAATACTTGTTTTGTGTTTAGGACTACCCACATCGTGGAGACTTGTGAAATTCTCCCTTGTAACATTTCATTATGTGTAGAAAAAGTAGAAATTCTCCTCGATGTACCTGAGTTATAATTTAACAACGTTTGAACTTTTACGAGGGGACATCGTTGCTTTTTTGAATGTTAGGATATCTTCTTCATTGGGAGTTGATTTGATATGTCTAACAAAATTTTGGTGCCAAAACTCGAACTTGCTTAGGAAGGCAACCCTTTCTATTCCCAGGTGTCACTTCGTAAATGACGTGGTGCTGCTTTTTCAGCTGTCAAAACACTTCCTGAAGTGCCACACGTTCATTTGAAATGACTATAGGCAACCTTGCACGTGTGATGGTGGGAAACTCAAAAGACAGGTTTAAAAGCTTAAAACGTCTCTCTTATTTCAAAACCCTTCTCTTTCTTTCATCTTCTTTAAGCTCCCGTCTTCTTTAGAGAGAGAAAATTGTGCAAAAACCTCCATTATTGTCCAACTATTTACTCAGTTTCTTTCCTCTCCCATCTTTTGCGCCACCACTTGTGGTTGTGCTCCTTCCTCCTTGTTCCTAGCCCTTCTTACCCAGATATACCCTTCATCGCCACTCTACTATGGATTCTTGAAGTGGTAAGGTTACCACCACCATTGCTCTGTCAGGCTCCCTCTCTGCCACTTGTGGCACCGCTGCTATCCCTAGCGCCGCTGTCCTGGGCTGCTCGTTAAGAGCAACTATGTTTCTATCATCGGGCTCCCATCTTTGGTGAATATGACAAATTTTCTGATGCATGCACGACTTGCCATTTCTCATCCAAGTTTGACCCTTTACTTTTGGGTGATGAGGATATGGATTCATCAAAGTGGGGCTATTTTCCCCCAGAGGGGACTCTGCACTTTCGTTTGGACCGTGGTGACTTCCCCTATTCTTAGATTGACTTCGAAACACCTGGGGGTCTCCAGCCCATTTCACTTCCTGGCATACACATATGCAGAGTTCTTACGCTGCTACTCTTGCAAAAGTTAGGCTTTATCGAGCCTACTGGTTTGGAGAGTTCACCCTCTCTATGCACAACGCGGCCCTGTAAGTGTTGGTTTCCAGATGGAACATCACAACTCACATGTTTTTTGCTGGGTGGGGAGAGTTCACTATGACGTTGGAGGACGTATGTTAGCTCCTTGGGTTTTAGCCCATGGGTGAGTTCACATACCATGATGAGGCCCTAGATGCCGAAGAGGCTGCTGATTAAGCTGAGCTGGATCGAATCTGTCGTAGTTGCACTGGTTCCTCGAACAAAGCCACATTTGATCCCATCATTAGATATTTTTCGAAGCTCTAACCCCGAAGGATGTCAATGTTGGAATAGGCTGAGGTAGAGGTACATCCTTAGAACTACCAGCCTACATACTTGTGTTACTTTCATGCTTCTTCCTGACTTGGAAACCCAATGATCAGCCCAGGAGGAACCTTATAAATATTTCCATTCGTTTGGTCAGGGGTTTTAACCTTCCTCTGGCCGCCATTGCCTTAGCGTCCCTCTATACCTGGTTGGATCGAACTCACATCGACATGGCACGTTCACTGGGTCGTTATAACTTGGCTAATTTTGCCAACACCATCATTTTGACGGGCTTCCTTTACACCCATTTTCCAGCCATTGCCACCAAGTTTATTTCTCTCCACGTGAGCCAAGGTATAAAGCCCCCACGCCTCTTTTGTTTCCACAAAAAACAAAGCCGAAAGAAGATAGTAGAATTTTTTGACCGTTTAGACTCCTTTGTGATGAGGCCCTACAGTGAGTCTACATTTTCCCATAGTTGGGATTTCTTTCCTTCTGCAGCCTCAATGGTCAAGTTCATCCCCATTATAGAAGATCCCTCACAGGTTGTGGTGTTTCTATTCACCCCTAGGTTTCTTCCTTCCAATAATGAATGGGGATACGCCTCAGAAACCTACAACCCTGACAGATGTAGCAGGCCGTTCGGGTTTGATCAGGGGGCCCCTCGACCTGTGTTTCAACACAACCACACAAGGGCCACTTTCGCTGAAGCCTGCACCTTCTATACTGCAGCAGCAGTGATTGGTGTGACTTCTACCATCAATGGGTGAGTCACCCTTTCCAGTTCCACTAGGAAGGGGGACTTATCCACCTCTTATGCCATCGAGTTCCATTTGGGACAGTTGAGAATAATTCGTGAGTATATTCAGTCCCCCCCCCCCAATATCCCCCAGTCCTTTTTTTCTCTACTTCTGAACTGGGCCTTAAGGTGAACTCCGTGCTTGCAGTTGAGTTCCCCTTGAGTAAAACCATCAAAGAACCTACCCAGGAGCTACCCCCTTATTGCCAAATGATCCCCACTGCTATCACGAATCCTAAGGCCATTATGACTCCTAAAGAACATGTCCCTTCGACCGAAGCCGTAACAGGCGAAGGGCCTTCTCAACATCCTGCCAAGAAGTCCAAAAGTGGGGTTTCCTCAAATCGAAGTCCTCAAAGTCTAAATCCCAGGATAAATCATAAATTCCATTGGAGGAATTACCTATTTCCTCCATTCCCCCTCCAATGTCTACAGAGGTAAGTGAAGAGTTGAGGAGGAAGGTTTAAGCTAAAATCAAAAGAATAAATGTCGAGTTTCAGCGGCGCACTGTCATCGTTCCTCCTTCAGCTGCCTTTTCCATGATCGTTGCTGATCCAACTGTGCCCATGGCAAAGAGGAGGAAAAGTTTGAAGGTCCCTCAAGGTGATGGGGCAACGGGCATGAAGAAGAAAACTCTGGGTACCATGTCCCAGAAGAAACAAATGACCGAGATACATCCCTCCACGTCTCCTTCTGCCTCTTCCTCCTCGCCACCTTCACCAGTTGTTATATCTTGTTGTTCTCCCTCTGGTTATGAGGTATGTGTGCATTCTTTTTATTCTTATCCCCCTTTTCTTAAAGCAAGCTACATCTGCTTATTTCTTGATAACTTTGGTGCAGGGAGTTAAAGAAGATAGGCCCAGTATTCCTAGTCCCCCCAGTTCGCCTGTAAGCCATTTCGTGGGGGGATATTGCGGTATCCTTCCAACCAATACTACCCTTCCCCGTTCCCCCTAATAGGTCTTACTTATTCTCGTTGTTCGTCCTCCCAATGGGTTAAATATGTTGATGCGGGGGCTTCTACCGTTGAATCCGTTCAAATATCTTCCCAACCGGAGGCAACTCCCCCAGCTTCTTTTAAATTAGAACTTCGGTTCGAGGCTCTTCTGCCCCTTATTCCAGTTGCAGAAAGATCCCCCGAGGTAACATATTATCTGTTATCTGTTAGGTCTGGCAACATTTCTCTATTCCACCCCTTTTCTTTCTGTGTAATATGTTGAACTTTGATATGTTGGGGTACCCCAGGTTGAGATGGTGTCTCTGATAACTAACATTCTTCTTCCCCCTGTGCTGACGAGACCCCTGACTGTAATTCCCCCTTTTGGTGATATAACTGAGGCAAGTAACACTTATAAGTATTTCTCCCTTTTTGAGTACTTATTCGTTTCTAACACTTAGCTTTGTTGCTGCAGCTTTCTCCAAGTCTCTCCCCACCCTTTGCTCTTGGTGTTGTGTACAAGGCCAGGGTCGATGCTTTCGCTAACTGTGTTGGTTCTTCGGTTCCCACCCATGCTGGGGCATTATTTGGAGGTCCATCGCCCTCTGTCAGCGAAATGGCTACGCTGGCCTTGGTACCTTTTGTTGGCAAGGGAGTTTTGTCCACCGTTGAGGCTTCTTCAGCAAGGAGACCCGTTGAGTCTTCTGAGGCCATAATCCTTCCTCAAACGGTTCCTGAACCTATGGCCTCCACGGTGACTCCCGTTCTCGCTCCTGATACGACTGAGGTATTTCGTTAATTTCTCTGCATTCTTTTTGAAAAAATTTCACCAACTACATTTATAACGATGACTTAAAAATAGAAACGATTGTTCATATTTTGCATAAACTCCATCAATAAGGGTGACTTAACAACGAAAACACTTATTCTGGTTTTTCATAAACTCCACCTATAACGGTGACTTAACAATGAAAATGCTCGTTAAGATTTTCATAAACTCCACCTATAACGGCGACTTAACAATGAAAACACTTGTTAATATTTTTTCATAAACTCCATCTATAATGGTGACTTAATAATGAAAACACTCATTAAGATTTTTGATATACTCATTGCTTCTTCTACCTGTTCTCAAGTTGCACTAGAGAATTCCCCACCATTTCTTTTGCTTATTGGCTCACCCCATCTGGAACGTGTCATCTTGAAAGATTCTAGCCATAATAATCAAGGTTCCACGACCGGTGCTACTACTGAAAGAGAATCTGGGTGCGAGCTTCCTCTGCCCGACCTGGCTCCTCACACCTTCTGCCTGATGGTGCTTCAACGTTCCCCTCAAATGCCTGCAAACCATTATTTGGTAGTTATGCAACTTGTGAGCCATCATCATAAAACATTCACAGTGGATTGCCTACGTTCAAACATCTCTGTTATGAGTTATAGGCTTTATGGAATGGCTACCGTCGTTGCTAAAATTTCTAATACTCCAACTACAAACATTACCAGCCCCTCCTTAACCAATTCCTGGGCTATCTGAGGGAGTTGGGTCGTGACGGGTTCCGTTTTGACTGGATTTTCACGCATTTAAAGACCTTAAAAAGACAGCAACTGGATAGCCAGAGGGAACTTTTATGAAAACATCAGGAGTATCAATTGGCTGATGAAGCTAAGTTAGCACCTCTTCTAGAAGATGCTGACCAAGAGTTGGGGGACCTTGAAGAATCTCTGCGTTTGGCAAAATCGAAGCGAGAGAAGTTCCTCATCGAGCGTCCACAAGCGCAAACTAGGTTGGAGATTTCTATAACTCCCCAACAATCTTGCCTAACAGCTTCTTTGGTCCTTACTAGAGATTTCTTCTCTTCCCCAGATCTGTGGTTCCTCCTAGGCCAGTGAACTTTTGTATATATATTTTCCTTTTTTCTTCTTCTTCTTCTTCTTCTTCTTCTTCTTCTTCTTCTTCTTCTTCTTCTTCTTCTTCTTCTTATTATTATTATTATTATTATTATTATTATTATTATTATTATTATTATTATTATTATTATTATTATTATTATTATTATTATTATTATTATTATTATTATTATTATTATTATGTAAATCTTGGGCAATAACTCCCAATTTTGTAATGCCCCAAAGTTTATGAATGAAGAAAAATTTATATTTTCCCATGTTATTTCTTTGTGTTACAACTGTTTGCGTACATTATAAAGTTCTATAATTATTTCCTCTCCACTCAAATTATAATAAAGATAGCTTAAATATTTGTCGTAGAAAGAACCTGTATATTCATAACGTCTAGATACATCGGTGGCCCAAAACATAATTGCTTACACGTGATAAACCTTCAACCATTTATTGTTAATTTTGAATGGTTTACCTTCTTCTATTTTTGAAATTAAGAAATAACCTGAGTCACGAGCCTCTTTTACAATGAAAGGTCCCTCCCAATTTGCTGAAAACATGGGTAGGGACAATCCTTTGATGTGCTTCACCGTTTCTTTCAACACGAGGTCTCCTTCCACGAACTTCCTAGGTCTCACAAAGTTATCATATGCACTGGAGAGCTGTTTCGTATACATTTGAAAGTATTGCATCTCATTATCCCTGTGTTCGTCCAATGCTTCCAGCTGCACATGCCTACTCTGAGGAAGCATTCTACTTCGTAAGGCATATCTAACTCTACTGGGAGGATTACCTTAGCCCCATAAGCAAGAGAGAAAGGTGTATACCCTGTGGTCTTCCTCTTAGTGGTTCGATAGTCCCATAATACAGCTGGTATCTTGTCATCCCATAAACATGGGAAATCCTCCATCATTTTAGCCAAGATATTAACCAAAATTTTGTTACTTGCTTCGGCTTGACCGTTTCCCTTTGGGTATGCCACTGTTGAAGTATGATGAACAATGGAGTACTTGTCTGTGAGCATTATCACCTCTGAATTGACAAAAGGGGTTCTGATATCTTACATAATAATTTTTGGAATCCCAAAATGGAAAATGATGTATTCTTTAATAAAACTGCTCAAAAACCCTGTTGTTGCCCTTTTTAGTGGTATCGCCTTAGCCCACTTTGTAAAGCACTCTATTTCCACTAGTATCCAGATCTTTCCTCTCGAAGAAGGATGTATTGCCCCTAGCAGGTCAATCTCCCATGTGTGAAAAGGATAAGGCATTTCCAGAGAGTGTAGGTCCATCGATGGGGCATGGATCATATTTTTATGAAGTTGGCAAGCTTTGCATTTTCAAACGTACTCAGCAGAGTCTTTCTCCATCGCTGGCCAATATTACCCCATTATTATCAACTGATCATACCACTTCACCCCTCCTATGTGAGATGGATCGTGCGCTTGTGTGAGGACCTTAGTTGCTTCCTCTTTTGTGATGCAACGCAACGGTCTATTGTAGTAGCCTCTTCGAAAGAGTTGTCCCTCCTGAACATAGAACCTTGGGGCCCTTCGCTTAAGTCCCATCGCGCCAATCTTCTCTAATGGGAAAACTCCATCTTTAATGAAGTCAATATAAGGTTGTCTCCAGTCAGCCTAAGCTTCCAAAAAATGACATTCATCCGCTTCAAAGAATAATTGGCATTAGTCGCACTTTCGTTGTAGCTCTTCCATGTCTTGTTTCATTTTAGGCCAACAATACCCCTCTCTTTGAATCCTTCGGTATAGATGTATCTTAGTTGTTTTGCAGTGCTCTTCATGTGTTTTCTTCAATCTTTGATCTGCTTATTCTGGGTCGATGCACCTTGACAGCCATCCTACTACATTTCTAAAGTAAAGGTTCCCCTGATTTGTGAAGTATTGAGCTAATTCTCTTAGTCCTATCATTCTTTCACCAAAGTCCAGTTGCTTCTTTATCTCTCTCCTCCAGTCCGTATCCTCCTCCATCGGTAGAATTGATTATACTACCGAAGGAGCTGTTCTTCGTTGAATCACGACGGTAGTTGTATCGTTCCTCGTGACCATTTTTTGGGCAATGGTGGCATAGGCGTCTGGATGTCGGTTCAACGTTATGGGATATCTCTTCATCTTTTTCCAATGAAACTGGTATAGGATCCTTTGAATGATTGTTAAGTATGGTGCTAGACTCATGTGTTTCAATGCATATTCTCCGTTCACTTATTGAATTACCAAGTTCGAATCACCTTTGATGCAAAGTCCACGAATTCCTCTTCGGAGAGCCTCCATCAATCCTAACACCAACGCTTCATATTCTGCCTCGTTGTTGGAATAAGGAAAATCTAGCATGTAGGAAAGGAAAATCTCCTCCATTCCTTTTTAAATAATAACCCCTGCCCCTCCTTTCCTTTCTGTCGAAGATCCATCAAACTACAGCATTTATTCTTCATCCGTTGCATCTAGGTGATTGTTCTGTAAGTCATTTCCTAGAATACTTTCTTCGAGTGACTCAAACGTTCCTGAGGGGAAGATCGCCAATAGGTTTGCCTATGCTTGGCTTTTGATCGCACGAGGAACCACACACTTCAAGTCATATTCGGAGAGGATAAGGAACCACCTAACTTCCGTGCCAATCAATATAGTTCTTGCGAGAAAATACTTAATGGGATCACATCTAGTTATAATGTAAATTTTAAAAGACAGCATATAATGTCTAAGTTTTTGCGCTACAAATACTAAGGCTTAACAATGACTTCTGCCCATGGATGATCCTGCTGAGGTAGTAAACTCGCCATTCTTGCCCATCAATCTCTTGTGCCAGCAAAGCTCCCATAAACCTCGTGGTGGATGTGAGGTACAACTGCAACAGTATTCCTGCCTTTGGGGGAACCATAGTTTGTGGTGAAACGAGCAGTTTATTCAGTCCGTCGAGAGACTCCTAGTGAATCTCCTCCTACCTGAATTTTGTGTTGTTTCGTAATAGCTGCATCAACGGGTGTGTTATTTCGGCCAATCCAGGCATAAATCTCCTAAGGTAGGACACATTACCGATGAAACTCTTCAGCTCCTTCGCCGTTCTTGGACATAGAATTTCCAAGATCGCTTGTTTTTTTTCCTAGTCCATCTGCACCCCTTATCCATCAACTACAAAGCCTAGGAATTTCCCACTTGTCACTCCAAAAACACACTTTAGTGGGTTCATCTTCAATTTGTACGTCCTGCAACAGGAAAATACCTTCCTCAAATCTCTCAGATGGGACTCCTATTTCCTTGATTTGATGACCAAATCATCCACATAAAATTCCACAAATTTGTGAAAGAAGTCATGGAAAATTGCCATCATTGTTCTTTGGTAAGTTGCCCCAGTGTTCTTGAGTCCAAATGGCATCACCTTGTACATGAAGTTGCCCAACGGGGTTCTGAATGCTATTTTTTCTGCATCCATAGGGTCCATCTTGATCTAGTTGTACCCTACACACCCATCCATGAAGATGTACATCTCATGACCCGTCGTTGCATCTATCAGGCTATCGATGGAGGTCAGAGGGAACTCATCTTTGGGACAAGCTCTATTCAAATCTTTGAAATTCACACAGATCCTTATTTTGTTTTTGTCTTTCTTTCCCATTGGGACAATGCTAAATAGCCAAAGTGGGTGTTGTATCGGTATGATGAACCTTGCCATTAGTATGAATTGAACCTCTTCCTTAATCTTCAAATCTAGCTCAGGCTTGTACGTTCTTGTTGCTTATTTCATTGGGATAGCTGAAGGCAGCACGTTCAACTTGTGGCATCTCACTTCCTCATCCAATCCTTCCATCTCTGTGTATTTCCACGTAAAAATGTATATGAACTCCTGAATCAATTTAAATAAGGCCTCTCATTTTTCCTTACTGAGATCCTTCGAGATGAAGATGGGCCTCGGATCTTCCCCCTCTTTCGCTAGGTTCAACTTCTCCAACTCTTGTGCCTATGGCTTCGGTTGATCTGCCATGTAGTCTGGTTCTTCGACGATATCTTCCATAAAATCTTGTATGTTGGAGTTGATCACCATACATTGCCCCCGTTGATCCACCAGAAAACACTCATATATCGGGTCAGCCTCATCCTCAGTATCTCCGGCCGCCCATTCACACCATTATAGGTGCTACACCACTTTTACTTCTTCAGTAATGACTTTCTTACACTGCCTGCTGGCAGTTGCCACTGCCTTCCTCTTTTTTTCTCTAGAGGCCTCACTAACCCTTTCTCCTGAGAATCAGCTCAGCATGTCGTTGGACCTCATGCTCCATTGGATCTACTTTAGGCCTCATCCTATCTTTGAGTTTCTTCAAGATGCTATGGGGCCGAGGAGGCATTTGATGGGATTCTTCGATCATCACCCCTTTGGTAATTACAACCTCCTTATTTTGCTCGTTCAAAGGCCCCATTCTTTCTCTAATCGAGGGAACCCACGCTCCCTCCATCCTTCTTGTTAGGACTCTGATGTCCTACTCCAGTTTTGTGTAAAATGCTGCGTCTACTAGATAAGCTTCTTAGACAGCGAAAGGCCTCCTCGTAGCTCTGATGGTCACCTCTGTTCCCTTGATATTCGCCTTGGCGCATTGGTGATACGTCGAAGGAACTAACTCTTGGTTGTGCATTCACACCCTTCCTATTAGCACATGGTAGGAAGTTGCACTTTTTATCACATGGAACTTGATAAACTTAGATTTCCCATCACAATCCCAACATTCACATACCCAATAGACTTAGAAGACTGGTTTTCATATCTTGAAATGACCAAGCGCATGGGGACCAACCTTTCCTTCAAAATATTAGCTGCATGGAAAGAGTTGATTGGCATAATATTGATGGAAGATCCCCCATCCATGAGAGTCCTTGCAAAACTAACTCCGTTGACACTAGAGGTCACATACAATGGTCTATTATGAGGGAACCTTACACCCCTATCTGTATCACTGAAAGTAATTTATGACAAATACCTCTTAACCAACCTGTCCATGTGTCCCTTCCATCTCAGCGAAGGGACTGCGTTCTTTCTTACGATATCAAGGATTGACCTGGTTATCTCCAATCTACTCTCCTTTGGTATCCCTACTTGGTCAAAGAACCAGGTAAACTTTGGTGATTTTAAAAATGCACAGTATTCTACAACGTGGTATTTTTCCTCACCTTCAACGCTGTACACGTCCTCCACATCTTTAGCGCTTGCTTCATCATAGGCCAATACTACGTTGTCCATTACATCGGTACAGGCTTCCAGAGCTTCTTCGAGCTCGTCCTACTTCGTCGTTGTCTCTCTTTCCTCTTTCTCAGCCTCTTCATCATAGGCCACCACGAGGTTGGCCCCATGGGCTGGCAATGGGTTTTTATTGATGTTCTATGATGGGATTTGTAATGTCCCTGCCTTCATGTACTTGTCGATGATCCTTTTTAGCATGAAACAACTCTCGGTTGGATGCTGGACCTTTCGATGCATATGGAAATATTTGTGATACGCCCTTGCAGCATTTCGTTCTCCAACAGGGATGCCCTTTGGTGTGACACCCCGCCTAATTAAATACCGGGCGATCACTCCTTTATTAAATTAAATCAAGGTAAACAGTTGGTTCATTCTCAGCATCACTGTCGATAAAAAAAAAATTCCAATTTAACACCCTAAATAATTAAGCTAAGTGTCAAAACCATTTTTCATACAAATTTCCAAATATTAATTAAAGAAAAGATTTATTAATTCAAAACAACCTTTCTACAATATAGAATTACACCACGATGAACTAAAATAAAACCATACATTCACCAATCGAATGTCAACAATATAAAACTAAGAATCATAAACCATCCTGAATAAGTCCCATAAACAATCCGGGAATAACTGAAATATAAAAAGATCCTAACAATAAATGAAATGATGAAAAGGGCGACACGTGCCCAATAATGAGAGTAATAGGAGTGGAGTCAATAACAGAAGTCGTCTACTCAAGTAACCTGCAACTCCCACCTAAGCTGCAGCTCGTTCTTCTCAAAGGATCCTAAGCAAGATGCCCCTGTGGCTGGGCACCTGAAAATATACATATATATACACAAGAGAGAGAGAGAAGGAAACGGGTCAGGGCCCGAAAGTGTGTTTGATTTTAGAAAATACGTTAAGCAAGTATTTAAAATGATACAGGCCAATGCAACATCATATTAGTTCGTCTCTCTCTTGAGAAATACTCACCTCTCTTCTAATGTGCACTCCTATCGCACTAACCTACCCAACGATTCGTTTATCTTAGCTTACGCATATATTTTCAAAACCGAACGATGTCAATGTTTTAAAAAGGTTACTTTCAATATGTAGTACTCTTCTCATTTTAGCTTCCTAAAATTATAAGGTTTCCCAGTGTCTTCTCATACTTTCACAAAACAAGTATTTAATAATTGAGTCAACAACCATGTTCTACTTATCAAATTACAGTAGGCAGTTTAAAGTTTATAACCTCATATATATATTAACTACTCGAATAATATATATATATAACAGGACCCCAACTAAACTATGGTGCGGGCATACTCTGCTATCCAATCCCCGTATTGCTCACACAAAGGGAAATACAAGTTCGAAATCACTCTCGAACTGTATTAACATATACAAAACAACGTTGAGGCGAAGCATAGATTCCAAGTCCAAGAGGTCAGTACATACCCACACGTCTCTTAGGACCGTCCGACTATCAATCTGATAGCCCGTACCTAGGATCTCTATCTTCTAGGGTACAAATCAATATCCCCCATAAAGCAACACAGGATAAGATTGTCCCAGCGCGGTAACCTCGGGGATAGCAAGTAGCGCGGGTACGTTTTTCACATGTATATAATATATGTACACACAATTATATAAATATACCCTTTCATCATATTAATATAGGTTTCTCTCGTAACCCATAGTCACAACATTTATCTTTAATTTCCCATTATCATGATTACGTATAAGGTTTCGTCTCTAACCTTAACTCGAAGAGTTTTCTCACTCATTACCTAATACTCATGGGTCATATCCTTACCAATCTAAAATTCAGTAAGTGACTTTATTTAATTCCAATGTAACTCTCTTACGCACCTCACCCTTAAGTTTCATAAATTCAACCTAAAGTAAATATCCCATAATTACCCTTCTCGTTGAAGATTAAAGGTTCTAACATTTATCCCTATACCCTATTGGTCCTCCATATCTCCCAAATACTTTTATTTATAATGCCCAAGAAATATTCCACGGTAAATTTATTCAACTAATTAAACAAGGGGAAAAAGAGTTTGCCAGGTGGGGTCGATCGATCGACGTCTGGGGCTCGATCGATCGAACCTTCGATCGATCGACGCTCTAGGTTCTATCGATCGATCAAATAGGTATTTCGATTTCTGCAGAAGTGCAGTTACGGGTTTGACTAATATTCTTCATTCAAATTCATAATTTCCAACAATAATTGTCCCAAAACTTATACTACAATCATGGTAATATATTTCCAGATGTTTCTAACGTTAAGCATGCATATAACCATCATTAAACATGATTAAACAACCTAAAATCTCCTCTAATCATCAAGAACCCTAAGTTTTCTTAACTTTTGTTCTAATCAGTTTTCTCCATAATTTCCTTCTAACATAACATCACAAATTCGTGGGTTAATCATCTACTTCACATATTAATTTCCAGAATAAGGTTATGATGATTTCTACATGCAATTCCCTATCAAAATTGGGGTTTTCTTCCTTTAATTATACTCCTAATCATTCCTACACTAATATGATTATTGCACCAACGAAAATACGCAAGTTAAACACTTGCCTGGGATTTCAGAGGTCTGGTTTCCTGCTGATATTGGTGTGGTTGCGTTCTCCTCCTCGCGATCTACGCGTTGGTGGTGACGGCGGTGGAATCGGTGGTGTTTTGGGCCTTGAATCACCTTGAGAGCTCTCTCCTCTCTTCTCCAATGGCCGTTCTAGGGTTCTGAATGTTCTAACCCTAAAAGGCTGGCTTAAATGGCTGCTAAGGATGGCTAAAATTCGTGGGTTTAATTACCCTATTTTGTAAAATGACCAAAATGCCCTCCCGGGTCACTAATTAAGCCTAAAAACATCCCGAGACCCAAACTAAACCCCCGAGTACACTTTTCTGACTATCTCGACCTTTCCGGACGCGTTGGCGTACTCAAAACGACCATACAGACAACTTATAAAATATTCACTTTTTAATTAACATAATTAGTCCCGACGTAAATTTCCGAAATAGTCATTTAATTCACTTATGACATTCAATATAACCAATATAATATATTACTATGCTCATTAGTAATATTCAACAAGTTTCCCATAATTACTAACTCTAGTCACGTTAATAATTATAACATAATTAATTTCCGAATTTTTATTAAATAAATCATCACATTAAATTTAATAAATCCCCAAATTAAATATAGCATAAAAATACGGGGTATTACATACTTCCCCCCTAATAACGGAATTTCGTCCCGAAATTCGGAAAATAAGGCATACCTGGTAAAAACAACTCTGGATATCTCTCGCGCATATCTGCCTCACGCTCCCAAGTGGATTCCTCCACATTATGATGCTCCCACTGGACTCGCACAAGTGGAACTACATTCGACCTCAATCTCCTCTCACTATAGTCTAGAATAGCCACTGGTCTCTCCTCGTAAGAGCTATCAGACTGTAAGTCTATCTCATCTATCGCAATCTGAGTATGGGCCATATCATCCCGAAGATATCGTCTCAACGACGAGATGTGGAATACATCGTGGATGCGATGTAAATGTTCTGGCAATCCCAACATGTATGCTACTGGCCCAATTCTCTCGATGATGGGAAATGGTCCTACGTACCTCGGAGCCAACTTCCCCTTCTTCCCGAACCTCATCACTCCTTTCATAGGAGATACACGCAACAATACTTGATCTCCCACATTAAACTCCCGGAAGAACCGTTTCGCATCGGCGTAGCTCTTCTGCCTGTCTTGGGCTACCCGAATACGACTCCTGATCATCTCAATCCTCGCGGAGGTCTCCTGAATCACTTCTGGCCCTAATAACTTGTTGTCCACCACCTCGAGCCAACAAGTTGGAGAACGACGAGGCCTGCCATACAAAGCTTCAAATGGAGCCATACCAATCGTAAACTGATAGGAGTTATTCTAAGCAAACTCTACCAGTGGAAGGTGTGGTTCCCAACCCCCTCCGAAATCGAGAACACACATGCGTAGCATATCTTCCAACATCTGATTAGTACGCTCTGTCTATCCATCTGTCTGTGGGTGGTAGGCTGAACTCAGTCTCAACTCTGTACCCATAGCCTCCTGAAAGCTTTCCCAGAAACATGACACAAAAATCTTGTCTCTATCTGACACAATATTCAGGGGCACCCCGTGTAATCTGACAATCTCAGCGATGAATAACTGGGCATACTGACCCGTGGTATAATCTGTCCTCACTGGCAGAAAATGAGCCACCTTGGTCAAACGGTCTACAATCACCCAGATAGAATCGTGACCCCGCTGTGATGTAGGCAACCCGGTAATGAAATCCATGGAAATACTTTCCCACTTCCACGCGGGTATTTCCAACAGCTGAAGTAATACCGACGGTTTCTGATGGTCCACCTTCACCAGCTGGCAAGTAGAACACTTGGACACAAATTCAGCGATGTCCCTCTTCATCCCACTCCACCAGTACTGTCGTCTCATGTCCTGGTACATCTTATCGCCTCCCGGATGTACTACAAATCGGGACCCATGAGAATGAGTCATCACTTCATGACGTAGTTCCGCTCCTTCTGGGACCACTAATCTCCCATTAAACTGCAACCCTCCATCCGAACTAATAGAATAGGACTCAGCACCCTCGGCTAGAAGTCGTACAATCTGCTCCTGACAAAACGGGTCTGTGGTCTGTGCCTGTATCACCCTTGTAACAATCTCGGGTGTGACTGATATGACGGATATGAACGAACGGGCTACTGCGTCTTGGTGACCCAACTCTTTCCACTTTGCTTTCCAAACGTCGGCTACATCGTCTACCGGTCTACGGCTCAACGCATCAGCAACTACGTTGGCCTTCCCCGGATGGTACAGTATGTCGAACTCGTAATCTTTCAAAAACTCTAACCATCTGCGCTGACGCATATTCAGCTCTCGCTGAGTGAACAGGTACTGCAGTGACTTATGGTCTGTGAACAAACGGAATTTCTCGCCCAATAGATAGTGCCTCCAAATTCTCAATGCAAAGACGATCGCAGCTAACTCCAGGTCGTGGGTGGGGTAATTCTTCTAATGTGGCTTAAGCTTGCGGGAAGCAAAATCTATAGCCTTCTCCTCCTGCTGAAGTACTCCCCCAAGTCCTCGTAAGGACGCATCTGTGTAAACCAGGTACTCTACACCCGGCTTCGGTAAAGCAAGGACTGGTGCCGAAGTAAGCTTGTCCTTCAGCTCGTCGAAAGCCAACTGACAAGCGTCATCCCAGATATATGGTACTCCCTTGCGAGTCAGATTCGTCAATGGACCCGCTATTTTGGAAAATCCCCGAATGAACCTCCTGTAGTATCCGGCTAACCGCAAGAAACTACGCACTTCCGTCGGTGTCGTGGGCTGCCCCCACTCCCTCACCGCTGACACTTTGCTCGGGTCAACTGCTATCCCTTGCTCAGAAACAACATGGCCCAAGAATTTTACCTCTCGCAACCAGAATCCACACTTCTCGTACTTAGCATACAACTGATGCTCTCGTAGAGTCTGAAGAACCTGCCTCAAGTGTTCGGCATGCTCCTCCTCAGAGTGTGAATATATCAGAATATCATCTATGAAGATGATGACGAACTGATCCAAGAACTCTCTGAATACTCGGTTCATCAAGTCCATGAAAATGGCTGGGGCATTTGTGAGTTCGAACGGCATCACCCTGAACTCATAGGACCCATATCTCGACAAGAAGGCGGTCTTTGAAACATCCTGCTCTCTAATCTGTAACTGATGGTACCCCGACCTCAGATCTATCTTCGAAAAGAAAGTTGCTCCCCTCAACTGGTCGAATAGATCATCGATTCGAGGTAACGGATACTTATTCCGTATCGTGACCTTATTCAACTCCCGGTAGTCCACGCACAATCTCAGTGAACCATCTTTCTTCTTTACAAATAAGACTGGAGCGCCCCAAGGTGAGGTACTCCTACGAATGAAGCCCTGACCTAATAGCTGCTCAATCTGATCTCGTAGCTCTCGCATCTCTGCCAGAGCCATACGGTACGGTGTGCGTGCTATAGGTCTCGTATCCGGCACTAAATCTATAACGAAGTCTATCTCACGACTGGGCGGTAGGCCTGGTATCTCCTGAAACACATCGGAATACTCCCTAACAACTGGGATTGAATCCAAAGGAATCAAAACCTCCTTAGAGGTATCCTCCTCAATGTAATATAAATGAGCGGTCGAACCTCCCTCTGGGCGAGGCATCACCACTACAAACATCTCTTGCCCCGGAATGGCAAAAATAATGCTCCCACCAAAGCAATCAATCATGGCTCTATAAGATGCGAGCCAATCCATACCAATAATCACGTCATGCTCGTGCATCTCTAAGACTAGCATGTCTGCAGGCAATACCAAGATACCAATCTCTACCCCTACTCCCCGGCATATAAAGAATATAAGTGACCCACTCCCCAGTGGTGAGTCAACACACGTCACGGTGCTCTCTGCTGTGGCTAATAACCCTAAGGACTTCGCAAAATGCGTAGCTATAAAACAATGCATTGCCTCCGTATCAAATAAAACTTTACCCATTGTACCATGGATAGGAAACATACCCTCAATCGCGGGTGGTGCCTGTGGAGCTGCTGCCTGGTGGACGTTATAGACACGTCCATACTGTAATTGCCCCTGCTGTACTGGAGCTGCTGGAATGGCTGGTAGGGCTGGCACCTGGGCTGGAGCTGGAAGGGCAAGTGGAAAGAGTAGCCTCTGCGGCTCATTACGGGCTCCCTGCTACTGTGGGGCCCTATCGCCCTCTGGGAAATCCTGACGCTTATGGCCGTGCTTGCCGCACACAAAACACCGGCCTCTGAAATTACCTCCCCTCTGTCCCTGCTGACCACGGCCCTACTGACCGTTACCTCCATGCCATTGGCCCTGATGTGCACGCTTTTGGCCTTGCTGGCCCTACTGCTGTCCCTGCGGTCGGTGTTGGCCCTGTTGGCCCTGCTAATTAGGATGACCCTGATGGCCGTGCCTGAATCCTCTGAACCCCTGCCTAGAATCACCTGAACGGAATCGCTTAGTAGGGTCCCCCTGATGGGAACTCTGCTCGTGCTGACGAGTCTGTCCATGAGTTGGTGCCCCACCGGCACTATTACCCTCGGTCCTGCCCTGCTGGGTGGACTCTCCTGCTCTCTTGCTTCCCTGAAGGTGGAAGCGGTGATCCTAGCAATGTAGTAACGCTGCATTGAGTACGTCAGTGAAAGTACTCAGGGATAGATTCCCAATAAGGTGCTGACGGATCCTCCAAGCTAACCCGTCGACGAACAGTAAAATATTATTCCCCTCAGTGGGTGCCTCATCTGGCACAATAGTGAGAAGTCTCGTGAACTCCTCCTCATACTCGGCTACAGTAAGGTTCTCCTGCTTCAGATTTAGTAATCTCCGCCTCATCTCAGTCTGCACTGCGGGTGGAAAGTACTTGCGGTCAAACCGCTCCCAGAACATCTGAATAGGGATCGTGTCCCTCTCCTCCAAAGTAGTAGTGGACTCCCACCACTGTAATGCGTCTCCCACCCACTTAAAAGAAGCCAATAACTGATTTTGTACCTCGGTACACTCATACATGTGAAGATGTCGCTGGATGTCTTTCTTCCATTGGCTGACAGTAACAATATCGGAGCTACCAGAAAACTCAGGGGGATGTGCTTTCTGAAAAGCATCCCGAACCCTCTCCCATGCAGATGGAAGCTGTGCTGGTACTGGCGCCACTGCCTGAACCTGGGGTGGAGCCTATTGAGTCATTGCTATTGCGGCATTCACCGCCTGAGCAACTATGGCGGCTACTTCATTAGCATTCATTGTGCCTGGTGCCGGAGCTGCTGGTTGCTCGGCCTGGGCACGTCTATCTTTTGGAGCACGTCTCGGAGGCATCTGAAACGTGAACAAAATTTATCAGTCTACAGTTATCATCGAATCTCAATTAACTGAAGACTTAAACGTAAAAGCAGGAATACAACAAATCCTAAAAATAGGGCTCTATAGCAAAAACGTTAAGCTGAAAGCGAAATAAGCCGTACAGATCCTATGGACACTAGAACCTGATGCTCTGATACCACCTGTGACACCCCGCCTAATTAAATATCGGGCGATCACTCCTTTATTAAATTAAATCAAGGTAAACAGTTGGTTCATTCTCAGCATCACTGTCGATAAAAAAAAAATTCCAATTTAACACCCTAAATAATTAAGCTAAGTGTCAAAACCATTTTTCATACAAACTTCCAAATTTTAATTAAAGAAAATATTTATTAATTCAAAACAACCTTTCTACAATATAGAATTACACCACGATGAACTAAAATAAAACCATACATTCACCAATCGAATGTCAACAATATAAAACTAAGAATCATAAACCATCCTGAATAAATCCCATAAACAATCCGGGAATAACTGAAATATAAAAAGATCCCAACAATAAATGAAATGATGAAAAGGGCGACACGTGCCCAATAATGAGAGTAATAGGAGTGGAGTCAATAACAGAAGTCGTCTACTCAAGTAACCTGCAACTCCCACCTAAGCTGCAGCTCGTTCTTCTCAAAGGATCCTAAGCAAGACGCCCCTGTGGCTGGGCACCTGAAAATATACATATATATACACAAGAGAGAGAGAGAAGGAAACGGGTCAGGGCCCGAAAGTGTGTTTGATTTTAGAAAATACGTTAAGCAAGTATTTAAAATGATACAGGTCAATGCAACATCATATTAGTTCGTCTCTCTCTTGAGAAATACTCACCTCTCTTCTAATGTGCACTCCTATCGCACTAACCTACCCAACGATTCGTTTATCTTAGCTTACGCATATATTTTCAAAACCGAACGATGTCAATGTTTTAAAAAGGTTACTTTCAATATGTAGTACTCTTCTCGTTTTAGCTTCCTTAAATTATAAGGTTTCCCAGTGTCTTCTCATACTTTCACAAAACAAGTATTTAATAATTGAGTCAACAACTATGTTCTACTTATCAAATTACAGTAGGCAGTTTAAAGTTTATAACCTCATATATATATTAACTACTCGAATAATATATATATATATAACAGCACCCCAACTAAACTATGGTGCGGGCATACTCTGCTATCCAATCCCCGTATTGCTCACACAAAGGGAAATACAAGTTCGAAATCACTCTCGAACTGTATTAACATATACAAAACAACGTTGAGGCGAAGCATAGATTCCAAGTCCAAGAGGTCAGTACATACCCACACGTCTCTTAGGACCGTCCGACTATCAATCTGATAGCCCGTACCTAGGATCTCTATCTTCTAGGGTACAAATCAATATCCCCCATAAAGCAACACAGGATAAGATTGTCCCAGCGCGGTAACCTCGGGGATAACAAGTAGTGCGGGTACGTTTTTCACATGTATATAATATATGTACACACAATTATATAAATATACCCATTTCATCATATTAATATAGGTTTCTCTCGTAACCCATAGTCACAACATTTATCTTTAATTTCCCATTATCATGATTACGTATAAGGTTTCGTCTCTAACCTTAACTCGAAGAATTTTCTCACTCATTACCTAATACTCATGGGTCATATCCTTACCAATCTAAAATTCAGTAAGTGACTTTATTTAATTCCAACGTAACTCTCTTACGCACCTCACCCTTAAGTTTCATAAATTCAACCTAAAGTAAATATCCCATAATTACCCTTCTCGTTGAAGATTAAAGGTTCTAACATTTATCCCTATACCCTACTGGTCCTCCATATCTCCCAAATACTTTTATTTATAATGCCCAAGAAATATTCCACGGTAAATTTATTCAACTAATTAAACAAGGGGAAAAAGAGTTTGCCAGGAGGGGTCGATCGATCGACGTCTGGGGCTCGATCGATCGAACCTTCGATCGATCGACGCTCTAGGTTCGATCGATCGATCAAACAGGTATTTCGATTTCTGCAGAAGTGCAGTTACGGGTTTGACTAATATTCTTCATTCAAATTCATAATTTCCAACAATAATTGTCCCAAAACTTATACTACAATCATGGTAATATATTTCCAGATGTTTCTAACGTTAAGCATGCATATAACCATCATTAAACATGATTAAACAACCTAAAATCTCCTCTAATCATCAAGAACCCTAAGTTTTCTTAACTTTTGTTCTAATCAGCTTTCTCCAGAATTTCCTTCTAATATAACATCACAAATTCGTGGGTTAATCATCTACTTCACATATTAATTTCCAGAATAAGGTTATGATGATTTCTACATGCAATTCCCTATCAAAATTGGGGTTTTCTTCCTTTAATTATACTCCTAATCATTCCTACACTAATATGATTATTGCACCAAAGAAAATACGCAAGTTAAACACTTGCCTGGGATTTCAGAGGTCTGGTTTCCTGCTGATATTGGTGTGGTTGCGTTCTCCTCCTCGCGATCTACGCGTTGGTGGTGACGGCGGTGGAATCGGTGGTGTTTTGGGCCTTGAATCACCTTGAGAGCTCTCTCCTCTCTTCTCCAATGGCCGTTCTAGGGTTCTGAATGTTCTAACCCTAAAAGGATGGCTTAAATGGCTGCTAAGGATGGCTGAAATTCGTGGGTTTAATTACCCTATTTTGTAAAATGACCAAAATGCCCTCCCGGGTCACTAATTAAGCCTAAAAACATCCCGAGACCCAAACTAAACCCCCGAGTACACTTTTCTGACTATCTCGACCTTTCCGGACGCGTTGGCGTACTCAAAACGACCATACAGACAACTTATAAAATATTCACTTTTTAATTAACATAATTAGTCCCGACGTGGCACGGGCACGTCCCGACTTAAATTTCTGAAATAATCATTTAATTCACTTATGACATTCAATATAACCAATATAATATATTACTATGCTCATTAGTAATATTCAACAAGTTTCCCATAATTACTAACTCTAGTCACGTTAATAATTATAACATAATTAATTTCCGGATTTTTATTAAATAAATCATCACATTAAATTTAATAAATCCCCAAATTAAATATAGCATAAAAATACGGAGTATTACATTTGGTTCGTACACCGTTCCTCCATGAACTATTGCGTTGTAACAACTAACAACCTCTTCTACTGTGCAAGGCAGTGGTGGTGGCTCTTCCCTGTCTCTTCCAAACTTCCTTTTGTTGTCCTTCCTTGGTGCTTTTCCCCCATCTGTTCCTTCGATATATCCCACCCGTGGGGGCTGAGACCTTCGTCGCATAGGTTGCGTTGGCTATCTGAACATCGTGGGAACCCCCACCGGCTTTGGTCGTACAACCAACGAGATATTCCTTACCACTTTTAGGAATGCTGAAAAAGTTCCCTCACGTGTCTCATTAATAAGGTGGCAGATGTACTCAAGAAGAAACCCTTCCGCATAGATATGTAATAGTTTAGAATCTTTGGACTCCTCTCTTACGTCTAGGGACCTTTCCCTGAACCATTGAACATATGCCACCTGAAAGAGTTGGCGCTTGCGTTCAATTAAGAAATAATATAATAACTGCCATTTTTAACCCAAATTAACCCTAAGCATGCAACTAGGTGTGATTGAAACAATATGAAATCATGCACAAGATATTCAACACACAAAGTTAAGGAAAAATCCTCCACAGGGGCAAAACCATTTGTATATCACTATAATTTGTAAAAGACGGTTTACAATCGGATTACAATGAAATACAGTTTGACTAAGAATTACCCTCGGGTATCGGATTCGGTAGTTGCGGCTGGAAGAAACCCTTTCCAGTAGGGCTGGTGGCTGGAACTATCCCTGTCCAGTAGGGCTGCAATGAAGAGGAAGAAGCGGTCCACTTCACAAAGGGTTGAACATCAATGGTGTTCTTGGGTTACAAAAAGTGACTCACAAATGTATGGAATTTGTGTGAATCAAGGTACGAATCAATGGACTCAAATACCATGAAGGCCTTAGAGTTTATCTACTCTGGAAATCGTGTATAAGCCTTAAGAAAACCAACTCCCCGATCGTGGTATAAATAAGAATTCATTTGCCCTAAAAATCTGCACACGATCTGTTCGTGGTTATCCAGGGCGGACCGGTCCGGGCCTTAGGCGGATCGGTCCGATAGCGGACCGGTTCTTTTATTTTGAGGATGATTCGGTTCGCATTCGGTTCGGGGCTCACTGGTCTTAAACGAGCAAGGCGGATCGGTCCGGGTCTCAACGGATCGGTCCGGTGCGGATCGGTTCGTTTTAATTTCAGGCGGACCGGTCCGGCTGACTGGATTTCTGAATTCTTCCATTCTTTTGATCTTCGGATTCCGTTGATGATGAATGAACTTTGAATCTTTGCAACGGTGTTACGGCTAATGACATATACAAGTATGTTGGACAAAAATGTCCTTACAAATCTCCCCCTATGTCTATGCCGGAACAAACATAAAAAATCCGAATTATCAAGTATGAACAATGCCTATACAAATCTACCCTTCCATGAACCCAAAACTGAAAGAGGTACAAATGACTAAGGCTGCATCATTTTTTCTTCGAATCTTCAGAAATCTCACCGCTTTTCTCATCAGGGTGTGCATCATGGGATTATCAAGGATGTACCTACACACATGAGACAAAGCAAATACCAAGTGACGTATCGAGTTTGAAATGAGATAAACATAAGCATATATATCCATTTAAGATGATATTCTCAGAATTTCAAAACTAAACTCCCCCATAATCAGATAATTCATTCTCCCCCTTTTTATGATGTCCCCAAATAGACAAATGAGAGAAATAAATCAAGCAATCAAGTACCGGGGTGACACAAGGCATAAAATCACACCATGAATGAACATAAAACAACCAAGTCGGTGATAGCGTAAAAGAATGGGTGTGATCAAAATTCGATAGGAAAATCAAAGCATACAAACATGACATATGTGCACGATGAATATTGGATATTCCTAACGAATGAACTCAAATGCTTCCTTTGGTGTAAAAGAATGGAAATATTAGATATTGACTATATAAAATCTACAAATCAAAGCTCAAAGTGATTTCTACACCAATAACGTCCAAAATGTTTTTCATGCTTTTTCAGGACTTTTAAGGAAGTGCAAACCCGTTTTTCTCATTCTCCAACCAAACTCCCTCAGATTTATATTTTTAATAGAGGTATACTGAATTCTCAAAATTTGGAGAATTGAAGGTGAAAACCTAAAAGGCCCATATATGGCATGTATTGCTTTTTATTGCCTTATCAATTTTTTTCGGGCTCTTTTAACCTCTTAGGACCTCGGATATTAAAATTCCTCCATTTTTTAGGTCCTTTTGTAATGGTGGCTTTTGCGCAAAGGATAAGAATCAAATTTCGTAGCCCCTCCCCGTTATGAAACAATACACACAGTCTCACCAAAACGGTTTTTACATGCAATCCAATCTTGTCAAGTTTTATCGCATTTTATACATTGTATAGACAGGATTGAGATGGAAACACTCAAGCCAACATGAGATTGACAAGTGCAACAATCAAATATAGCCGTGCATGTGTGCAATAAAGGATATAGGAGTCAAGCATGTTGGAAATATCACTAATTACATCTCAAGGACTCCAATCAATGTTAAGCACAAGGATGAAATGATGTAGCCTCTCAAATCTCTATCAAACAGTCACAAGGATATATGGAATGAAGTTGTGACTTGGCTATCTTAAATGCTCATCCATAAAAGGCAAATCTCTTTTTGAATTTTTCAAAAATTTTATCAAAATAAAATCTTTTTGTGTTTTTCTAAAATTTTTCTAAAAAGAGAATCTTTTTGTATTGTTCAAAGAATAATAAAAAATACATAAAAGCTGTACAACAAATGTATGGTACATATAAAACAGACTAGCAATAGGAAGCATATGATATGAACATGAAGAAGCATCCTATTCTAGACATAGACCAACCCCTCAGTCAACTGTGCAAATCCCCAAAGACTTCCTAAGACTCTCAAATCTAAGAGCATCTAAAGGTTTCGTGAAAACATCGGCTAACTGACGGTCGGTAGGAACAAAACTCAGGGTTACGACCTTCTC
The DNA here is from genome assembly GCA_949130495.1 of Sambucus nigra. Taxonomy (NCBI): domain Eukaryota; kingdom Viridiplantae; phylum Streptophyta; class Magnoliopsida; order Dipsacales; family Adoxaceae; genus Sambucus; species Sambucus nigra. Next base: position 118,500,707 of record OX422213.1, read on the forward strand.
CTCAACTAACTGACGTATAAAGTGCTCGCGTAACCTGATGTGCTTTGTGCGCGAATGTTGGACAGGATTGCAGGATATGTGTATCGCGTTCGTGTTATCACAGGAAATGAACATGGTGTCCTGTGAAATCCCATAATCTGCCAACATTTGCTTCATCCACATGAGTTGCGTGCAAGAACTCCCGGCGGCGATGTACTCAACCTCCGCAGTGGACAAAGAGATGGAGTTTTGCTTCTTGCTCAACCAAGAGACAAAAGCAGAACCAAAGTAGAAACACCCACCCGAAGTGCTCTTACATTCATCTACGTCCCCAGCCCAATCGTCATCCGAATAGGCAGACAAACGGTCATTGGTATCAAAGGAATACAAAATACCGTATGAGAGAGTCCCACTCACGTATTTGATAATACGTTTTAGAGCGAGTAAGTGTGACTCTTTAGGAGACGCCTGATAACGCGCACAGACTCCAACACTAAAGGCAATGTCGGGACGACTAGCTGTCAAGTAAAGAAGACTGCCTATCATACTCTGATACAAGGTTTGCTCTATGTCCTTGCCTGAAGTGTCCTTACTAAGCTTGGTAGTGGTACTCATAGGTGTACGAGCATGCTTAGCGGAGTCTAAACCAAATTTCTTCACTTGGTTTCTAGCATACTTGGATTGGGAGATGAACATCCCATCCTCTAGCTGACGAACCTGGAGACCAAGGAAGAATGTAAGCTCACCTACCATGCTCATCTCAAACTCACTTTTCATCTCCTCCTCAAAGTGGTGAGCATGCTGGGAGCATGTGGATCCACAGACTATGTCGTCCACATAGACTTGGGCAACCAAGATAGCCCCGTCATCTCTCCTGATGAACAACGTCATATTTACTCCCCCTCTCTTGAAGCCACGAGCTAAGAGATAGGAAGTAAGCCTCTCGTACCAAGCACGGGGTGCTTGCTTCAAACCATACAAGGCTTTTCTCAGATAGTAGACGTGCTCAGGGTGCTGAGGGTCTTCAAACCCTTTTGGTTGTTCCACATAAACCTCCTCCTGTAGAATGCCATTCAGAAAGGCACTCTTTACATCCATCTGATATAACTTGAAGTGCAGATGACATGCGATGGCGAGTAGTAAACGGACGGACTAAAGCCTCGCAACAGGAGCAAATGTCTCCCCAAAGTCTACACCCTCTATCTGTGTGTAGCCTTGAGCGACCAACCTAGCCTTATTACGGATTATGGTACCATTTTCATCCATTTTGTTCTTGAAAATCCACCAGGCACCTATCACATTAGTCTCACTAGGTCGGGGGACAAGTTCCCAGACATTGTTCTTCTTAAACTGAAGCAACTCATCCTGCATAGCAGATATCCAGTGTTCATCTTTGAGTGCTTCTTTGTGATTCTTGGGCTCGACTTTGGACGTGTAGCAATGATGACTAACAACGTTCTCTAATTGAGCACGAGTCTTGACCCCTAGAGTGGGATCGCCAACAATGGCTGAAGGATCATGACTCTTGCTAACCCAAGCAGGTGTGTCCCCTAACACAGGAGTAGGGTCCACAGAGTGTGAGAGAGGAACAGGTAAATCACTGTCAGAACAATCCTCATCCTCACACTGAAGATTAGGATCAATAACCGTCGAAGGTTCGTCATCTTGTACGGTGACGTTTATTGATTCCATGATCTTAGAGCTCTTCAGGTTAAACACCCGGTACGCTCTACTATTCGATGAATATCCTAGAAATATTCCCTTGTCGCTCCAGGAGTTGAACTTTCCTAATTTCTCTCTATCCCGTAGGATGTAGCATTTACTCCCAAAAACACGGAAATATGCCAGGTTGGGCTTCTTGCCAGTCCACAACTCATAAGGAGTGTGAAGTGTGTGTGGACGCAGATACACCCTATTCACCGTATGGCATGCAGTAGACACTGCCTCTGCCCAAAATCTCCTAGAGACTTTACGACATAGAAGCATAGATCTAGCCATCTCTTGGATCGTTCTATTCTTTCTCTCAACAATCCCATTTTGCTGAGGAGTTCTCACAGCAGAAAACTCATGTTTGATCCCAAGGCTATCACAGTACAGATCCACCTTTGCTTCCTTAAATTCAGTGCCGTTGTCACTACGTATTCTGTTAATAGTGACTCTGTGATGATTTTGCAGGACACGGCACTTGGTCGTTAGGAATTCTACAGCATCGGATTTCTCTCTCAGAAAACCTACAATGGAGTACCTGGAGAAATCGTCCACCATCACGAGAATGTATCTCTTACCACCTAGACTCTCCGTGCGAGTAGGACCCGTAAGATCCATGTGAATCAACTCAAGAACACGGGAAGTGGTAATGGAATTCAACTTCCTATGAGGGCTACGGATTTTTTTTCCCAACTGACAGGGTCCACAAATCATGGAAGTTGACTTTCCAAGTGATGGTAAGCCACGTACTAGGTCCTTTTTGACTAAACGAGATAAGTCTCTAACGTTCACATGACCTAGACGTTGATGCCACATATTCATAGGAGTGATCGTGGCGCTGTTGCAGACAAGTGATGATTTGGGCTCAATCCCATAACAGTTATCTTCTGTCCTCACCCCTTGCACTAAAAGTTTACCGACTTGATTATAGACCTTACAAGCTTTCCGGTCAAACTTCACTGCAAAGTCATCGTCGCACAGCTGGCTGATGCTAAGAAGGTTTGCTTTCAAACCTTTGACGTACATCACGTTCTCTAGCTTTGGAAATCCTGGTAACTCTACTGTACCTCGTCCAACTATGCTAGATTTGCTACCATCTCCAAAGGTGACTCTCCCATCATTATAATCCTCAAGATGGGTAAAATATGAGGCATCACCTATCATGTGTCTGGAGCAACCACTGTCAAAATACCACTGTGAGGTATTATGGGCTTTGAGAGCGACATAGACAACAAGGGCCTTTTTCTCTTTCTTAGGAACCCAAGAGTAGGTACCTTTTTGTATTCCCTTGTTGTTGTTGGTTTTAGCCGGAATGCGGGGTGCATTCATTGATGGTAAGGTCATCCGTCGGAATTCCTCCATCAAACTCTGAGATGTGGCGGCTAGAAACTCAACACGCTCTCTCAGACTGGCAAACTCATCAGTCTGTTGTGGTGGAGCAAACGTACGTCGTGTCCGACCCAACTTATAGCAATTATCCCTAAGGTGTCCATTTCTTTTGCAATGGGAGCAAAAGAGCACAATATTAGGAGGACCTTGGTTTGCTTTTCTTGGTCGAACTCTCCTTCTTGGTTTTTTATGAAGGCCATAAGGAGTCGTAGTAAACTCAGGAATTGGTCCGGGTGCAATTTGGGACGTGGAGGCACCATCAAAACCTATTCCTTGCCTGTCACCAAAACCTAAAGCGGGACCGAGGAGCATCTTTCCCATCTTTCCAGATCTGTCCTCGATTTGTACCTTGACTTTCCTAGCTCTTTCAAGGTCATGAGTAAGCTGGGAAACAAGGGCTTCAAGTTCCGAGTCTCCAGGGAGGAATGGAGCTCACTCGTAAGACTAGCCACTTGTTTAGTCAAGTCCGCTTTCTCTTTCTCAAAACTGCTATCTCTCTCTTTAACAAAATTCTCTTTACTAGCCCAGGAAGACTCTCTCTCTCTCATGGCGGTGCAAGTGGAGGACTCTCTCTCTCTCATCTCTTCTAACTCTTCTTCTAACGCGGTGATTCTAAGACCTAACGCCTTGTTACATTTTTTAGTTTTGAAAGACTCATTATATAACTCGGCGTAGGCACGTTGAAGGTTACTCTCGTCCTCACTACCTTCCTCCTCTCCCTCACTCTCTTCGCTCTCGCTGTCGAGGTGTCCCTGTGAAGTAGCATCCTCATCGTCGTGAGATGCACTAGGAGTACTCACATGAATAGCCATGAACGCGGTGAAGTTACGCTCATGCGGTGACTCATCTCCTGAGTCCACCGACTCGACCTCACTGTCGTCACTAAGGGTAGCATTGAGGACAGCTTTACCCTTTTCCCTATTCAGACGAGTGGTACACTCAAACGCTCTGTGTCCCTTACCGTCGCACTCAAAACACCTCTCACTGTCTTTAGGGGGTTCTTTGAAATCTTTCTTTTCAAACTTATTTTTCTGAAAATTCTTTTTATCTTTGAAATTCCCATTTTTCTTAAAGTTCAGAATTTTCTTGAAGTTTTTAGCAAATAATGCCAAATCATCTAGGTCAAACTCACATTCAGAATCAGAATTTTCTATCTTTCTAGATGACTCGAATCTCTTTCTTGCTGACCCCTCACTTTTTCTCTCTTGGGCTTTAAGGGCAATTCCCTTATCTTTTGGCTTGGCAGATTTAGGAAACATGTCTATTTCATAAGTTTGTAAATCTCCTACCAGTTCTTCCAATTTTAGAGTATTTAAATTACCCAAGGAATTTAGCACAGTGACTTTAGGTATAAAACGCTTAGGAAGGGAACGAAGAATCTTTTTAAAAACTCTAGCATTTGGAATGTGTTCACCAAGATTACAGCTAGTATTAACAATGTCAGAAAGCCTAGCATAAAATTAATCAAAACATTCATGATCATGCATGGTGATGGTTTCAAATTGAGTTGTTAAATTTTGCAATTTTGACTCTTTAACAGCATTTGTTCCTTCATGGGTAAGTTGCAAAACATCCCATGCTTCTTTTGACGTGGTACACGTCATTATGCGTTTGAACACATCAGGTGTGACAAACCCAGAGATAGCACTTAGACCCTTAGAATTAAAAGATGACCATTTAAATTCATCATCAGTCCAAGAAATGTCAGGTTTCAAGTTGGTCACATTATCAACAGTCACAGTGGGAGGAGTCCATCTTCGTTCAACCAAAATCCAGACACGTTCATCAATGTCTTTTAAAGCCGACCTCATACGGGCTTTCCAATAAGCATAATTTGACCCATCAAAAATAGGCATTTTATAATATGACTTCTCCATATGAACACGCTCTTTTCAAAAATCAATTTATTTCAAAAATTGATATCTTTTAGAAAAATTTTGCGGAAAATAGGAATACGCGATAACTTTGCGTAACCTGCTCTGATACCAATTTGAAAGAGTTGGCACATGCGTTCAATTAAGAAATAATATAATAACTGCCATTTTTAACCCAAATTAACCCTAAGCATGCAACTAGGTGTGATTGAAACAATATGAAATCATGCACAAGATATTCAACACACAAAGTTAAGGAAAAATCCCCCACAGGGGCAAAACCATTTGTATATCACTATAATTTGTAAAAGACGGTTTACAATCGGATTACAATGAAATACAGTTTGACTAAGAACTACCCTCGGGTATCGGTTTCTGTAGTCGCGGCTGGAAGAAACCCTTTCCAGTAGGGCTGGAGGCTCGAACTATCCCTGTCCACTAGGGCTGCAATGAAGAGGAAGAAGCGGTCCACTTCACAAAGGGTTGAACATCAATGGTGTTCTTGGGTTACCAAAAGTGACTCACAAATGTATGGAATTTGTGTGCATCAAGGGTATGAATCAATGGACTTAAATACCATGAAGACTTATGAGTTATGGAACTCAGAAAATCGTGTGTAAGTCTTAAGAAAACCGACTTCCCGATCGTGGTATAAATAAGAATTCATTTGCCCTAAAAATCTGCACACGATCTGTTCGGGGTTATCCAGGGCGGATCGGTCCGGGCCTTAGGCGGATCGGTCCAATAGCGGACCGGTTCTTTTATTTTGAGGCTGATTCGGTTCCCATTCGGTCCGAGGCTCACTGGTCTTAAACGAGCAAGGTGGATCGGTCCGGGTCTCAGCGGATCGGTCCGGTGCGGATCGGTTCGTTTTAATTTCAGGCGGACCGGTCCGGCTGACTGGATTTCTGAATTCTTCCATTCTTTTGATCTTCGGATTCCGTTGATGATGAATGAACTTTGAATCTTTGCAACGGTGTTACGGCTAATGACATATACAAGTATGTTGGACAAAAATGTCCTTACACCACCACGTCTTCCCTGGTCATTGTTTCTCCCTCCCCAGTTGGGTCAAAGTAAACTCATCCCCTTCCAAAAAGAACTTATGTACAAACAATACGTGCATCTCCTCCCACATAGAAACACTCTTGGGAGATAAGTGAGAATACTAGGTATATGCTTTATCAGTTATGGATTTAGAGAAATCCCTCAACCTGAGCTTCTTATTGTTGCAATGCGCCCCCAAGTGTTAAACAAAGCGCTTAATATGCTCCTTCGTATTTCCACCTTTTCCTGTGTATTTTTCAAAGATGGGGGGATATAATCCTTCGGGTAAGGTTCATTATTGTATTCCTGGGGGTAGGCTATCCAAAAGTCATCATAGGTCGAAGTTACCTCACCCACAGATTACGAGGAAGCTTGCATGAACTTTAACATCTCCTTTTTCATCCCCTTCTTCATTCCCTCCATGGGTGATGCTGCTGGGGCAACAACCAATGGGACGATAGGCTGGTTGCCCATTACAGCTGGAGCAGTCATCAGAGTTGGGGCCGTTGATACTCCCGAGACCCCTACTAAGGGATTCACACTGGAGGGTTTACTTTCTGGGACTATTCCTTTTATGCCTGTACCTAGTGGGGCCGTTAGAAGTGACCCTGATGTTACGAAGGAATTGGCTTCAAATCCTCCCAATACCGTTGAAGCTACTGGAGTTTGCAAAAACTCGTAAAACTTATTCATGATGAGTGCCACCTGAGATGGTCCCATTCCAACACTCGTGGAAGCCTGTGTCACTCTTGGAATGCATGTCGTCGCCTGAACTTGAGGTACCTCCACTCGAGGAGCCCCATCCCTTAGAGCCTCCAGTTCTCTCGCCGCATGTTCTTCATTGTGTTGGATGTCATCAAAGTTGAGCCTTCGATTAACATTATCCTGTTCCATACTCCTTTCTTAGAAGAATGCCTCCCTAATAGAGTCGCCAAATGTAAGAGGGTAGTTTAGATAAGATGGAGGTGGTGCCCCTTTTGAGTATAGTAATGATAAGTTAACTAGCCAAAACCTTGAATTAATTATAGGACATGTAAACACAAACTCAATGAAGATATAAACACAGGTTAAACCCATAAATCTCTCATGTATAACTCAATCAGATGATAATGAACTCAAAAGTAACTCATTTAGAGGGAGAGAGAAGTAAGCACCCTAGATACACCTTGGCAGGCTGCCAAATACCCCAACCACCCTCAAGAGTCTCTATCAAGTATTAAAGCTTCCTAATAAATGACAATAGTGGGTGAGTAAAACACTCTGATTTGTAATAACTCTCTCTAGTAATAACTTCTGAATTCTCAAAAGAACATGCCCTCCTTAGAGGTGGTTGGGGTCCTTAAATAGCCTCCACGCCACCCCGAGGCAACTCAGTCATCAATGCATGTGAAAAGACTTCCCTCATACTTCATGGCACCAATATTAAATACCTGATGCACTAGTTATCACCATGCCATATACATTAAATGCCAAGATATGCCTTTTGGACTAACCAATGTGTGTAAGGGGCTGTCGCCACAGAGGTGGCTTACCAACTGTCTGACAGCCCCCAATACCACGGTGGTTTACTCAAATGAAGATTTGACATTGTCTAGCTGGCTAGTGACATCACCTATAGTGGATGTGACATTAAGTAGAGGGATGTTTGGTTCACAACTCAATGCCCGATGGAACTCAGAGCCATGCCGCCCGAGGTTCCACGGTGAGGGTCCTTCGGTGTTTTACTAGGTGTATCTAAGATGGTCAGGACAAGCCCCAACGGTGCCTCACTTCTTAATCCTCCAAACAAATTCCCTCCAGAGTTTCCACGATGAGGTCATTCGATAGATCATGAAAGATCTCCCAGTCCCTGCCAAGCCTAGTCTCTCGCGAGTACCATTTGACCTCAAACTCATTATTGTTTTCGTTACATAATTACAACCGTTATGGATCATTAATCAATATAAACAAAGATAAATCATCACTAAATAACACAGCAAACTAAAGTATGAGTTGCCACACTTGAGGTGCCACGCTAGGTTGCCTTAATCCCAAACACTGTTGTTAATGGGGGATTATCCCTAATCTCAGGATTATAGTAAGAAAGTGTTACCCAACCCAACTAGGCAAAGCAAACAAATATAAAACCTTACTCAATCGAGTTACACATAAAGTCTCTTAATATTAATAGTTAATAAGCACAATAACTATAACTAAATATAGATAAACTAGACCAAATACCCAAGTCTCTCAAATATAGGAATCAATACCTAACTTATTCCATAACTCATTAGATATAATAACTACCCTAAGGGAGGATTTACAACTAAATTATAATAAATTATTGATAACAACCAATTAGTAAAAGCTCCCAAACTTCCCTAAATTCCATGCGAGGGATGTCTCACTATTGAATTCCAAATAAAGAACGTCCTCGATACACTTCTGTCTAGGTTGGATGGTTGACAAAACTCTATATAATCATACTAAATATTTATCTCAGTTCTCTAAAACCTTTAATAAGTCTTACTGAAATCAAATATATTCACATATTATTACCATAATATCTTAGTTAGTAACCCGAAAACAAGACCCTAATAAAAACCCTAACCAAACAATCACAACAAAAAGCCCAACCCAAAAATCACTAGCCTAAAATTTTATTCTTGCGCACTATTAGTAATATATATATATATATAAGAAATTGATAAAAAAAATCCAAAAATTATGAAACCAGTGCCCACATGTTCGTAATTCAATTATGCACAATTCTATGGATATTATTTCAGCAAAATTATAAGTCATTCGAACGAGGATCCCATTCTCATTATAACGAAAGCCTGATCTCATTCTAACGAGTTTGACAAAGATTTCATCTTCTCAAAGTGCTAAAAATTGCAACTAATAACATAAAAACTAATTTAAAGTCTCTAAATGTCCTAAATACCATCATCATTCTAGTTCAAGGTGTATAACAACAGCACTAACCTAAATCAACCAACTCTAGTGGAATCAGACCACATCAAAGGAGCAATTTCAAATTTATACAACTTAGAACCCTAGGTTCATGTTATACCCAAACCATCTCATATTTATATTAATTTCTAAATTTAAAACATGGAATTTTACTTGAATCATTCAAATGAATTAGTTTTTAACATTTAAAACCAAATTACAACATCAAATTCTTTAGATTTAATATCAAATCATTATAAGCCATTAACATGGGTCTTTATTTAATTTAGCTACTAATCAAATTTTTAAAATTAAGTTTCGGTGATTATAAAATGGATTACAAGAATTTTAGTCTAGATTGCAAAGACTACTACTACTATAACACAAATCCAAATAAGTTCTTAATCGATATAAACTTGACTATGGATTGATTGAGGAATAAATCCCCAAAATATTTCAATTCTTGTTCCAACTCTTGGTTCCTCCTCTCTCAACCTCTCTAGGGTTTCTATAATTGTCTAACATGCGTTTAGGTTATGACTAATGACCACTAAACATAGCATCCACCAAAAATTAGCCCTATGCCCCATATAGACCTTAACTCAATGAGCTCAAATACCACTCAAAATTGCTCGAAACACTACCCAAGCCATATACTAACCCAATCAACTCAAAGCCCATTGTTTTAAGTCAGTATTGGGCATTTTATTTTATTTTTAAAGTCAACCCTCAATATGATAATAAATAACCTATGATTTATCTGATAAGAGTCCAGATATAATTTATTTTTTTATTTATTAATTAAGGGCTTATTTATTAATTAAGGGTGGCAAGGAATTATAAGAAAATACTTTACGATTGGTGGAACCTCAGACCTATGGGATAATCCAAACACGGAAATCCTGGATATCAAATCCCTTACCATTATCTAGTCGGTCATAATACTGTGTTACTTCCGAATATCAAATTAATGAATTATCGTATATTAAGTTTGATTTCAAATACGAATAATACAACATATATATACGTACACACACGCACACATATTACATGTCACAATAAGAATGCATAGTTAATTTTCATAATTAAATAATGCACAATCAAATATGCGGTATTACAAACTATTTCAATGTTTAATTTGTTATATATTCACTGTTTTTCACATTACTGTATTTTCAAATCATATAATTATAAGTTTAGATGTTATGAATGTTTGAAAGATAAATTAGATAAAAAAATGTTTGCATTATGCGCGTGTTATTGTGGTTATTAGATTGTGGAGGTTTCTATAGCTTACATGCATCATGTGTTTTAGTTTTACTTATAAGGGAGAACTAATGAAGTTTTAATTATAGATGTTACCCATTTGAAGATTCTTTTATATTCTTAGAACATTGTCTAGATTTTGATGTCTCATCATCATTTGTCTTCTTTACTTTTCATCGGGTGTGTCTTTTTTCCATAAATTTTAGTAATCTCCGTTTTAATTTTTTTCATATCTTACTTATGTAACTTTATTATATTGATAAACACATAGCCTTTCGTCCTTCTTTGATGTAATAACCCTTGCTCATGAGAACATATTTTATATTTATATACTAGGTACGGTAATTAGATATAAAATGTTGGGATATGGATTGAGTATGAATTTAATGAAGAAAAGTAAATGTTCACTATGAAATGTCATATTTACCGTAACTATAGGTGAATATTGCCATGTCATGTTTTATAATATCATATGAATTAAAGTGATATTTGTCTTAATAATGAGATGGGAACTTAAAATGAATTATTAATTGTCCAAATGATAATATGGAGACCGTAGTTGATTCCGGAACGTGCGAGATAGTCAAATATTGTGCCATATTGTATTTTGAGGTTTTTGGCACTTTTGACTGGTTATACCTTAAAAAATGCAGTTGCGTGTTATTTTATCGCAATATTGGTCAATTAAGTTGGGATTTTGACTAATGGCATGACTTAGTCTTACTTAGTCTTCTATTTCTCTAATTTTATTTCCTATACCTAGAGAGAGCTTGAGAGAGGAAGAGAAAGTGTAGAGAAAGTAGAAGAGATTGAAGATTGAGGAGGAATTCTTGCCACTACAGAAAGAAAATCTGCATTTCCTAGATTGAGGCAAGTTTTCTACTTGCTATTTGTGGTTTAAGAAAAATGATTTGTAGTGATAATGATGTATTGATCATGATTTAGCTATTTTAGGGTTTTCTTTGTGTATTTGTGGGTTTTGATCCATTCAAGAATGATTTGGATGTTTGATGAGGTTTATGGTAGTTGTTAGTAGTATTTATGTTATGTTGGTGGCAATAAAAGAGTTGGCTTTGGGATTAGCTTGAAATAGGAAGATTTGGTTTGGTCTAGGTCTGCAAAGACCGGTCGATCGCGGTTCTCAGACCGGTCGACCGGGCCTTCGAGAGAGGGCACACTGCTTTCTTTCAAAGGCATAAAATTTATGGCGCGGTCGATCGCGGTCCCCTGACCGGTCGACCGTCCCTGCCGAAGTGAACTTTCTGCTTTTCTTCCTAGGCAAAATCTTGAGACGCGGTCTACCGCGGTCTTGGGACCGGTCGACCGGTCCCCTGTTTTCTTCCCTAAAATTTTATTTTCATTTTTCAAATATTTTCTTTTCATAGGGACTTAAGGACCTTCTTAAATGAAGTAAATATAGGGTCTTAGAGTATTAGTTGAGTTTGGTCGACAACCTAGACTCGAAGGGGTTCATCTAGGGTTCATTTAAGGGGGGGGGGGGGGGTTAAAGTAATGTTCAGGCATTACTTCTCTCATATAATTTTATAATAATCTAGGAGATCTTAGAATCAAATTTGGAGACTTTAAGAGTTATTGTGAGCTATGTTTGACTTGATGGTCTGTTAAGAAGCCAAAAAGGAGGCTCTGGAAAATAATTTGGGGAGTCTAACTACTTATCGAGGTTGTTATGATGTTATGAAATACATATAGTTCCGGATAATCTTAATGTATTTGATAAAATGTAAAATGGATAAAGTAAATGATAATTTACTAAATAATGTAATGGAAATTAATAAAATGGATGATACACACCTCTCTAAATACCATCTTAAGGGAAGTCCGTGCGTGAGGTGAAGCCCCCTGGCTAATGAATGCAGGGTGGATATAGTCCTAGGCCATATGAGCGCTTGTTTTATATTTTCGGCGATGGGTCGGAGATTCCGTGTGTGGCCTTGACTACCCCGCAGGCATATGGCTGCTTCCCGACGTTTTGATAGGATCCCAGGTTGTCTTATGATAGGCCCTGGAAGATGATGGTTATTTAGGGGCGCGCACAGTGGGGAAACCCGGACGGGCGGTCTTAGAATCGTTATATATATATAATTATAACTATTCTAATTATCGAGTTGGACTCGATGGAACATGAATGCCATAAAGAGAAAAGTATATGCCACAAAGAGCATACAATTGAAATACATGCCATTAAGAGAACATGATAAATTTGTATTCCTGATAAGGAATGAAAAGAAGACGAAATGAAAAGGATGAAAGATGAAAAACGTTAATGACTATTATCATTTGCATACATAATTGACTCTTACCTTATGATCATTTAAATTGCCTTAGTTTATTTCATGATGTTACCATGCTAGATTTTCATCTCTATCATCCATGTTTAACTGCTCATCATTGTCCTACTTGTCATTTATCTGGTGACCAAATAAAACCGGGATCTGACCAGTTCTTCTTTCTTATTGTGCATATATATATTATATCCTCTCAGGTGTTCCATCGCAAGGTCGCCCGTAATGACCTTCCTATTCCAGTGTCCTTTAAGGAGCCATGATATTTTGTTGGTATCACGGGACATTTTGTGTAGACGCCTCCTTTGTTGTTTTCTAGTTATGATCAGTCCTTACTCGAGCGTGCGGCCCAAATGGGTGTAATTGTACAATGGATGTATTATGTAACACATGGAACTTATTTTATATTGTATGAATTCTATTGACCGACATTTCATTCGGTCCTTCCCTTATTACGGTTGGTATATATATATATGCTTGTGGGAGTTTCCACCTTTCTTTTCCATTATGGGTTGTTGAAAATGCTTTCTTTAAATTACAAAACTAAAATTTTTGATAACCCGTTTTCTGGAATATTGTGTGGTTATCCCGTATACTCTTTATGTTGTCACGATGCTGAGGATGATATTTATCCATGATTCCTATATTACCGGAGTATCGGGCAGGCCACCCCTTATTTTGGATACCGAGTTGTCACAGATGGTATCAGAGCATCAGGTTCTAGAGTCTTTAGGATCTATGCGTACTTGTCACGTTCTACCTCAGCGTTCTTTAAAATAGAGCTTAATGTTAGGACTGTTTTGTTGCATTTGGTTGCGATCTTCTACTAGATAGATTGTTTTATATTATATTCTAACTCTATCATTTCTCTATCTCAGATGTCGCCTAAGAGAGGACGTCCCGCTCGACGTAATAGAGTTGTAGAGGATGAGGTTGATCCTCCACCGCCGCCACCGGGGAGTATAAGTGCCGCAGATGTGGCAAACATAGTGGCCCAAGCTGTTGATGCAGCGATGACTGCAGTGGTACAGCAAATGCCACAAGCTCAACCACGGGGGTAAGAGGCACAAGTTCCTACGGGACCTTCTTGGTGGGAAAGAGTTAGAGAGTCTTTCCTAAAAGGCCATCCCCCGGAATTCGATGGAGGATCAGATGTTATAAAGTCAAATCAGTGGAAGAAAGACATGCAACGCCATCTTAGAATGGTAGAATGTAGTGAGGAGAAAAAGCAAATCCTTATTAATTTCAAGCTTGTCGGATCAGCTCTACATTGGTGGGAGTCAATGACTACACCCGAGCAAAGGGATACGATGTCGATCACTGATTTTTGGATCGTGTTTGATGGAAAGTATTTCCCTCACGCAGTTCAAAGGGAGATGAAAAGGAAGCTTTAAGATGTAGTTCAGGGGGAGAGATCCGTGGCAGAGTATGAAGAGGTGTTCACCCGGCTGGCAAGTTTTGTGCCGGATGAAGTGACTCCAGAAGCGAAGAGAATCTCCAAATTTGTGGGAGGTTTACATTGGCGAATAAAACAACATTTGCTTGGAAATTCGTCTTTATTAACCTTTGGGGATGTGATGAATAATGCTCTACTTCATTGTCAAGAGCATAGATTATTTGTGCAAAATAATAAGAAAGATGCAGCGATGGGGCAAGTGGGAAAACCTGGAGGTAATGGGATTGGAGGGGGGACATCTTCGTCATCCCAATCTTCAGGGAATAAGCAGAGAGAAAGGGACCCCCAGTAAGGGGATTTGTCTAAATGCCAATGCTTTGGTGGGTCTAATGCGGGTGGCAATAACAACAGGCCGGGTCAGGGTGGACCGCCACAACAATAGGGAGGCAGAGGTAGAAATGGAGGCAGAGGCCATCAGGGCCGAGGTGCGGTGCAGTTCAGAAACAATCAAGGAAGGAACGAGGAGAATGTGGTGAACAAATGTTTTCAGTGCGGAGAGTTGGGCCATTGTAAGAGGTCTTGTCCTCAGTTGATTGAAGGGCGTCTTCCTAGGGCTCCACAACAGCCGCATGCACAGTTTTCGCCCCAAGCGCCTAATCCGATTACTCCTCCTCAGCAAGGGCAACTGCAGTATGGACGGGTCTACCATATTCAGGAGGCTATGCTTCCTTCAGCCCCTACGGCACTGCCAGCGATCGAGGGTAAGTTTCTCATCCAAGGGCATATGGGTCGGGTACTATTTGATACGGGCGCTACACACTCTTTCATTTCTAGGAATTTTGCTCAAACTAAAGATTTGATAAAGTCTGCTGAGAGTACTTTCACTAGCGTTGAATCCTCTATGGGTGATGGTTCATTGATTTTCTTTGTTTGTAAAAACATATGGATTAATATTGGTAACTTGTGCTTTGAGGCCAATTTACTCGTCCTTGACATGGTCGAGTATGATGTAATATTGGGTATGGATTGGCTAGTGAAATACGGCGCGATAGTAAATTGTTATGGGAAGAGCATAGTTTTCATGATTTCGGGACAAGAAATATTCTTGGTTGTTATGGCTTGTATGGAAGGAGGTACGAGTGCTTATTTATATTGTATTGTGGAGGATGCATCTAGGGATGTAGTTATTCCCCTAAATTCTCTTTCGATTGTTAGATATTTTGAAGATGTTTTCCGAGAAATACCTGGATTACCTCCAAGTCGGGAGATTGAATTTGTGATTGATTTAATGCCGGGGACTTGATCGATTGCTAAAGCTCCATATCGTATGGCTCCTGTGGAGATGAGGGAGTTGAGAGATAAAATTCAGTAGCTTTAGGAACAGGGATTTATTAGGCACAGTACGTCGCCATGGGGTGCCCCTATATTGTTTGTGAAGAAAAGAAATGGTTATCTCCGGTTGTGTGTGGACTATAGGGATTTGAATAAAGTCACCATCCATAATAAATACCCTTTGCCTCGCATTGATGACCTATTTGACCAACTTAGGAGAGCATCATTCTTCTCTAAAATCAATTTGAGAACGGGGTATCATCAATTGAGAATACGGGAACAAGATGTATCGAAGACCTTTCTGATCCGATACGGATCCTATGAATTCTTGGTTATGCCCTTTGGACTAACCAATGCCCCCGCTGTATTTATGGATCTCATGAATAGGGTATTTCTGGATTTCCTTGACCAATTTGTTATTGTATTTATCGATGACATCTTAGTCTATTCTCAGACAGAATCTGACCATGCTACTCACTTACGGTTGGTCCTGCAGAGATTAAGGGATCACCAATTGTATGTGAAGTTTGAGATATGTGGCTTTTGGTTGAAGGAAGTTCAGTTTCTGGGTCATGTGGTGTCATCCCAGGGTATATCGATGGATCCTAGTAAGGTGATTGCGGTGAGGGAGTGGGTTTAGCCCACGATACCTATCGAGGTTCGTAGTTTTTTGGGCTTAACGGGTTATTACCGTCGATTCATTAAGGGCTTTTCTAAAATCACTAGCCCTTTGACGAATTTGACCCGAAAGGGAGTGAGATTTGTTTGGGACAATTCTTGTCAGGCTGCATTTGATGATCTCAAAGATAGGTTGACTTAGGCTCCAGTCCTTGCATTGCCAAAATTGGGATTGGTATATCTAGTCTTCACCGATGCATCTCTTCAAGGGTTAGGAGGTGTTCTTCAGTAAGAAAGACGGGCTATTGCTTATGCCTCCCATAAGCTAAAGCCTCACGAAAGAAATTATCCGGTGCATGACTTAGAGTTCATCGCAGTTGTCTTTGCCTTGAAGATATGGAGGTATTATCTCTTGGGGGAGAAGTTTTGTCTTTTCACGGACCACAAATCGCTACAGTATTTATTTTCCTAGAAGGATTTGAATATGCATCAGCGTCGTTGATTGGAGTTCGTAAAAGACTATCAATTCGATATCCATTACCATTCGGGAAAGGCGAATGTAGTAGCTGATGCCTTGAGTAGGAAGCCCGAGGGAGGCTTAGCTGATGTATGGAAAGCTAAGTGGAAGGAGCTCAGTTAGGAGGATGCGGTGGTGAGAGCATTCATGTCAGTAATGACCGTTACTCCTACAATTGCTGCAAGAAATGTGGAAGCCCAGGGAAGAGATAAGAGTTGCCAATACCATATACACCGATTATTTTCCAAGGGAGCGGAGTCCTACTCGATTAGTTTTGAGGGTGGACTACGCTTCCATGGAAGACTTATTGTTCCGGAAGAAGGGGACTTGAGATGAGCGGTGATGACGGAATCTCACGGGTCAAAATTTACGGTACATCTGGGTGGGGATAAGATGTACCAAGACATGTGCCGTCAGTATTGGTGGCCCGGCATAAAGAGGGATATCTCAGAGTTTGTATCCCAATGTACTACTTGTCAGTTGGTTAAGATCGACCATCAGCGACCGACAGGTTTGTTTCAACCGTTGGAGATTCCAGTGTGGAAATGGGAAAGCATTTCGATGGACTTTATTACGGGCTTACCTAGATCACAAAGGGGTCATGATTAGATTTGGGTGATTGTCAATCGTTTGACTAAGTCGGCACACTTCTTGCCCGTGCATACAGATTTTGATACATCTCGATATGCCCAATTGTTCATCGAGGAGATCGTTAGACTTCACGGGGTGACTTTAGATATTATTTTTGACCGAGATAAAATATTTTTATCCCACTTTTGGCAAAGTTTCCAAGAGGCGATGGGGACCGAATTGAAGTTAAGCTCTTCCTATCATCCTCAAACATATGGCCAAACTGAAAGGGTAAACCAGATGTTGGAGGATATGCTCCGTATGTGCATGCTTGATTTCAAGGGTGGTTGGGAACAATACCTTCCATTTGTTGAGTTTGCTTATAACAACTCATACCAACTTACTATCGGAATGGCGCCCTATGAAGACCTTTATGGTCAGCCCTGTAGGTCACCCACTTGTTGGTTGGAAGTGGGTGATAACAAATTTCTTGGACCTAAAATGATCCAAGACACTTCTTCAAAGATTGAACTCATTCGAAATCGCATTCGGATAGACCAAGACCGTCATAAGAGCTATGCCTATGCGGGTAGAAGACACGTGGAGTTGGAGATTGGAGACCATGTCTTGGTTCGAGTATCACCAATGAAGGGCATTAAGCGTTTTGGGAAGAAAGGGAAGCTTGCGCCGCGTTTTATTGGACCTTTCCCAGTTATTTCGAAAGTCGGTCCCGTGGCGTACCAACTTGCCTTGTCGGAGCCTTTACAATAAATCCACGATGTATTCCATGTCTCCTCTTTGAAGAAGTATAAGAGATGCGAAGGTGCCCTTTGGCACATTCCTTTCGAGGATATTGACTTGCAACCCGACGTTTCATATGAAGAACAACCGGTTGCTATTCTTGAGTATGGGGAGCGTAAGTTGAGGTCGCGGGTGGTGCCCTTGGTGAGAGTCCAATGGAGTCATCACAATGAGAAAGAATCAACATGGTAACGTGAGGACGACATGCGGGAGAGGTATCCACATCTCTTCCTATAAGGTACGCTTGAATTTTGGGGACAAAATTCCCTCTTAAGGGGGGAGTATGTAATAACCCTCGCTCATGAGAACATAATTTATATTTATTTACTAGGTACTGTAATTAGATATAAAATGTTGGGATATGGATTGAGTATGAATTTAATGAAGAAAAGTAAATGTTCACTATGAAATTTCATATTTATCGTAACTATAGGCGAATATTGCCATGTCATGTTTTATAATATCATATGAATTAAAGTGATATTTGTCTTAATAATGAGATGGGAACTTAAAATGAATCATTAATTGTCCAAATGATAATATGGAGACCGTAGTTGATTCTGGAACGTGCGAGATAGTCAAATATTGTACCATATTGTATTTTGAGGTTTTTGGCACTTTTGACTGGTTATACCATAAAAAAAATGCAGTTGCGTGTTATTTTATCGCAATATTGGTCAATTAAGTTGGGATTTTGACTAATGGCACGACTTAGTCTTACTAAGAATTCTATTTCCCTAATTTCATTTCCTATACCTAGAGAGAGCTTGAGAGAGGAAGAGAAAGTAGAAGAGATTGAAGATTGAGGAGGAATTCTTGCCACTACACAAAGAAAATATGCATTTCCTAGATTGAGGCAAGTTTTCTACTTTCTATTTGTGGTTTGAGAAAAATGATTTGTAGTGATAATGATGTATTGATCATGGTTTAGCTATTTTAGGGTTTTCTTTGTGTATTTGTGAGTTTTGATCCATTCAAGAATGATTTGGATGTTTGATGATGTTTATGGTAGTTGTTTGTAGTATTTCTGTTATGTTGGTGGAAATAAATGAGTTGGATTTGGGATTAGCTTGAAATACGAAGATTTGGTTTGGTTTAGGTCTGCAAAGACCGGTCGACCGTGATTCTCAGGCCGGTCGACGGGGCCTTCGGAAGAGGGCACACTGCTTTCTTTCAAAGGCATAAAATTTATGGCGCGGTCGACCGCGGTCCCCTGACCGGTCGACCGTCCCTATCGAAGTGAACTTTCTGCTTTTCTTCCTAGGCAAAATCTTGAGACGCGGACGACCGCGGTCTTGGGACCGGTCGACCGGTCCCCTGTTTTCTTCCCTAAAATTTTATTTTCATTTTTCAAATCTTTTCTTTTCATAGGGACTTAAGGACCTTCTTAAATGAAGTAAATATAGGGTCTTAGAGTATTAGTTGATTTTGGTCGACACCCTAGACTCGAAGGGGTTCATCTAGGGTTCATTTAAGGGGGGGGGGGGGGGGTTAAAGTAATGTTCAGGCATTACTTCTCTCGTATAGTTTTACAATAATCTAGGAGACATTAGTGTCAAATTTGGAGACTTTAGGTGTTATTGTGAGCTAGGTTTGACTTGATGGTCTGTTATGAAGCCAAAAAGTAGGATTTGGAAAATAATTTGGGGAGTCTAACTACTTATCGAGGTTGTTATGATGTTATGAAATACATATAGTTCCGGATAATCTTAATGCATTTGATAAAATGTAAAATGGATAAAGTTAATGATAATTTACTAAATCATGTAATGGAAATTAATAAAATGGATGATACACACCTCTCTAAATACCATCTTAAGGGAAGTCCGTGCGTGAGGTGAAGCCCCCTGGCTAATGAATGCAGGGTGGATATAGTCCTAGGGCATATGAGCGCTTGTTTTATATTTTCGGCGATGGGTAGGAGATTCCGGGGGTGTCCTTGACTACCCCGCAGGCATATGGCCGCTTCCCGACGTTTCGATAGGATCCCAGGTTGTCTTATGATAGGCCCTGGAAGATGATGGTTATTTAGGGGGGCGCACAGTGGGGAAACCCGGACGGGCGGTCTTAGAATCGTTATATATATATATATACTTATAAATATTCTAATTATCGAGTTAGACTCGATGGAACATGAATGCCATAAAGAGCAAAGTATATGCCACAAAGAGAATACAATTGAAATATGTGCCATAAAGAGCACAGGATAAATTTGTATTCCTTATAAGTAATGAAAAGAAGATGAAATGAAAAGGATGAAAGATGAAAAAGGTTAATGACTATTATCATTTGCATACATAATTGAATCTTACCTTATGATCATTTTAATTGCCTTAGTTTATTTCATGATGTTACCATGCTAGCTTTTCATCTCTATCATCCATGTTTAACTGTTCATCATTGTCCTACTTGTCATTTATCTGGTGACCACATAAAACCGAGCTCTGACCGGTTCGTCTTTCTTATTGTGCACATATATATTATATCCGCTCAGGTGTTCCACCGCAAGGTCGCCCGTAATGAACTTCCTATTCCAATGTCCTTTGAGGAGTCGTGACATTTTGCGGGTATCACGGGACATTTTGTGTAGACGCCCCCTTGTTGTTTTCTAGTTATGATCAGTCCTTATTCGGGCGTGTGGCCCAAATGGGTGTAATTGTATAATGGATGTATTATGTAACACGTGGAACTTATTTTATATTGTATGAATTCTATTGACCGACATTTCATTCGTTCCTTCCCTTATTACGGTTGTTATATATATATGCTTGTGGGAGTTTCCACTTTTCTTTTCCATTATGGGTTGTCGAAAATGCTTTCTTTAAATTACAAAACTAAAATTTTTGATAACTCGTTTTCTGGAATATTGTGTGGTTATCCTGTATACTCTTTATGTTGTCACGATGCTGAGGATGATATTTATCCATGATTCTTGTATTACCGGAGTATCGGGCTGGACACCCCTTATTTCGGATATCGGGTTGTCACATTTGAGTACCTACAAAATATGGCGAACGAACATTTATTTTTGGTACCATTTAAGTTTTAGGTCCATTAGTGAATAAGTATGAGAATCTCCTTTGTCTATTCTTATGAATTCTTTCTTTCCTCATTTTGCAAATATCAAACGTATGACAATTTTTAACCATAATAAGTGCAATGAGTATTTGATGGAATGAATCCACAATTAGCATATCTATGATCTTTCTTTTTGCAAATGGTGCGAAAGTGATTATTTATTATTTTGGGACGAGTGAGATATTTTTCTAAACTGTGGTTTCTCTTTAAAAAAAAAAGTTCTATGGAAATGTAATACCCCGTGTTTTCGAAATAAAATATGGTGACAAAAATTAAATTAAATAATTTTGAAATAAATTCGAGAATAAATTAAATCGGAGGGATTTAAATTAAATGGGTAAAATTTAAATTTATAATAAAAGCTTATTCATGATTATATATTTATTATATCCCATTAGGCATGATGGGTTCACTGTTGGATAATCAATCGAGTAGAAATTATTAACTTATGGTTACATGTTGTTTAAAAATAATAAAAATGGGTCTATCGAGTAGAAATTATTCCGACATGGTTCGAGAGGTTTTCTGAACTCATTTAGGTTTTTTATGCCTTCAGAATTGGTTATAGGGGTATGGGCATATGCGTTGGGATGTTATTGAGCTAGTTTAGCTATTTGTTTGGGCCCATTTGGAGGTCCAAAAATGGAAAATTAAGCTTAACTCGGAAATTGGGATTAATATAAGTATAGGAGGAAGATTAATAACTCCACATAATTATCAAAACCCTAAACCTAGCAGTCACACCTCTAGAGAGAAAAGACCAAATGCCAAAGAGGAGACGAGACAAAGGATTCAAGAGTAAATCATCCAATCACTCCATTTAGGCAATAATTTCCTTTCTTAATTTAAATATCCAATGTATTTTCTTGATTCGTTGTAGTAAACCCCATATAATTTCTGGGTTCTAGTATGAAATTGGTGATTAAATGGTAGGATTTAATATCATGCATGTAAAGAAGACTAATATGAAATTCGGTGGCTTAAACCCAGAAATTTAGGATGATTATAATCTAAAATTTTATGATAGAATTAATGCCCTAGGACTCTTGAATAAATTAGATAACTTGACACTTATGTAGTGAATTAGAAAACGTGTTTTAGGATATGGAATTTATGAGAATTAGGATCCTTATATATGAATAGAATCAAATGGAATCAAGAGGTGAAAATGTGATTTCTAGAAATTGATCTAAATTCTGGGATTTTGGGGAATGAAATTCGATGTTAATTTATGTAAATATCAATCCTAAGATTAAGTACTAAGTCATGGGGACCTGTTCTTGTGTTATTACAATTGTATAAACCATTAGAATGAAGTTTGGGAATGAATTATGGATTTGTGTGTTAAGAAACCATAACATATATGGGTTTCTTCCCAGATTCAAATAGATTTGGCCCCTGGAGGCGAATGGATTCGTCCAGGCGAACCGATTCGGTCCCAAGAGTTGAACCGATTCAGCCCTTGGGGTAGGTTGAGTTAGGACCGAGGATAGATCAGGAGGTTTTTTAGGAATTTATACAAGTTGATGGGACAGTGTTCGGGTGAAGAGTTAATTTATTAAAAATGAATTTATCGCATTAATGGTAAGTAGGAACTTGTCATTTAACAATATGGTTAAGTAGTAAATTTGGATTTGTCAAGAGTTTATAAAAGAGGAAATCTCAGGGATTATTGATAGACGATTAACGGGACATCTCAAGGGAGGGGGTGATCATGGAATTAATCACCTAAATATATTGTGTGATAGATATAGGTTTGTGTCGTTATGTTATAAATGGAAAAATGGAAAATTAAATAGATGGTTAATTTTAAAGTAAGAATATTACTTGGCATTACAGATACTACTTCTGGGGTAATTATGGTGTTAATTACCTATACATATTATGTGATATATATATATATATATATATATATATATATATATATTTGTGAAACATACCCAAGTTTGTGGACGGACAATCGGTTGGGGTTGCGTACGTCTTGGGACCGTAGCACGCATGGACACGGGCGGACTAGGCGTTGTGTAGGTCATTATTATATGTAATACTTAGCAGCACCAGTTACAAGGAGGTAGATATTGATGCTAGGATCTATTATCATCGTTGGGGGTATGGCCGTGCAATGGTGTACTACATAGGAACCGCCTGACTTGTATGTGTTTTGTGATGTCCATTTGGATGAGGGTCTCCTCTGGACATACCAATAGAGTAAGAACGTGAAACTAGAGGTAGATGCATCTATATATCCTATATATGTAAGGACATATATGTATATAACCCTACAAATTAAATGATATTAAAAAATTAGTCTAATGATGTAGAAAATCAATTATGAATCCAATGCTATGTGAAATCATGATAGACGGTATGCCATTATGGGTAGTATATCCGGAGTTTTCTAGGAAAAGAGAATAGAGTTATAAATAATTAATTGAGGTACATGAGTTTATGTGAGCTTGCATAAGGTGTTATTTACTGTTTTGGTTAGCAGTCTTTCACAGAGGGGGACTTAAGTTGATATGCATTTTGTATTACACTTAGGTGAGGAGTGAGGTACTCAATGCATGTGAGAGACAATGGGGGATTATTACTTTCAATTAACAATATTATTCAACTTTTAATTAAGTAAGTCGATTCTAGTAAATCTAGGGTGTTGACCCAAATTTATAAAATATTTTTTCCTTGGTTTATATAGTCAGGGACAGCTGGACTGATATGAAATCGTACTTGGGAACATATTTTCATAACACTAGTTTCGTTCATTGGATTCTAGCATAGGTTGTTAGTTCATTCTAGTCTTTTATATTTGATATTTTATGGGCATAAGCCCTTAGTTTATTTTTATTCAGTCAATTGAGATAACCATATTTTTATTAGGATTTTATTTTATTTGTATGTTGATGTGGAACTGATTATTTCTTGATTTTTAATTTAAATCGGTTTTATCATACATGCAGTTTCAAAATACAAAGTTTTTACTATGGTTTGATGTTGAGAATGATATAGATGGTTATACAAGCCCCATCTTCGGTGTATTGTATCTGACCAACCTTTATGTGGTATATGGGGGTTGTTACAACATCATGCTTCATGTTTTAGGTTTTGTGATTTATCTTTTCGGTTACCTAATTTTCTTTTCAAAAAATATTCATTCTTTCTCTTTTTTCCCAAAAAATAACTTCAATGTTCTCTTGCTTTGATAAACTTTTCCAAAAGGTCATCTCAATAAATCAATTTATTTTCTTAGTTGATTGTTTTTTATTTGAAGACAAGGCGGGTAGATACTTTTCATTTTAGGGAATCAATATCCATTTGGAGTTGGTTCTTTTTAGGGTTATTTGTGGTTTGATAGCCATCAATTATTCGTTATTGAGTGAATCCCCCATCACTTTCACTTCTTGAGGTTTGACCCTCATTTTGATAAATTCCTTCAATTGGCCATTAAGTTATTAATATACATGCCTAATATGTCTATAATTCGCTTACCTTATTCATTACCAAACAACCACTATTTAAAAAATAATTTTTTTATGTAAAAAGGTTTTTCAAAAAATAAAATATTGTGTTCAATTAAATAATAGCTTTAATCGGTTTAAAAACAATTTTCATATAAAAATATTTTTCTTATTTTAAATTAGTTTCTTTTTATAAAAAAATATTTTTTATTTGCAAAAAAAACTGACTTGAATGATCCTGTATTAAGAGGGTTGGAAGAGTCCTCTGAATATTTTAGTCTTGCATTAGTGATTCGTTTCGTTATTTTGATTTTATTTTGGAATATGGAGAGAGAATAGAGGATTCAGACCTATTGTCGATACTAAGTAGCAGTAAAAAATTAGTATCAATTTTTCATGATATTATGCATTGATCAGATATATCATGATGAATTCTATAGAAAAAATTGTGTCTTCCAAAATGGAATCGGATTGCTTTTGATAAATGACCTTCATTGATTGATTCAAATACTTGTTCCTCAATAGTATCTATCGATACTTTCAAAGTTATTCCCTAGTAGATGCTAGAAGAAACAGACTATACAGCAAGCAGTGTCCTTTTTCTTATACCCCTGAATCCACATGTACTGGCAGAGGACCAAGAAATCACCCATCCACGGAATTGGCTAGTTATCATTATAAGATATCCAACTTTTTAGTCATTAAGAAACACAAAAGAAAGTATAAAAAAGTCAATTGATAACAAATTAAAAAAAAAATTACAAGAGTTATGAGTAGATATGATTTTCTTTCAAGAAGGAAGAAGAAAAATGAGTTAAATCGTAGTCTAATTTATTTTATGGGAATGTTACTAATCAAACATGTATAAATACTAAGGCCTTGTCTTTTTTTTTTATTGTTGAACTTCATAAGTAAAAAAAGACATAAAAAGATAGATCACTATCTATTACATACCTCTATTTCTCATTTGATCGAATCCTCCCACAACTTCTTCGTAGTGGCTCACTTCCACGCCTCATTCCATGGAGAACCTTAAAATAGCTCTATTTCATTATGTCCCATCCATATCCCAATTCCATTCATTTGAAATGAATTGTAATTACAACTAAAAAAATCAGAAAGGAAAACATATTTTTTTAAAACGATTATTAATTTATTCAAACAATTAAAATAAGTTCACCAGAATATTGTATATAATTTTTTTATAACTTTTTTTACGAATTGTTTTAAAAAAAATTCAATTAAAAATCTTATTTCTGACCTTTTAACTGCTTTGAGAAATAAAGAAATTGTCCAAACTATTTTTAAAAATTAAATAAAGCATTGGAATATTTTATATAAAAAAAAGCATCTTTTAAAGAAATATAAAAATTGTTTTTCGTATAAATAAAGAGTTAAAAACCCATTTTCAACTATTAAAAATCTATTGTTGTTATATTTTACTGTTTTTTATACATTAAACAAAAATTTGTAATGGTTTGTCTACATTTAAAAACTAAAAACAAGCTTTTAAAAAGTTTTTTTGGGTAAATTATATAGAGTTGTTTTTATATAAACAAGAATATTTTCTTTAAAACAATCATTGTTTTCACCTTTTTAACAATTTTAAGAAATAAAAAATGTTGTAAATTAAAAAACTAACTAAAGGTTTTTATAAAAAAAATTATTTTTAAAAAAATATAAAAAATGTTATTAAAACAAATTATTTTAGATTGCTAAAATAATGTTTTCAATTGTTTAAAAACTCTTTTATATACAAAATTATGTTTAAAAGGTTTTGCTATATATAAATAAATGTTTTAACGATTTAAAGCTAAATACAAATGTTTTAATTGTTTTTTCCATTGTTTATCTATAGAAAATAGTTAAATTTTATTTATATATAAAAAGTAGATTTTTATTTATTAAAACATGTTTTTGCAAATTTTATATAAAAAAAGTTTTTGAAACGCCTGAAAGTTGGATTATTAAAGCTATCAATTTTATTTTTATAACTACAAAAATAATTTTTAAATAAAAAAGCTTTTTCATAATATTTTTAGAAAATAAAACTCATTTAATATAAATTATGGTTGTTATGTATTGAATTAGGTAGGGTATGTTACATATTTTCTGCATGAAAATGAGTTGCTTAACGGTCAGCTGACATAATCCGTCAAAATTGGGAATGAATCCCAAAAAGTAAAAACTACATGGGTTTGACTCAATAACGAATAATTAATGGGTGCCAAACAAAAATAACCCTACTTTTTACTATCCATTCGTTGATTTCTTTTGTAGTATTTTCTTATACACATAATGTTTTTTATTTTCATTTTGTATAGGAATATGAGTGTCAATGAGCTTTTTATAACATATCAGTAATGTATCATAATGTTCATTTAATTGATTATGTGCAATTATCATATCTTCTTTTGAAATGTTATCTACAACAAAAGCTTTTTAATTAACCTCATCCTTTATTAGTTCTTCGTGTACACAAGGGTGAAATTTTGATTTCATGTCGGATGATGAACTTGTGCAATCTTCTATAATAACTTTATCCCTTGTATCAAAGACTTCTTCAACTTCTACACATTTCTTGATAGACAATTAATTTATTTTTCTTTTTGATACTCAATCTATTTAAAAAATGGTGATTTCTTATTGCCAATTAATTTCCAATCATAATAATCAATAGATTGAATGATGTAAGTTATTCCAACATTCTAAAAATTTAGATTTTCTCTTGAAGATATGGGTATGTCATTTCTTTCTAAAAAGATTCAATAGATACTTGCATGGTTTTTATGATCTTTAAACACAAAATTAGCTTTTCAAAATAAGTATCTGCGAGCTAGAATCTGAGACAAATTGATGGTCCAAAAATATACCCCAAAGGTGGGGGGTGAACATGGGTATGTAGACGCCTTTGACATTTATAGATTAGCCATAGATTCAAGTATTAGTTTAGATTTAAAATAAATTCTTTATGATCCTAGAGTTTCTAGAAAAATAGTTTATTTGTCAAAACTTGCTATTAATGGTTTCATTTTCGAATTCAGAAATAATTTTATTAATTTATATTATCAATTTTAGGGTTTTGATTAATGGTTTATGTTAAATTGATATTGAAATGAAAATTTTGAAACCATAGCATCCATGCATCCTAATGTTAAAACTAGTCGTGTCCCATTAGATGTGAAATCTTCTTACTTATATATTAAAAAATTAGGGAACGTGTCGAGAAAAATAATGGAAAGACTTATTAGAGAGGAAATTTTAATTAACCTATAAAGGGTTCATTATGGCGTGTGTGTACTATATTAAAATAAGATAGATTAAACACACAAAATAGAATCCACAAGGAGCACAAAGATTCTTGAAATTATACATACAAACAAACGTGGACCTTTTGATGTTCTATGTATTTGTGGAGAAAAACATTTCATTACCTTTATTGATAATTTTTCTCTTTAATTCTAATTATACTTATTCTATGATAAATCTCAGTTTTTTAATTCTATTCAAATTTACATTACTGAGGTAGAAAGTCAATTGAACGAGAGGATGAAAATTATTTGGTCAGGTAGATGTGGTGAAATTTTATGAAAGATATGATGATTCAAGATAACGCCTTGCCCCTTTTGCTAACTTTTTTTTTAATTTCGCCAACTTGTTTTTAAATCATGGAGTGATTGTCTACAACCATGTGGTGATAACTCAAACTTTCATTTTTTTTTTTGCAAAAATTCCATTTTGCCTCATTTTATGTATATTTCCATATGAGATTTTGTTTATTCACGATGATTTTAATGTTGATATTTATGTTGAATTAGATTCCAAATGTATTTTATAATTCATATGTATGGATTTTATAAGAATGATTCAATTTTAATGATAATAGTCATTGATGAGTTCGTCGATCATGATGGTCATGTGATGAGAAAACGAGTGAAATTAATGAGTTTGCAACATGAACAAGTAGCTCGTTATCTATTTGACACACATGAAGATGTCTAAGAATGGAAAAAGTATGTTTAAATTATTTTAACTTTTACATTATTTTAATTATTATACATGATTAATTTTGTAATATGTCTGTCACGATCTATGCAGAAAATATGAAGCTTGTGAGAACAATAAAAGATGAAAAACAATGGCACAATCAGACAACGAATTTAGGCTGTGGCTGTCACACGAGGTAATTATAATGAATATGATTGTTATTAACTGTCACATTATAAGAGAGATTTACAACTAAACTAATTAATTTATCTATATTCTTAGCTCTTAAAAACGGGTGAGGCAACATCAAGGCTTGCTCGCCTATCCATTGGATCCTTGTTCATAGCGCCAGTGTACAAAAAGTATCGATTGAACGGTTACGTATTTGGTTAAAGGGTGTATGAGGAAAATACAAATGTACAGAAGTTAGTCATTTCATACAATGCTTTTACTTTCTTTCGAGCAAGCGCAAAAGATAAAAACCTCGTTGAAGCTGAAATGAATTACTATGGCACAATTCAAAGTATATTTTAATTGGACTATGTAAGCTTCAAAGAGGTTATATTTTACTATTATTGGGTAAGATTTGAGGATAAAAATTCTTGTAAAGTTGATCCTGACACCAATTTGATCATGGTTGAATTTCCCAAGTTGAAGAGCATCAAACACGCGGGCGATGAGCTGTTTCTTTGAGCTTTTCAAAAGGTCAAGAAAATGTTTTACTCGGAGTATATCAACAACGAGTCGTGGTCAATCATCCTACATGTGCTAAAGCATCTATACAATAGTGTGGATGACTTGGATGCCCCTACCGAATATCAATCCATTTTTTATGATAACCCGAATTTGAAACATTTTTAGATTTGTAATAAGTATTCCAATTATTTGTAATGATCAGTGGCTGTATTATTCTAGGGATATATTATTATCGGATGACAATTTAATTCTTTTTATTAATTTTTACTTTATCATTTTAATGCTTGTAATAACCAGTGGGTTTATTCTTCTAGTGCTTTGTTATTATCAAATTTGAATAAAAATTGGTTTTATTGTTAGTGAATATATTAATTAGGATTTTAATCAATTTAAGCATTAATTCAAAGTCCATGACCTTGGAGTGTGTGTTTCGAGGGAGGGGGTCAGTGTGCATGGGTGTAAATTGAATTTTGTATTAGGTATTGGTATAAATTGGTATCGGTATAAATTAAAATTGATACAAAATTGTATAGATAGTAGTATACATTGAAAATGATATCGTGTGTATTGTTATTATCGGATTTGAGCCTTAATTCAAAGTCCATATACATGTTTGTACTAATAATAACAATTTTGCAAAAAATGTCTTCATCCTAACGCGATAGCTGAGGCGACGAGGGCTCCTCAACAAGTAGGCCCCCAAAATGGGGAAAATTGGGGTCCATCCTCTAGAATAAGATGAGATTATCGACTAGATCACTAGAGTTATTGAAGGCTATCGTTGGCCCAGGGTACACTAATTGGAGGACCGTGCCTAATGAGCTCAAGATTAGCATCTGGGGAGCACTAAACGTGGTGTATTTATATTTATATTTATATTTATATTTATAAGCAACTAACACTTACTTTCTTTTTGGTTTGCTTGTCCTTACCCACATGTTTGCAAATCCACGTTGGAATAGTTGAGGGATCATTCAAAGATATGAAAGAAGAATATGAGGGAACGGTAGTTTGGGAATGCCCGGGAGTTCATTTTTCGAGTACGTGACATCGTCCCATCGAAGGAGCCGATCTCATGGCCCAATGGCAAAATGTTGTCGACAATAAGATCGATGAGGGGAAATTGGCATCTCGACAATCGGGGAGGGAAAACCAGGTAAAAAATTTGGACGTGAACTACTCCGGGTGGACATCTTACGCCGAGGTGAAGCATAAGATGGTAAGTTTTTAATTTCATTAATTTTAGTTTTATGTTATTCTAATTTAGAATTACATTGCATTACTTACTAATTCTTCATTATTTTATTTTAGGAGACGGGGAGTGGCCCTAGGGGTAGGCTACATAGGCTCGATGCCATGTGATAATTCGAATGAAGAAGGGCAAGGACAAGGAGGTGGACCCGAGCTTCGTATCCACGATTGTAAGTTATAAATGTTATTTTTTTTTAATTACGTTATAATTTTTTTTATTTACTTAATTAAATAATTGTGTACCTTTTATCATTTTAGGCAAAGCTTAAGGAAGTGCATGAAATGCAGTCTGATGCCGACAAAACAACTTTGGCTACGGACGCACTCAGACCCATATTCGGGATGGATCGCAAGGGGAGTAATAGGGGGTGATCAAGTGGGTGGGGAAATTGGGGATCATCGAAATATAGTTCATAAGGTGGACACCCATGACAATAAGCAATCAAGGTTGGAGGCGATAGTCTTAGATATGTACGCTGTGACAACCCGCTCACCAAAATAGGGGATGGCCAGCCCGATACTCCAATATAACAGGTATCATGGATGGAATCATTCTCAGCATCACGACAATATAAAAAGCATCCAGGATAACCACCCAGTATTTCAGAAAAACGGGTTGCCAAAAATTTTGGTTTTAAAGTTAAAGAAAAAATTTAAACAACCTAATTTAAGAAGAAAGTGGAAAGCCCGAAGTAATAATATTACTTACACATTAAACATACAACAAGGGACCGAATATGCTGTCGGTCAACAGACTCTACAACAGTATTAAACAAATTCAATAATTTACACAATACATTACATTAAACAATTACAAAAGCTTGGGCCTCATGCACGAGTAAAAGACCCGATCATAACTAGAGTACAAGGATGACGACGTCTATGACAATATATCCCTTAACACCCGCAAAGCATCACGGCTCCCAAAATTCACCGGGATTGGAAAGTCAGAACATGCGTCCTTGAGACGGAGCACCTGAGCGGATACAAGATGCATGCACAACAAGAAATATGAATGGGTCAGGGCCCGGTTTTATATGATCACTAGATGAATAAAAAGTATGACAATTATGAACAGTAAATCATGACTAAACGAGATAAGCATCTACCTACACGATCTAAAGCATAAGCTAAGACAATTTAATTAATAGTAAATTTAAATTAGTTATGCAGGAGAAAAAGGATAATTAGCATGAATTAAAAGCTTCCATCATGAACACTGTTTCATTTCATAGTTCCATTCCTTATCAGGAAAATATAATTACAATTATAAGCTCTTTGTGGCTTACCAATTCTTCTCAGGAATATAATCATTATCCTATGCTCTTTGTGGCATTTCATTATGCTCTTTATGGCATTTATAATCTATCAAGTCCCACTTGATTAAGAATAGTTATAATCATATACATATAACGATTCTAAGACCGCCCGTCCGTTTTCCCCGCTGTGAGCGCCCCTAAATGACCATCATCTTCTAGGGCCTATAAATTACGACCACCTGGGCACCTACAACGTAAGACATCAGGAAGCGGCCATATGCCTGCGGGGTAGTCAGAACCACACCCGGAATTACCTACCCATCGCAGAAAAATATACAACAAGCCCTCATATGGCCTAGGACTATATCCACCTTGCATTCACTAGCCAGGGGGCTTTACCTCACGCACGAACTTCCCTTATGATGGCATTTAGAGAGGGTGTGTTTAAGTAAATTAACATTTATCATATTCATGATTAAATAAATTATCATTTACATTAATCATTACCATTTTCATTTCCATTTTCCATATGTATGTTTCATTTTATCCGAAACCATTAACCTTTAATATCATCATATTATATTCCGGAGCCATTAGTCATTCATTATATCATTATGACCTCAAAGGAGTGAATAACCCTCAATCCATTTTCCTAACATTTTAGGGTGTCACTATAATCCCACTATGAGTATCATACCTCAAATGAGCCACTAAAGTCTCCCAATACGACCTTGCAACTTTTAGACCCCTATTAATTAACTAAGGAGAAGAAATGCCTTACATTTTACATCCTAACATTGTAACCTCAATGAATGGATAAGCTTCAATTTATTCTCCCAAGATTCGTTTGTGGTGTTATCGCAAACCAACAAGACTAACGTAGCTCAATTGAGCTTCCAAAGTCTCCCATATATAACACTACAATCTCCTAGTCTCATAATAATCAGGTAAAAGAAAAGAATGCCTTAACTTCAATTTGCATACCCCCGGAACAACCCCATATAATTCATTTCTGTTTTATGGTAGTTACCCCACTCATCTAGGAATCTAGGACTCTAGGTTTACTTCATTCAAGAAGGTTCCTAAGTCCTAAGCCTAAAGGAAAAGGATTGAAATTGGACTAGGAAAATCACTCAAAAATGCAGGATTTCCGAATCGATTCGACCTGGCCGAATTAATTCGGTCAGAAAGGCGAATCGATTCGGACCATCCGAATCGATTCGGTCAGGAAATCTGAATTTCTGCATAATTACCGAATCGATCTGGATAGGCGGAATCGATTCGGCCCATTCAGACCTGTAAGTTGCCTCTTGGGCGAATCGATTCGGCCCTGCGAATTTGCCAAGAAGGGTTACGGGTTATAAACCCTAGTTTTACCCCAAATCTCAAATCTCTTCCATTTTTGCACACATCCAACATTATTAAACTACCCCAAATAAACCTACATGATTATTAACTACTGTAACCCACAATTTCATCATCATAAACTAAGATTAGGGGTAAAACACCATAAAATCTTGAAAACCCATATTTGTTCATTTAATTCCATTACACAACTATCAATACAATTTATGCATCTTAAATCATATATTAGCAAGTAGAAAACTTTCCTTAAAGTCGAAACCTCATATATTCTTTGTGGTAGATGCAATCCCAAATCTTAAATCTCCAAATCTATCTTCTTTCTCCTCTTTGTTTAACAAATACACTCTTAAGAAATGAAAGGCAGAGAAAGACTTAAATCTTGGCTTACGTCTAAAATTCCAAACTTAAATGGTTAATACCACATTAAAATGACTCCCAAATACGCACTTAAGTTAAAACCTGTCAAAAGTGCCCGGAACCGAAAAATACAATATGGCACTTTGTAATACCCCGTATTTTTGTATTATTTATTTTTAGGGATTAATTGAATTATGTGAATTAATTAGAAATTAATCCGAATAAAAATATTAACGAGATGTGAGTTAGTATTTGATTATAATGTGTATACTTAGCAAATATATGAATATTGGTAATATTGAAATTATCGCGAGATTGAAATACGGCAATTTGGGAAATTTTGTTGGCACGCGCGTGATAGTCGCGTCAGGAATATAACTATTTGAATTAAAAAGTGAATTTTATTTTTATCACCCGTATGCCCATTTTGAGTGCGTCAACGCATCCAGAAGGCTTGAAATAGTCAGAAAACACTAGCCGGGGGTTAAGTTTGGGTTCTGGGGCATTATTGGGCCATACCGATAACTTATAGGGGCATTTTGGTAATTTCAAAAATCTGGGATTTAAAACTCACGAAAATAAGAGATAAAAATCTGACTCTTTCCTTAGCCACTTAACCCACTACTTGCACTAAGGGACTTAATGGGCTACGGGAGAAGTTAAGAAATAGTCTTAACTTGCCAAAACCCAACCACACCTCCATTATCATCATCCTTAGAAAAACTTGTAGAGAGAGAGAGAGAGGGGAGAATTCTGCAGAAAGAGAGAGGGAGAACAACTCAGCCTTCAAGAGTCAACACCAAATTCAGAGAAAGATTAAGGCAAGTGGTTTAATGTCAATTAATTCAATGCTATGTTCTCCATGTTTAGGAAATTTCGAAATTGATCTTGGAAGATGATATAGACCCATGAATTGGAAGTTAAAAGCTATAAATTATGTTAGGGATTGCACGTAGTAACATTCTGGAAGAATTATGTGTTCAAAACAGAACTATTGATGATCTAAAAATGAATTTTAGGAGAAGTTTATTGATGTTCTTGAAAGAAGAAGAAATCTGGAAATTTTGATGAAGTTTTGATCTAAACAAAGCCTTGAATGATGAATTATTAGTTTTAGAATGTTATTGATGTTGTAGGATGGTTATATGATGATGCTATAACGTTATATTAGAGATTCATGCATTAAAATTATGTTTTGGGTTGATTTGAAAACTGAAAAACGAAGCAGTCCGTAACCATACCTGGTGCAATCGATCGATCGACATTCATCAGTCGATCGATCGACCACCATAGATCGATCGAAGGAAAAGGTCGATCGATCGACCTTCCCAGAATGAGTAAAGTTTTGCCCTATTTAAATTTTAATGAGGTTAACCCTTGATTAATATTGTTGGAGACCATATGAATACCCTTAACCTTAAGGAAGACCAGTAGGCTTGGTTATGAGATTTGGACCTTAATTAGAATTCAATTTGAGGAATTATTCTAAAACTAATGAAATTCGATAAGTGAGTAAATAATTGGGTTAATAGTGTAAATTTGAATACTTTGATGAAATGAGGTTTGGGGCAGAAGTAAGGACCTTAGAATTAAAGATGTTATACGTGGGAATAATAGGAACTTAATAATCTATTTTACATAGGTTTTAAGTATAAGAAACTACGACGTGAGACGTGTCGACAGTTTAAATATTATATTATCGAGAGACTTAAAACATATGATATTGGAATAATGGTATAGGGATGTAGAGTATACCTTTATTAATATTGAATTATCTAAGATGTGCGAATGCTTAGTATATGATTTTTATATGTATGACATACCTACCACACTTGCTATCACGGGAGGTTACGTTCGCTTAGGGCCTTCTTATCCTTGTGTTGCCCGGATTTAGATTGGTACCTTGAGGACATAGTTCAAGAGATCGACTTATTTGTGAGTTAATAAGCCAGCTGACTATGGAGCGTAGGTATGTACGTGGCCATGGATATGTTGAATTATGTTCGCCTCCATTTTTGTGTGTGGTGCTTATTCCAACAATTCCTGAGAGATTCGGAATTTGTGATCCTTATGTACGTGATGTACTGGGATGGATAGCAGAGTATGTGTGCACCGCAGCTTAGCCTTTGGGTGCTTGTATTGTATATTTTTGATGTGAATAATATACGGTTAAATGAAAAGTAAATTGCTATGTTTAATTGTGGGTATAGTAATTGTATCATACGAAAAGATAAAAGAGGACAGATATCAATAAATGGTTTTGTTAATAAATGGGAATCCGTGAATTAGAGTAGAACTCCCTATTTAATTGTCAAGGTTGGAAATTAAACGTGAACCGAGTAGAGGTGTTAGAAACTCTTTAGAATTAGATAGTTATGTGAAAACACATGAATGGGTACAGGAACATTAGGAGTGCACAGATAGACGAGAGTTGAGTATTTCATATGAGAGCACGTCCTAACATGTATCTTGCATTTATTGTTTTAATTATTATTAAAGCACTTGCTGTTTTTAAAATACTCTCCACATTCGGGCTCTGACCCGTTTTCTTTCAAATCTATCTTTTTGTAAAAACCATTTTAGGTGCCCAGCCACAAGGACACCATGCTTAGGATCCTCATACAGGTGACGAGCTGTAGCTATTTGTGGAAGTTACAGGGATTTGCTTTTAGACGCTTCTATCATTTGGATTCCATGTTCAGTATTCCTCTGTTGTAGGGCATGTTGCCCAAATTCTATTAGAGACATTTCCATTTCAGTTTTTCAGACTTTGGCATGTATTAATCTAGTATTCAGTATTTCGTTACTTATTTCTTTTGTGGGATATGTTGTGAGGAGTTTTTCCTCCGAATTTATTTATATCATGTGATGGTTATTCTATTAATTTGTTATGGTGAATGGTGATATTATTCTTGCTTTAAATCTTTTACTGCATGTTAATCAGACTTTAATTAAAATTTGACAACTTACTTTTTAAATACTAGGTGGTTAGTAAACTTTAAAATGTTTTTCGACAGTGATGCTATTAACTGAACCAACTTGACATTTTGTATTGATTTAATAAAGGAGTAGCTACCCGGTATTTAATTAGTCGGGGTGTCACAGGTGGTATCAGAGCATCAGGTTCTAGTGTCCTTTAGGATCTGAACGGCTTATTATGTTTTCGCTGAGCTTTCTTTGATATAGAGCCTTATATTTTAGGATTGTTGTATTCTTTTGCATATGCTACGTTCTTCAGCTATTTTAAGTTTATAACTGTGAACTTATAGACTTTATTCTTATTTCAGAATGCCTCCACGTCATGTACCACGGGTTCTCAGGAATGCAACGCTAGAACCACAGCCCGCACCAGTTTAGGGCACGATGAACGCCGCTGAGGTTGCAGCCATAGTAGCCCAAGCGATAAATGCTGCATTAGCCGTAGTTCAGCAGGCACCACCTCAGGCGCCAGTTGCCGCGCCAGTTCAGCCATATGCATTCTCGTCTGCCTGGGAACGTGTACGTGACGCTTTTCAAAAAGCGCATCCGCCAGAGTTTGCAGGTAGCTCAGATGTGGTAGTCTCGAGCCAGTGGAGGAAGGATATGCAGAGGCACTTGAGGATGTATGAGTGCACGGATGTTCAGAAGCAGGTGCTAGCTACTTTCAAGCTAGTTGGATCTGCACTACAGTGGTGGGAGTCTATTACCACCGTGGAGGAGAGGGATACTCTCACTATTCAGGACTTTTGGGTGCGGTTTGACCGCAAGTACTTTCCGTCCGCTGTTCATACAGAAATGAGGAGGAAATTGATGAGTCTGAAGTAGGAGGGTAAGACCATGGCCGAGTATGAGGCCGAGTTCACGAATCTGTTGAATATCGTTCCGGATGAGATACTGACAGAAAAGAAGAAGATTGAGAAATTCACCGACGGGTTGACATGGAGGATACGTCAGCATCTGTTAGGGAACCTTTCGTTGGCCACTTATTCTGATGTGGTTAACGCTGCTTTGCTCCATTTCCAGGACCACCGCTTTCACTTGACTGAGGGGAAGCGATCAGGAGAGTCCAGCCATCAGGGCAGGACAGGCGCATCAGGGCCAGTAGGGTCAAAATGGTCAACATCAGCAGTTTCACCAGGGCTAGCAAGGCTAGGGAAAAAATGGTAACGGCCACCAGGGCCAAGGGCATCAGGGATAGCGAGGAGGAAACTTCCCGGGGAAGTGTTTCATTTGTGGTAACATTGGCCACAAACGTCAGGATTGTCCTGATAAGGGCAGGGTCCCGCAGCAGCAGCAGGGTGCTCGACATAAGCCACAGAGGCCACTTTTTCCACCTGCTCTTCCAGCTCCAGCCCAGGTGCCAGCTCTTCCAGCCATTCCAGCAGTTCCTGTACAGCAGGGGCAGTTAGAGTATGGACGTGTCTATAACGTTCACCAGGTAGCAGCTCCACAGGCACCACCCGCGATTGAGTGTATGTTTCCTATCCATGGTACTATGGGTCGGGTTTTGTTTGATACGGGGGCAACACATTGTTTTATAGCTACACATTTTGAGAAAGCCTTAGGGTTGTTAGCTACGGCAGAGAGCACAGTTAAGTGTGTAGACTCACCATTGGGGAGTGGGTCACTTATTTTCTTTATATGCCGGGGAGTGGGGGTAGAGATTGGTAGTTTGGTATTACCTGCAGATATGTTGGTATTAGATATGCATGTTCACGATGTGATTATCGGTATGGATTGGCTCGCTGATTATAGAGCCATGATTGATTGTTTCGGTGGGAGCATTGTTTTTGCCATTCCGGGGCAAGGGATGTTTGTAGTGGCGATGCCTCGCCCAGAGGGAGGTTCGACCGCTCATTTGTATTATTTAGAGGAGGAGACCTCTAAGGAGGTGGTGATACCACTTGATTCGATTCCAGTTGTTAGAGAGTTTGTCGACGTATTTCAGGATATACCTAGATTACCCCCCAGTCGAGAGATAGACTTTGTTATAGACTTATTACCAAATACGAGACCTATAGCACGCGCACCGTATCGTATGGCTCCAGCTGAGATGAGGGAGTTACGGGAATAGATTGAGCAGTTGTTGGGTCAGGGGTTTATTCGGAGGAGTACTTCACCGTGGGGTGCCCCTGTGTACTTCGTGAAGAAGAGAGATGGTTCACTAAGATTGTGTGTGGACTACCGGGAGTTGAACAAGGTCACGATACGGAATAAGTATCCGTTGCCTCGAATCGATGACCTATTCGACCAGTTAAGAGGAGCTTCTTTCTTCTCCAAGATTGATTTGCGATCTGGATACCATCAGTTGCGTATCAGGGAGGAGGACGTCTCGAAGACTGCGTTCTTATCGAGATATGGTTCTTACGAGTTTCGGGTTATGCCATTTGGTTTGACCAACGCCCCAGCAGCGTTTATGGACTTGATGAATAGGGTGTTCAGGGATTTCCTAGATCGGTTTGTCATTGTCTTCATCGATGATATTCTGGTTTACTCCCAGACAGAAGAGGATCACGCCGAGCATTTGAGGCAAGTTTTGCAGATGCTACATCAGAACGAGCTGTATGAAAAGTATGGGAAGTGTGGGTTTTGGCTGAAGGAGGTTCAGTTTTTGGGGCATATTATTTTCGACCGAGGGATATCTGTTGATCCGGGGAAGGTATCCGCGGTGAGGGAGTGGGGATAGCCCACGACACCGACTGATATTCGTAGTTTCTTGGGCTTAGAAGGATACTACAGGAGGTTTATTCGAGGTTTCTCCACGATAGCAGGTCCGTTGACACATCTGACTCGTAAGAATGTGCCATTAATCTAGAGTGATGCCTGTCCGTTGGCATTTGATGAGTTGAAGGATAAGTTGACCTCATCACCTGTGTTAGCGTTGCCGAGACCGGGAGTTGAGTACCTTGTTTACACCGATGCGTCCTTACAAAGACTTGGAGGTGTACTACCGCAGGAGAGTCAGGCCATAGCTTATGCTTCCCGTAAGCTTAAGCCTCACGAGAAGAATTACCCTACCCATGACTTGGAGTTAGCGACAGTGGTATTTGCCCTTCGTATTTGGAGAGATTACCTTTTGGGAGAGAATTTTCGATTGTCCATGGATCACAAGTCCCTACAGTACCTATTCACGCAGAAGGAGTTGAATATGAGGCAACGGAGGTGGCTTGAATTCGTGAAAGATTATCAGTTCGATATCCAGTATCACCCGGGGAAGGCTAACGTGGTGGCAGATGCGTTGAGCAGTAGGCCAGTAGATGAGGTGGCAGTGGTGTGGAAGGCCAAGTGGAAGGAGTTGGGACACCAGGATGCAGTGGCCCGATCATTCATGTCTGTGATGACCGTTACACCGCAAACTGTCACGAAGGTGGTAAAAGCACAGGCAAAAGATTCGTTCTGTCAGGAGCAGATAGTTCGATTACTAGCAGAGGGAGCCGAGTCCTATACCGTTAGCTCATATGGGGGATTACGCTTCAATGGGAGATTGGTAGTTCCGAAAGGGGAAGAATTACGGCACGAGGTGATGGCAGAGTCGCACGGCTCACGGTTTGCGGTACATCCCGGAGGGGACAAAATGTATCAAGACATGAGGCGACAGTATTGGTGGAGCAGAATGAAGAGAGATATTTCCGTGTTTGTTTCAAAATGCGCCACTTGTCAGCTAGTTAATGTGGATCATCAGAGACCGGCAGGACTTCTACAGCCATTGGAGGTCCCGATGTGGATGTGGGAGAGCATATCCATGGATTTTATCACGGGGTTGCCTACGTCTCAGAGAGGTCACGAATCCATTTGGGTAATTGTGGACAGGTTGTCCAAGGTTGCTCATTTTCTACCCGTAAGGACAGACTACACTGCGGGACAGTATGCCCAACTCTTCATTTCAGAGATAGTGAGACTTCACGGTGTGCCCCTAAATATCGTGTCTGACCGAGACAAGATATTTGTTTCACGATTTTGGGAGAGTTTTTAGGAGGCCATGGGCACAGAGTTGCGGTTGAGTACGGCGTACCACCCGCAGACCGATGGACAGACCGAGCGTACAAATCAGATGTTAGAGGACATGCTACGTATGTGCACCATTGATTTTGAGGGTGGATTGGAGCAGTATCTTCCACTGGTGGAGTTTGCTTACAATAATTCCTACCAGTTCACTATTGGCATGGCTCCATATGAGGCATTGTACGGTAGACCTTGTCGTTCCAAAGCATGTTGGTTGGAGGTGGGGGACAACAAACTACTTGGGCCGGAAGTGATTCAGGATACTTCGGCAAGGATTGAATTGATATGGAGTCGCATTCGGGTAGCTCAGGATCGGCAGAAGAGCTATGCTGATGCGAAGAGATTCTTCAGGGAATTTGCAGTGGGGGATCAGGTTTTGCTCAGAGTATCTCCTATGAAGGGGATTATGCATTTCAGGAAGAAAGGGAAGTTGGCACCGAGATATGTGGGACCATTCCCTATTATTGAGCGGATTGGGCTGGTTGCGTATAGACTTGGGTTACCGGAGCATTTGCATCGGATTCATGATGTGTTTCATATTTCCTCGCTTAGGAAAAATCTTAGAGACGATTTGGGTCATTCTCACATTGCTGTGGAGGACATCGATCTCAACCCGGATAGCTCCTACGAGGAGGGGCCGATTGTTATTTTGGACCGAAGTGAGCGGAAACTGCGGTCAAAGATAGTTCCGTTAGTGCGTGTTCAGTGGCGACATCATAATGTCGAGGAGTCCACATGGGAGCGCGAGGATGAGATGCGCGAGCATTATCCATAGTTATTCTTACCAGGTACTTTCTAGTTCCGAATTTCGGGACGAAATTCAGTGATTAGGGGAGAAGTATGTAATACCCCGTATTTTCGTATTATTTATTTTTGGGGATTAATTGAATTATGTGAATGAATTAGAAATTAATCCGGATAAAAATATTAACGAGATGTGAGTTAGTATTTGATTATAATGTGTATACTTAGCAAATATATGAATATTGGTATTATTGAAATTGTCGCGAGATTGAAATACGGCAATTTGGGAAATTTTGTTAGGACGCACGTGACAGTCGCGTCAGGAATATAACTATTTGAATTAAAAAGTGAATTTTATTTTTATCACCCGTATGGTCATTTTGAGTGCGCCAACGCGTCGTCGAAATAGTCAGAAAACACTAGCCGGGGGTTAAGTTTGGGTTCCGGGGCATTATTGGGCCATACCGGTAACTTATAGGGGCATTTTGGTAATTTCAAAAATCTGGGATTTAAAACCCACGAAAATAAGAGATAAAAATATGACTCTTTCCTTAGCCACTTAACCCACTACTTGCACTAAGGGACTTAATGGGCTACGGGAGAAGTTAAGAAATAGTCTTAACTTGCCAAAAAACCAACCACACCTCCATTATCATCATCCTTAGAAAA
Organism: Sambucus nigra; assembly: GCA_949130495.1. Taxonomy (NCBI): domain Eukaryota; kingdom Viridiplantae; phylum Streptophyta; class Magnoliopsida; order Dipsacales; family Adoxaceae; genus Sambucus; species Sambucus nigra. Next base: position 118,542,282 of record OX422213.1, read on the forward strand.
ACTTGTAGAGAGAGAGAGAGGAGAGAATTCTGCAGAAAGAGAGAGGGAGAACAACTCAGCTTTCAAGAGTCAACACCAAATTCAGAGAAAGATTAAGGCAAGTGGTTTAATGTCAATTAATTCAATGCTATGTTTTCCATGTTTAGGAAATTTCGAAATTGATCTTGGAAGATGATATAGACCCATGAATTGGAAGTTAAAAGCTATAAATTATGTTAGGGATGGCACGTAGTAACATTCTGGACGAATTATGTGTTCAAAACAGAACTATTGATGATCTAAAAATGAATTTTAGGAGAAGTTTATTGATGTTCTTGAACGAAGAAGAAATCTGGAAATTTTGATGAAGTTTTGATCTAAACAAAGCCTTGAATGATGAATTATTGGTTTTATAACGTTATTAATGTTGTAGAATGGTTATATGATGATGATATAACGTTATATTAGAGATTCATGCATTAAAAGTATGTTTTGGGTTGATTTGAAAACTGCAAAACGAAGCAGTCCGTAACCATACCTGGTGCAATCGATCGATCGACATTCATCAGTCGATCGATCGACCACCATAGATCGGTCGAAGGAAAAGGTTGATCGATCGACCTTCCCAGAATGAGTAAAGTTTTTCCCTATTTAAATTTTAATGAGGTTAACCCTTGATTAATATTGTTGGAGACCATATGAATACCCTTAACCTTAAGGAAGACCAGTAGGCTTGGTTATGAGATTTGGACCTTAATTAGAATTCAATTTGAGGAATTATTCTAAAACTAATGAAATTCGATAAGTGAGTAAATAATTGGGTTAATAGTGTAAATTTGAATACTTTGATGAAATGAGGTTTGGGGCAGAAGTAAGGACCTTAGAATTAAAGATGCTATACGTGGGAATAATAGGAACTTAATAATCTATTTTACATAGGTTTTAAGTATAAGAAACTACGACGTGAGACGTGTCGATAGTTTAAATATTATATTATCGAGAGACTTAAAACATATGATATTGGAATAATGGTATAGGGATGTAGAGTATACCTTTATTAATATTGAATTATCTAAGATGTGTGAATGCTTAGTATATGATTTTTATATGTATGACATACCTACCACACTTGCTATCACGGGAGGTTACGTTCGCTTAGGGCCTTCTTATCCTTGTGTTTCCCGGATTTAGATTGGCACCTTGAGGACATAGTTCAAGAGATCGACTTATTTGTGAGTTAATAAGCCAGCTGAGTATGGAGCGTAGGTATGTATGTGGCCATGGATATGTTGAATTATGTTCGCCTCCATTTTTGTGTGTGGTGCTTATTCCAACAATTCTTGAGAGATTCGGAATTTGTGATCCTTATGTACGTGATGTACCGGGATGGATAGCAGAGTATGTGTGCACCGCAGCTTAGCCTTTTGGTGCTTGTATTGTATATTTTTTATGTGAATAATATACGGTTAAATGAAAAGTAAATTGCTATGTTTAATTGTGGGTATAGTAATTGTATCATACGAAAAGATAAAAGGGGACAGATATCAATAAATGGTTTTGTTAATAAATGGGAATCCGTGAATTAGAGTAGAACTCCGTATTTAATTGTCAAGGTTGGAAATTAAACGTGAACCGAGTAGAGGTGTTAGAAACTCTTTAGAATTAGATAGTTATGAGAAAACACATGAATGGGTACAGGAATGTTAGGAGTGCACAGATAGACGAGAGGTGAGTATTTCATGTGAGAGCACGTCCTAACATGTATCTTGCATTTATTGTTTTAATTATTATTAAAGCACTTGCTGTTTTTAAAATACTCTCCACATTCGGGCTCTAACCCGTTTGCTTTCAAATCTATCTTTTTGTAAAAACCATTTTAGTTGCCCAGCCACAAGGACACCATGCTTAGGATCCTCATACAGGTGACGAGCTGTAGCTGTTTGTGGAAGTTACAGGGATTTGCTTTTAGACGCTTCTATCATTTGGATTCCATGTTCAGTATTCCTCAGTTGTAGGGCATGTTACCCAAATTCTATTAGAGACATTTCCATTTCAGTTTTTCAGACTTTGGCATGTATTAATCCAGTATTCAGTATTTCGTTACTTATTTCTTTTGTGGGATTTGTTATGAGGAGTTTTTCCTCCGGATTTATTTATATCACGTGATGGTTATTCTATTAATTCGTTATGGTGAATGGTGAATGGTGATATTATTCTTGCTTTAAATCTTTTACTGCATGTTAATCAGACTTTAATTAAAATTTGACAACTTACTTTTTAAATACTAGGTGGTTAGTAATATTTAAAATGTTTTTCGACAGTGATGCTATTAACTGAACCAACTTGACATTTTGTATTGATTTAATAAAGGAGTAGCTACCCGGTATTTAATTAGTCGGGGTGTCACAAGTGGTATCAGAGCATCAGGTTATAGTATCCTTTAGGATCTGAACGGCTTATTATGTTTCCGCTGAGCTTTCTTTGATATAGAGCCTTATATTTTAGGATTGTTGTATTCTTTTGTATATGCTACGTTCTTCAGCTATTTTAAGTTTATAACTGCTAACTTATAGACTTTATTCTTATTTTAGAATGCCTCCACGACGTGTACCACGGGTTCTCAGGAATGCAACGCTAGAACCACAACCCGCACCAGTTCAGGGCACGATGAACGCCGCTGAGGTTGCAGCCATAGTAGCCCAAGCGGTTAATGCTACATTAGCCGTAGTTCAGCAGGCACCACCTCAGGCGCCAGTTACCACACCAGTTCATCCATATGCATTCCCGTCTGCCTGGGAACGTGTACGTGACGCTTTTCAGAAAGCGCATCCGCCAGAGTTTGCAGGTAGCTCAGATGTGGTAGTCTCGAGCCAGTGGAGGAAGGATATGCAGAGGCACTTGAGGATGTATGAGTGCAAGGATGTTCAGAAGCAGGTGCTAGCTACTTTCAAGCTAGTTGGATCTGCACTATAGTGGTGGGAGTCTATTACCACCGTGGAGGAGAGGGATACTCTCACTATTCAGGACTTTTGGGTGCGTTTTGACCGCAAGTACTTTCCGTCCGCTGTTCATACAGAAATGAGGAGGAAATTGATGAGTCTGAAGCAGGAGGGTAAGACCGTGGCCGAGTATGAGGCCGAGTTCACGAATCTGTTGAATATCGTTCCGGATGAGATACTGACAGAAAAGAAGAAGATTGAGAAATTCACCGACGGGTTGACATGGAGGATACGTCAGCATCTGTTAGGGAACCTTTCGTTGGTCACTTATTCTGATGTGGTTAACGCTGCTTTTCTCCATTTCCAGGACCACCGCTTTCACTTGATTGAGGGGAAGCGATCAGGAGAGTCTGGCCATCAGGGCAGGACAGGGGGAAATGGTGCCAGCTGGGCACAGACAGCTCAGGGTCAGTATAGGCAGAGTGATCAGGGTTCCCAGCGGGGGGATCATAAGAGGTTCCGATCAGGGGGTTTCAGGAACGGTCAGGGAGGATTTTGAAATGGCCAGCAGGGTCATAACGACCATCAGGGCCAGTAGGGTCAAAATGGTCAACATCAGTAGTTTCACCAGGGCCAGCAAGGCCAGGGCAGAAATGGTAACGGCCACCAGGGCCGAGGGCATCAGGGACAGCGAGGAGGAAACTTCCCGGGGAAGTGTTTCATTTGTGGTAAGATTGGCCACAAAGATCAGGATTGTTCTGATAAGGGCAGGGCCCCGCAGCAGCAGCAGGGTGCTCGACATGATCCACAGAGGCCACTTTTTCCACCTTCTCTTCCAGCTCCAGCCCAGGTGCCAGCTCTTCCAGCCATTCCAGTAGTTCCTGTACAGCAGGGGCAGTTACAGTATGGACGTGTCTATAATGTTCACCAGGTAGCAGCTCCACAGGCACCACCCGCGATTGAGGGTATGTTTCCTATCCATGGTACTATGGGTCGGGTTTTGTTTGATACGGGGGCAACACATTGTTTTATAGCTACACATTTTGCGAAAGCCTTAGGGTTGTTAGCTACGGCAGAGAGCATAGTTACGTGTGTAGACTCACCATTGGGGAGTGGGTCACTTATTTTCTTTATATGCCGGGGAGTGGGGGTAGAGATTGGTAGTTTGGTATTACCTGCAGATATGTTGGTATTAGATATGCATGTTCACGATGTGATTATCGGTATGGATTGGCTCGCTGATTATAGAGCCATGATTGATTGTTTCGGTGGGAGCATTGTTTTTTCCATTCCGGGGCAAGAGATGTTTGTAGTGGCGATGCCTCACCCAGAGGGAGGTTCGACCGCTCATATGTATTATTTAGAGGAGGAGACCTCTAAGGAGGTGGTGATACCACTTGATTCGATTCCGGTTGTTAGAGAGTTTGCCAACGTATTTCAGGATATACCTAGATTACCCCCCAGTCGATAGATAGACTTTGTTATAGACTTATTACCAGATACGAGACCTATAGCACGCGCACCGTACCGTATGGCTCCAGCTGAGATGAGGGTGTTACGGGAACAGATTGAGCAGTTGTTGGGTCAGGGGTTTATTCGGAGGAGTACTTCACCATGGGGTGCCCCTGTGTTGTTCGTGAAGAAGAGAGATGGTTCACTAAGATTGTGTGTGGACTACCGGGAGTTGAACAAGGTCACGATACGGAATAAGTATCCGTTGCCTCGAATCGATGACCTATTCGACCAGTTGAGAGGAGCTTCTTTCTTCTCAAAGATTGATTTGCGATCTGGATACCATCAGTTGCGTATTAGGGAGGAGGACGTCTCGAAGACTGCATTCTTATCGAGATATGGTTCTTACGAGTTTCGGGTTATGCCATTTGGTTTGACCAACGCCCCAGCAGCGTTTATGGACTTGATGAATAGGGTGTTCAGGGATTTCCTAGATCAGTTTGTCATTATCTTCATCGATGATATTCTGGTTTACTCCCAGACAGAAGAGGAGCACGCCGAGCATTTGAGGCAAGTTTTGCAGACGCTACGTCAGAACGAGCTGTATGCAAAGTATGGGAAGTGTGGGTTTTGGCTGAAGGAGGTTCAGTTTTTGGGGCATATTATTTCCGACCGAGGGATATCTGTTGATCCGGGGAAGGTATCCGCGGTGAGGGAGTGGGGACAGCCCACGACACCGATTGATATTCGTAGTTTCTTGGGCTTAGCAGGATACTACAAGAGGTTTATTCGTGGTTTCTCCACGATAGCAGGTCCGTTGACACATCTGACTCGTAAGAATGTGCCATTCATCTGGAGTGATGCCTGTCAGTTGGCATTTGATGAGTTGAAGGATAAGTTGACCTCAGCACCTGTGTTAGCATTGCCGAGATCGGGAGTTGAGTACCTTGTTTACACCGATGCGTCCTTACAAGTACTTGGAGGTGTACTGCAGCAGGAGAGTCAGGCCATAGCTTATGCTTCCCGTAAGCTTAAGCCTCACGAGAAGAATTACCCTACCCATGACTTGGAGTTAGCGGTAGTGGCATTTGCCCTTCGTATTTGGAGACATTACCTTTTGGGAGAGAAGTTTTCATTGTTCACGGATCACAAGTCCCTACAATACCTATTCACACAGAAGGAGTTGAATATGAGGCAACGGAGGTGGCTTGAATTCGTGAAAGATTATCAGTTCGATATCCAGTATCACCCGGGGAAGGCTAACGTGGTGGCAGATGCGTTGAGCCGTAGGCCAGTAGATGAGGTGGCAGGGGTGTGGAAGGCCAAGTGGAAGGAGTTGGGACACCAGGATGTAGTGACCCGATCATTCATGTCTGTGATGACCGTTACACCGCAAATTGTCACGAAGGTGGTAAAAGCACAGGCAAAAGATTCGTTCTGTCAGGAGCAGATAGTTCGATTACTAGCAGAGGGAGCCGAGTCCTATACCGTTAGCTCAGATGGGGGATTACGCTTTAATGGGAGATTGGTAGTTCCGGAAGGGGAAGAATTGCGGCACGAGGTGATGGCAGAGTCGCACGGCTCACGGTTCGCGGTACATCCCGGAGGGGACAAAATGTATCAAGACATGAGGCGACAGTATTGGTGGAGCGGAATGAAGAGAGATATTTCCGTGTTTGTTTGAAAATGCACCACTTGTCATCTAGTTATAGTGGATCATCAGAGACCGGCAGGACTTCTACAGCCATTGGAGGTCCCGATGTGGATGTGGGAGAGCATATCCATGGATTTTATCATGGGGTTACCTACGTCTCAGAGAGGTCACGACTCCATTTGGGTAATTGTGGACAGGTTGTCCAAGGTTGCTCATTTTGTACCCGTAAGGACAGACTACACTGCGGGACAGTATGCCCAGCTCTTCATTTCAGAGATAGTGATACTTCACGGTGTGCCCCTCAATATCGTGTCTGACCGAGACAAGATATTTGTTTCACGGTTTTGGGAGAGTTTTCAGGAGGCCATGGGCACGGAGTTGCGGTTGAGTACGGCGTACCACCCGCAGACCGATGGACAGACCGAGCGTACAAATAAGATGTTATAGGACATGCTACGTATGTGCACCATTGATTTTGAGGGTGGATTGGAGCAGTATCTTCCACTGGTGGAGTTTGCTTACAATAATTCCTACCAGTTCACTATTGGCAATGATCCATTTGAGTCGTTGTATGGTAGACCTTGTCGTTCCCCAGCATGTTAGTTGGAGGTGGGGGAAAACAAACTAGTTGGGCCAGAAGTGATTCAGGATACTTCGGCAAGGATTGAATTGATACGGAGTCGCATTCGGGTAGCTCAGGATCGGCAGAAGAGCTATTCTGATGCGAAGAGATTCTTCAGGGAATTTGCAGTGGGGGATCAGGTTTTGCTCAGAGTATCTCCTATGAAGGGGATTATGCGTTTCGGGAAGAAAGGGAAGTTGGCACCGAGATATGTGGGACCATTCCCTATTATTGAGCGGATTGGGACAGTTGCGTATAGACTTGGGTTACCGGAGCATTTGCATCGGATTCATGATGTGTTTCATATTTCCTCGCTTAGGAAATATCTTAGAGACGATTTGGCTCATTCTCACATTGTCGTGGAGGACATCGATCTCCATCCGGATAGCTCCTACGAGGAGGGGCCGATTGCTATTTTGGACCGAAGTGAGCGGAAACTGCGGTCAAAGATAGTTCCGTTAGTGCGTGTTCAGTGGCGACATCATAATGTCGAGGAGTCCACATGGGAGCGCGAGGATGCGATGCGCGAGCGTTATCCAGAGTTATTCTTACCAGGTACTTTCTAGTTCCGAATTTCGGGACGAAATTCAGTTATTAGGAGGGAAGTATGTAATACCCCGTATTTTCGTATTATTTATTTTTGGGGATTAATTGAATTATGTGAATTAATTAGAAATTAATCCGGATAAAAATATTAACGAGATGTCAGTTAGTATTTGATTATAATGTGTATACTTAGCAAATATATGAATATTGGTGTTATTGAAATTGTCGCGAGATTGAAATACGGCAATTTGGGAAATTTTGTTGGGACGCGCGTGACAGTCGCGTCAGGAATATAACTATTTGAATTAAAAAATGAATTTTATTTTTATCACCCGTATGGTCATTTTGAGTGCGCCAACGCGTCGTCAAAATAGTCAGAAAACACTAGCCGGGGGTTAAGTTTGGGTTCCGGGGCATTATTGGGCCATACCGGTAACTTATAGGGGCATTTTGGTAATTTCAAAAATCTGGGATTTAAAACCCACGAAAATAAGAGATAAAAATATGACTCTTTCCTTAGCCACTTAACCCACTACTTGCACTAAGGGACTTAATGGGCTACGGAAGAAGTTAAGAAATAGTCTTAACTTACCAAAAACCAACCACACCTCCATTATCATCATCCTTAGAAAAACTTGTGGAGAGAGAGGGAGGAGAGAATTCTGCAGAAAGAGAGAGGGAGAACAACTCAGCTTTCAAGAGTCAACACCAAATTCAGAGAAAGATTAAGGCAAGTGGTTTAATGTCAATTAATTCAATGCTATGTTTTCCATGTTTAGGAAATTTCGAAATTGATCTTGGAAGATGATATAGACCCATGAATTGGAAGTTAAAAGCTATAAATTATGTTAGGGATGGCACGTAGTAACATTCTGGACGAATTATGTGTTCAAAACAGAACTATTGATGATCTAAAAATGAATTTTAGGAGAAGTTTATTGATGTTCTTGAAAGAAGAAGAAATCTGGAAATTTTGATGAAGTTTTGATCTAAACAAAGCCTTGAATGATGAATTATTGGTTTTAGAACGTTATTAATGTTGTAGGATGGTTATATGATGATGATATAACGTTATATTAGAGATTCATGCATTAAAAGTATGTTTTGGGTTGATTTGAAAACTGCAAAACGAAGCAGTCCGTAACCATACCTGGTGCAATCGATCGATCGACATTCATCAGTCGATCGATCGACCACCATAGATCGGTCGAAGGAAAAGGTTGATCGATCGACCTTCCCAGAATGAGTAAAGTTTTTCCCTATTTAAATTTTAATGAGGTTAACCCTTGATTAATATTGTTGGAGACCATATGAATACCCTTAACCTTAAGGAAGACCAGTAGGCTTGGTTATGAGATTTGGACCTTAATTAGAATTCAATTTGAGGAATTATTCTAAAACTAATGAAATTCGATAAGTGAGTAAATAATTGGGTTAATAGTGTAAATTTGAATACTTTGATGAAATGAGGTTTGGGGCAGAAGTAAGGACCTTAGAATTAAAGATGCTATACGTGGGAATAATAGGAACTTAATAATATATTTTACATAGGTTTTAAGTATAAGAAACTACGACGTGAGACGTGTCGACAGTTTAAATATTATATTATCGAGAGACTTAAAACATATGATATGGGAATAATGGTATAGGGATGTAGAGTATACCTTTATTAATATTGAATTATCTAAGATGTGTGAATGCTTAGTATATGATTTTTATATGTATGACATACCTACCATACTTGCTATCACGGGAGGTTACGTTCGCTTAGGGCCTTCTTATCCTTGTTTTTCCCGGATTTAGATTGGTACGTTGAGGACATAGTTCAAGAGAACGACTTATTTGTGAGTTAATAAGCCAGCTGACTATGGAGCGTAGGTATGTACGTGGCCATGGATATGTTGAATTATGTTCGCCTCCCTTTTTGTGTGTGGTGCTTATTCCAACAATTCCTGAGAGATTCGGAATTTGTGATCCTTATGTACGTGATGTACCGGGATGGATAGCAGAGTATGTGTGCACCGCAGCTTAGCCTTTGGGTGCTTGTATTGTATATTTTTTATGTGAATAATATACGGTTAAATGAAAAGTAAATTGCTATGTTTAATTGTGGGTATAGTAATTGTATCATACGAAAAGATAAAAGGGGACAGATATCAATAAATGGTTTTGTTAATAAATGGGAATCCGTGAATTAGAGTAGAACTCCCTATTTAATTGTCAAGGTTGGAAATTAAACGTGAACCGAGTAGAGGTGTTAGAAACTCTTTAGAATTAGATAGTTATGAGAAAACACATGAATGGGTACAGGAACGTTAGGAGTGCACAGATAGACGAGAGGTGAGTATTTCATGTGAGAGCACGTCCTAACATGTATCTTGCATTTATTGTTTTAATTATTATTAAAGCACTTGCTGTTTTTAAAATACTCTCCACATTCGGGCTCTGACCCGTTTGCTTTGAAATCTATCTTTTTGTAAAAACCATTTTAGGTGCCCAGCCACAAGGACACCATGCTTAGGATCCTCATACAGGTGACGAGCTGTAGCTGTTTGTGGAAGTTACAGGGATTTGCTTTTAGACGCTTCTATCATTTGGATTCGATGTTCAGTATTCCTCAGTTGTAGGGCATGTTGCCCAAATTCTATTAGAGACATTTCCATTTCAGTTTTTCGGACTTTGGCATGTATTAATCCAGTATTCAGTATTTCGTTACTTATTTCTTTTGTGGGATTTGTTGTGAGGAGTTTTTCCTCCGGATTTATTTATATCATGTGATGGTTATTCTATTAATTCGTTATGGTGAATGGTGATATTATTCTTGCTTTAAATCTTTTACTGCATGTTAATCAAACTTTAAATAAAATTTGACAACTTACTTTTTAAATACTAGGTGGTTAGTAATATTTAAAATGTTTTTCTACAGTGATGCTATTAACTGAACCAACTTGACATTTTGTATTGATTTAATAAAGGAGTAGCTACCCGGTATTTAATTAGTCGGGGTGTCACACACTTATTTTGACTGTCTCACACATTCCGAGACTAACTACGCCATCTAAATTGGCATCTGATAATTTTATAAATTATTTCGAGTTCCGATTTCATTTAAACCATAATGTCATTTAAAACACTTGACACTATAAAACATACAACAAAATGATATTTACTTTCACATACAGTAAATATGCATCAACCCAGTAAATATTAACTTTCAACTCGTTCAATTAATATTTACTCCAGTTCTAACATTTTATATAATTACTTCATGTACTAAATTAATATAAAATGAGTCTCCTAAAAGCGAGTGTTGTTACATACTCCCCCCCTTATGAGGGAATTTTACCCTCAAAATTCAGGCGTACCCTAATAACATAAAGGGTATACTATCCTAAACTATCATTCTATCACCCTTAACAAACCCCTCGTTGTTGTGTCATCCCAAATGGACTCGGACTATGGTCGTCACTAACGATCTCAGCCTACCTTCTTTGTGCTCTAACATAGCACCAAATCGCTCATCACGAACTATCGATCCCAACATCCTACGGTGGAAGAAGATGCCCACATGACTCGGCGCAATTTTCCTTGCCTCCTGAATCACGTTACAACCCACCTCTGGGATACCTATACCAACGCTAAATGCCATAACCCCGACACTACCCAACTTTTCTCTGCATAGGCATAGCCCTTCAAAGCATACGGCTCAATAAGCCCATTTATTGTACGGGAATTTCCATTCCTACAAACTACTGCTCCCATCATACATGTATCCTAAGGCGCACATTCGAGGTATGCCTCTCGGCATTAGGTTAACTTCCCCCCATTCATCAGTTCACTTTGGGGCGATAAAATATATACCCCATATCCATACGTTTCCCCTTACTTCCTGGAAACTTCACCCACCTTCGACACGAAAATCTCGTCTCGATCCACACTATTCTGATAGGCACCTCATACCATTCTACCACTACTCCATAAAGAGCGGGGCGTACTACTCTACATATAGTCCACCTATAAAGGCCGAGAAAACAATGATTTGGTCGAACGATCAACAATTTCCTTAAATAGGATCATGACCAGTTCGGTGCCGACAATTCAATGAAGACGTTTATGAATATACCCTTATTCATTCCATCATTAATCTCTTCATACGAGTGGGTGAAATGGTTAATCACAGACATGTATGCTCTTGCTCCAAAGTCTTCCTAGTTGTGCTCGTTCTACTTGGCTTCCCATGCCATCACTAATCTCTCCGACGAGTTTTCTACTTGACGCATCTCCTATCCTAATCGCATTACCTTAGTGCAAGGGACTGTCCAATTGATAGTCCTTTACGAAATCTATGCACCAACTTTATTCTTCCCACAACAATTTGCAACAACTTGTTGCTCGCGAGAAAAACCAAATTTACTGCCTAGGAAGTAGGACCTCCATTACTTTAAGGCGATTACTATCGCAATGAATTCTAAATCAAGCGTGGGATAATACTTCCCACAAATTTTAAGTTTGTGAGACGCATAAATAATGAGTCCATGCTCCAGTATTATCACTTCCAGTTCTTGGCAGAAACTTGTTCGCTAAATCCCCTCTCGAGCTTAACAACATGGGCGCAGGGGTAAAATTTAACACATCCTTTTAGCTCCTAAAGTTAGGTTACCAATGTAACTCTCTATCCAAGAGAGGCCTCGTCTCCTTTGGCCCCACTTTCTGAATCACTCGGGGTTCCATACTTCTTGTTTCTAGGGACCTAATCCATTTTAGAGTTAACCCACGACCTATTCATGGTAAACTCCCTACAGCCTTCCTAAATCAATGTCACATTCCCTAAAGGCCTTACGTCCTAATAATCCTAAAGTCGATCTATATATATATCCTATCTAAGTCGTAGATGTATAATACTAAGTATATCCCTAGAGTCTAAGACCTTTATTAACTCCCGACGTTCGCTCGATTTCATGCGTGGGACGTCTCGCCGAAGTAAAATCCAAACAAGGAACCCTCCCGTTACACTACTACCTCGCATTGTTGGTCATCATGATATAACTGTCTAAGACACAAGATCGGGACCGGTAAAATCCTAACTTGTAACCCTACTAGTAAGATTCTACTTCTATGTCTTACCATTCTAATAATTGAAGATTTCAACTAATCGTACATTTACTTTTAGTAACGTCTCACAAATATTTATATATCCCATTATATACACAACTTACTAAATGGCCTTCTCATTGAGGCATAACCAGAAGTCTCGATTCGACTTCATATCTCAGTCTCCCTCACATCGATCAGAGGAGAGAACTATATACAGTGCTTTTATCTCGTACTTTAGTAGCCCTTAATCACTCAACTACGTGATTCTCGGCTAAACCTTTCAACCCACAAAATGAGAAGAAAAGAAAAAGAAAAGAACAACATCTCTTCACTCCTAACGTCGTTAAGTGTTCATGCGCGGAGTGTCTCGCAAAGCGAAATCCAAACAAGGAACCCCTCTGACACATGCCTACTTAACTTGTTGGTCGTAGAGACAAGGCATAACAAACACAAACAAAGTAAACAAACAATCAAATACTCAAGCAAGATAAAATAACAAATAATAAAAATCTCCTACCTACCTCTAACCACCTTTATAAAGTCTCAACTTGTATCCATAAGAGATATTATAGAACAACTAGTTCCATTCTGAAACTCGAAGTGAGATAGCCTCGCAATTTATTCGCTTGCTATCACCCCAAACAAACTAAAATATATTTTCTAGCATAATACACATAATAAAAGTAACACATACTACATATATACATTCAAAATACTAACACTCGCCTCATAACAAGGGAAGAAAACGTAAAACTTCCCTTCCATGGAAGTCATATAATTACCCGGTCTATAATAGCGTCAATACTACCACAAGCTCTACATACACACCCGAATCTAGAGTAAACACAATACTAATCTATCTTAACCTAAGGAATGCACCACCCACTACTAAGGTGGAATTCCAGCTAACATCCTTGCTAATCACCCCGGGTTAATACTGATGGTTCTCAGACACCTTACTCGAGTCTTATCCGAACCAAATTACTTCCATTAACGCCCCAACTAGGCATCTTATCTTTGCCCTTGTTTTCCACTCAATAGAATCAAAATGAGTGGTTCTACACTCCACATCACAATATCCCGCGTAGTTCTTTTAACTTCCTCAACAAAAGAGAACATGCTACCGGCCTCCCTTTCCTTAGTTCAATGAATCTTCCCCGGGCGGATATCTACCGTATGGGGTTTCATGAACATTGTTCCTTCAGAAGTGTTAACGACACTTATTATGGAGCCTATCATTCCACTGAAGGGCTCTTTCTTCCTTATACCTACCATATTTTAGTGTACAGCCTCCCTAACCGTATAACTCTTTATTCACTATCGACCTTTGATCGAGTTTTGCATGAACGTTTGATAATTCATCCTCTCCTCAGTCCAGTTGTCCGAGAGAGACTCGCTGTTGAATATGTCCACCGGGTTTCTCCATGGGAAAAACTTCTTGCACCCACAATTATGGTGACTATGTTCCCACAATTTCAACACTACTCCTATGGGTGATGGATTTTACTCCATCCTTTTCACCTCGGCACTTCCATACCCTTCTTCTAGGACAAAGCTTTTGGACCTTATGCACCCACCAAATGAGGACGTATCTCCTCCCTCTTACTTCAACATGTGGCCCTTATCATGGGCTCTACCCAACTTCAATGTAACATCACTTGTAATCCCAAGCTTAGTACCACCCTCTGCTTCTAGACGTACATGGAAAACTATATCCACTATCATTAGTAGTCGCAGTAGTAAGATAAGAAAATGCTACAAAAAGGGAGCAACCTCCAGAGCAGTCCTCATCCTCTACCACAATTTATAGTTCTTAGTAATTCCATCTCGTGACGCCTTCACAACGACCTTCTTTGGCGCCCTTCTTCAATCGACCTACGAATCACACATGAACGCGCAACAGATTCTATGGGTTCTACCTCATGGAAGAAGAATGAAATCTCATAAGAGAGATCAATGATCTTCATCCTAAGGCTCTATGTCAAATCAAAAGCAACGCTAAAAGCGTAAAACGTTCACACAGGCTCCTAATGACTCTAGAATCTGATGCTCTGATACCATTTGTGACAGCCCTCTCACCAAAATAGAGGGTGGCCAGCCCGATACTCAAATATAACAGGTATCATGGATGGAATCATTCTCAGCATCACGATAATATAAAAAGTATCCAGGATAACCACCCAGTATTTCAGAAAAATGGGTTGCCAAAAATTTTGGTTTTAAGTTAAAGAAAGAATTTAAACAACCCAATTTAAGAAGAAACTGGAAACCCCAAAGTAATAATATTACTTACACATTAAACATACAATAAGGACCGAATATGCTGTCAGTCAACAGACTCTACAACAGATTTAAACAAATTCAATAATTTAAATAATACATTACATTAAACTATTACAAAATCTTGGGCCTCATGCCCGAGTAAAAGACCCGATCATAACGAGAGTACAAGGATGACGACGTCTATGACAATATATCTCGTAATACCTGCAAAGCGTCACGGCTCCCAAAATTCATCGGGATTGGAAAGTCAGAACAGGCGTCCTTACGACGGAGCACCTGAGCGGATACAAGATGCATGCACAACAAAAAATATGAATGGGTTAGGGATCGGTTTTATATGATCACCAGATGAATAAAAAGTATGACAGTTATGAATAGTAAATCATGACTAAACGAGATAAGAATCTACCTACACAATCTAAAGCATAAGCAAAGACAATTTAATTAATCATAAATTTAAATTAGTTATGCAGGAGAAAAAGGATAATTAGCATGAATTAAAAGCTTCCATCATGAACACTGTTTCATTTCATAGTTCCATTCCTTATCAGGAAAATATAATTATAATTATAAGATCTTTGTGGCTTCCCATTCCTTCTCAGGAATATAATCATTATCATATGCTCTTTGTGGCATTTCATTATGCTCTTTATGGCATTTATAATCCATCAAGTCCCACTTGATTAAGAATAGTTATAATCATATACATATAACGATTCTAAGACTGCCCGTCTGGGTTTCCCCACTGTGCGCGCCCATAAATGACCATCATCTTCCAGGGCCTATCAATTATGACCACCTGGACACCAACAACGTAAGACGTCGGGAAGAGGCCATATGCCTGCGGGGTAGTCATAACCACAACCGGAATTACCTACCCATCACAGAAAAATATACAACAAGCGGTCATATGGCCTAGGACTATATACACCCTACATTCACTAGCCAAGGGGCTTCACCTCATGCGCGAACTTCCCTTATGATGGCATTTAGAGAGGGTGTGTTTAATTAAATTAACATTTACCATATTGATGATTAAATAAATTATCATTTACAATAATCATTACCATTTCCATTTCATTTTCATTTCCATTTTCCATATGTATGTTTCATTTTATTCGAAACCATTAACCTTTAATATCATCATATTATATTCCGGAGCCATTAGTCATTCATTATATCATTACGACCTCAAAGGAGTTAATAACCCTCAATCCATTTTCCCAACATTTTAGGGTGTCATTATAATCCCACCATGAGTATCATACCTCAAATGAGCCTCTAAAGTCTCCCAATACGACCTTGCAACTTCTAGACCCCTTATAATTAACTAAGGAGAAGAAATGCCTTACATTTTACATCCTAACATTGTAACCTCAATGAATGGATAAGCTTCAATTTATTCTCCCAAGATTCATTTGTGGTGTTATCGTAAACCAACAAGACTAACATAGCTCAATTGAGCTTCCAAAGTCTCCCAAATATAACACTACAATCTCCTAGTCTCATAATAATTAGGTAAAAGAAAAGAATGCCTTAACTTCAATTTGCATCCCCCGGAATAACTCCATATAATTCATTTTTATTCTAGGGTAGTTACCCCACTCATCTAGGACTCTAGGACTCTAGGTTTACTTCATTCAAGAGGGTTCCTAAGTCCTAAGTCTAATGGAAAAGGATTGAAATTGGACTAGGAAAATCACTCAAAAGTGCAGGATTTCCGAATTGATTCGGCCTGGCTGAATCGATTCTGTTAGAAAGGCGAATCAATTCGGACCATCCGAATCGATTCGGTCAGGAAATTTTACTTTCTGTATAATTACCAAATCGATTCGGATAGGCCAAATCGATTCGGCCCATTCAGACCTATAAGCTGCCTCTTGGGTGAATCGATTCGGCCCTGCGAATTTGCCAAGAAGGGTTACGGGTTATAAACCCTAGTTTTCCCCCAAATCTCAAATCTCTTCCATTTTTACACACATCTAACATTATTAAACTACCCCAAATCAACCTACATGATTATTAACTACTAGAACCCACAATTTCATCATCATAAACTATGATTAGGGTTAACACACCATAAAATCTAGAAAACACATATTTATTCATTTGATTCCATTACACAACTATCAATACAATTTATGCATCTTAAATCATATATTAGCAAGTAGAAAACTTGCCTTAAAGTTGAAATCTCAGGTTTCTTTGTGGTTGATGCAATCCCAAATCTTCAATCTCCAAATCTCTTTTCTTTCTCCTCTTTGTTTAACAAATACACTCTTAAGAAATGAAAGGGAGAGCAAGACTTAAATTGTGGCTTAAGTCTAAAATTCCCAACTTAAATGTTTAATACCTCATTAAAATGACTCCCAAATACGCACTTAAGTTAAAACCAGTCAAAAGTGCCCGGAACCAAAAAATGAAATATGGCACTTATTTTGACTGTCTCACACATTCCGAGACTAACTACGCCCTCTAAATTCGCATCCGATAATTTTTTAAATTATTTCGAGTTTCGATTTCATTTAAACCACAATGTCATTTAAAACACATGACACTATAAAACATACAACAAAATGATATTTACTTTCACATATAGTAAATATGCATCAACCCAGTAAATATTAACTTTGAACTTGTTCAATTAATATTTACTCTAGTTCCAACATTTTATATAATTACTTCATGCAGTAAATTAATATAAATTGAGTCTCCTAAAAGCGAGGGTTGTTACATAAGCCTTCATTAAACGTCAGGTGGGAAGTGGAAGGATAAGCAGAAGGAGAAGGCGAAGGAGGTAGAGGTAGATAAGGACGTCACTGCTTCATCGTCCATACGCACAGACTCTCCACCATATGATCGATTTTCCATCTTGAATCCCGCCTAGCGGCCTATGTCAACAATCGGTTGGCAGAGCTTATTTCTACTCGACATATATTATGGAGAGCGAATATCGAGGGGGTTGAGGGACCCGTCCTTCCTCCCGAGTATGGTGGTTCATGGTCATCCCCTCCAAGAAATTAAGGCAAAGCTTCTCGACATGCATGTAGAGTCCGGAAAGGAGAACTAACCTCTGTGGTTTCATGAATAATGAGGCGTTCCACGAATTAATGGGGCTGTCAACAAGTGTTCAACTCTAAACAAACTTAGAGGAAAGGGTGAATAGTTTTAATTCCAAGACATGAATAATTTTTTACAATTTCAAATTTGCAACCAATTTTAATTAAGCTAGCACATGTTATTACTAAGTGATGAGAAGTGAATCATGGATTAACAATTCAATATTCAAATTTAGGCAATATAGACACAAAATAATAGAATCAAATACCTAAATCAATTTGATGAATTACTCCAGATCAACGTGAGAGCTAAGTGCGATATGTGATAAAAGTTTGCAAATCAACAATTAATAGATGTAAGAAATTCATAAGATGTATTTATGAGTAAAAACCCCCAGCTAAGGGTAAAAAACATCGCCGCACTCAAATTTCTTATTCAACTTGAAAATAATTATATATAAATCAAGAAGGTACCTCTCACTCGTTCACTCACGAGTATTTACCTATGAACTTCGGATTTCCCCCCATTGGCATAAGAAATACACCTTAAGATCCATAAAGTGAATGAGAATCTAAATTCTTCTCCTTGGAATCATGCCATGTTGCAATATCTCTAATAAAAAGTAATAAGTGATAGCTCTCCAATTCAATTACGAAATACTTTGAATTGAACAAGGCTATTATGGATCTAAACCAAGACACTCTCAACTCTCTCTAAAATACATATATCAAGAATATATCTATGTTTATAAAAATTTAAAGGTAACAAGTGAATTTATAATAGATAATCAATTTAAAAATTGTCAACCTTGAATATAATATCATAAGTGTCTTTAAGTTATGAGGTTTTCAGATATTTTGAAGGGCTAGGGGAATGTACATATTTATGGGAATTTTTTAAAAATATACTCCATCGTGTGAATGGTTGACTTTTTTCATGCACATGATTTTAACCAGTATGCAACCTTGATTGAAATAGTGAGCATCTGTGCACAGGTTAAAATCTTAACTATAGAAATGGTGACACGCGCACAAGTCCAAAATGGACCATGCGAATGGTTTTGAAGAAAAAGTGGTAAAAGCCTTCAAAATATAGAATTTATAAAATAGGTCTTTTCCCAAATGGACAACACAACAGATTTGAAAGAAAAATCACATGTTCGTCCTTCTAAAAATATATTTTGAAAAACTTGTAAGCCTATGTTCTGAAAATGTTCAGTCAGAAAACTATCAATATATACATCTTCAAAGTATGTGGAAATAGAAGATTCATGTTGTAGAGTGACTTACATGATCTTCAAAATCCAAAAGTCCATGTATTCTAAATGAATGTGTCTCACTCTTAGATTTAAGCCTATATAGTTCTAATGACTCAATGTTTTGACACCGAATTTAGCTAAGTTTACATAATACAATTGTTTACATTTTCATGATTATAAAATAGCATTGTAATTTATTTAATATTTTTAGTTAGTACCATTGGATGGGGATCTATGGATACTAAGGATTAGAGTGGGAGTTTCAATTGCTAAATTGGACAACAAGGGTGGATATCACTTTAAGGTAGGTTTTTGGTGCATTTTGGGTAGTTTTGGGGGTCATTTAGAGGTATTAAATTGGCATGTTGGATTCTTGTCGTATTAAGAGGTTAAACAAATGCCTAACCATAATATATAACACATTAAAATATAAGATAATACATTGCCTATCAAAGGAGATTTTAGGGGAGCAAAGAAATTAACTACAGGAACCTAATAAGAGATTAATCTTTTTATTTCAGGTAAGGAATAAGTTTCTTTACCACATATTATATGAACTTATTTATGATTGCTTTTATTTTAGTTTAAATTGGGTTAGTCACTCTCTATGTTGAGATCTCATGTAAATGATTATAAACCTTAGCTTTAATCTTTTTAAATGTTTAGAACTAATAAGATTTGTAATACGATTGATCTAGTATGTTTATTAACATGTTTACAATGATATTATTATGGTTCAAATACTTGTTAAATGTTAATATTGTAATTAAGAAGAACTCTTATTAAACACATGTTGGTATTAATTATTAAGCAATTATATTAATGGATTTAACCCTATTAATAATTAAATATTGTTAAAATCATGTTACCACTAGAAATTATATTTAGGATATTTGGGGAGTAATTATGGGTTTATATCTTGATCTTACGTGTAGTTCGTCACCTATCTCGTAAGTAGGACACATATGAGGATTGATTTATCATGTGGTATTGCTATGTTATTATACGATGGGGTGATAGGGCAGTGATTTTCCATTTTCTTTATCTGTGTAGCGTTTGCAATCCATTAGGAGTGGAACCTCCTACGGATCGACTCTATAAAGGCATAAGGGATCCCTAAAGGATAGATCCTTCGTATATATATATATATATATATAGTGAGAGATAGAGAGAGATAAAGAGGGGTGTCCAGAAGTGAACATAAAAGATTAACATTAGTAAAAAAACACCTAACAGCCCATTAATTTTAATTCCTATGCTACAATTGGTCCTCGCCAGCGGCGATGGACACGTGTGTCGATCGAATATTTTCTTTACATCCCACCCCACCCCTACCCCTACACCAACCCAACCCATCCACTACATGGTGCTGAATTACCAGAGCTCCTGTATGGCTAAACAACTCTTAACCATCAAAGAAGCTGCCAACGGGGGAAAATAACTCTAGATCTGCTAGAATTGTAGCCTCCCACTACCGTCACATCAGTTTTGATACTCCGTAAATGGTGGAATGGGGTAAGAGATGGGTCACCAGATTTTGATTGGAGTTCGTCAGATTTTTTCAGGAGGTTGGCCAGGTTTAATGGTTTGGCCAAAGTTTATTGATTGTTAGACCAAGGGGGTCAAGCTGGGTTGTAGGTTAGAAGGGATGGATCCGGGTTGAGGGGCTTGGATCGAAGATGGTTGGCCGAGGAAGAAGGGGTTGTCCGGTGGTTCAGGTTATGGAGTTAGGGTACCGACTATATGCTATTTTTTTGGCCATGGGTAAGCAGGTGTGTGGTCTCATCAGAGTTGGTCGGATTTTGGTTAGTGGTGTGATATCAAGCTGTTGGGTTGTTATAGTAGGGGTAGGTGTGTTTGGGGTGGTTTAAAAAATATTCGATCGACACGAGTGTCCATCGCTGCTGGCGCAGACCAATTACAACATAGGAATTAAAATTAATTGGTTTTTAGGTGTTTTTTTGTTAATGTTCATCTTTTATGTTCACTTTTAAACCCCTCTCTCTCTCTCTCTCTCTACCTATATATATATATATATATATATATATATATATATAGTTGGTTTGTAAATGAATATATTTATAGTAGGATTCAAATTGTATCATTATTCTTACTGTGATTTTGTTACTTAATGAATATGAGGTAGTATATGGGTACTACGTACGATTTATTACTATTAGCACATAGTTAGAATTATGTTTCTATGTTGTAGCCTTAGAGTGAGATCGTAAATATTACTTGTTAATTTTTGGAATATGATTCATACATTATAACTATGTCCAATGATAGTGGACATTTTGCTAGGATATACTTTATTGTAGGTGAGCTTATGTATTTTGAGTATGAATGACGGAAATATAACATGAGACGTAAATAAGATGGATTTATTATTTTTTTTAGTAAAGTAAGTTATTTATTGTAAAATATGGGGTCTAATGAGCATTATTTTTATGAAAATCTTTCTAGGTGTTCTTATGCCGAAGTAGCAAGGCTAAGCTGTCAAACTTGTATCCAGCTAATCATTCAATTATCTATCTTTAGCTGCAGGAATTTATTTGATTTTTAGTATTTCATTTGTATTAGACTCTTAAGTTATTATTTATTTCAAATATTTTATTTATGGACTTGTGGTGGGTTCCAAAGATATTTCTTCATTTGATTTTGAGACATTTAATATTGTAGAAAGTTATGTGATTTTATTAGACTCAAGTTTGGAGACACATATATGTTATAAAAAAAATTTCATCATTCATTTAGTGTAATGGTTGGTTTATTTTTTTATAATCATTGGTTCTGAGAATGATATAAATTATTTGACATATCATATCTTTGGTATCAAGGTTTGTCCACCCAATACGTGAAAAATAGGACATGTTATACTTGGCATCAAACTATCATGGGTTTTAGTGTCCTAGGTTCCTTGGTATTTTCATTATGTTCTGCGTTTCGTTGTATAATATTAGAGATTTTTCAATAGGTTATGTTGGACTAATTATTCATGATCGTAAACTCATACTAATTTATTAGTCTTTTCAGATGGCGAACACAATAGGTAGAAGATTTCGATAACTACAGTTGGGCCAATTGGGATACTCATATGCACGAACAACCCTAGTGGTAGAATCGGTTGACATGATTTCCATCATTTCTCAAGTATTAAGAATCACTGTGGCCATCGTATTTTAGCATCTTAGTATACCCATCAACTATAAGCGTAAGTGGTTATTCCAGTTACAACACACATATCTTATTGGTATAGATCACGTGGATCCTTTTTCTAAGGTCAAAATGCAAAATTCTGTATGATCTACTTACAATATCATGGCACTCCATTGGAGGAAGAATATAAATGGGCACTTAAAGATGGTTGATGTTGATGTTAAAACTAAATTTGATCTAATTAATTAATCACAGATAAAAATGAGTAAAGAAATAAGACAAGAGATTTTTAAAGTGGTTCAACCTTAAGGAAATGGCCTACGTCCACTAGTCAGTATTACTGGGTGTCTTACCTTAATCTCGATTATGTTCGCTTACCCTGCCAAGAGGGTATTACAATGTATTTATAGCATTTGGGTTGTCAATGTGAATAGATAGTATGCCTTTGTCGAATGGGAGTTAACATATGTACATGGTAAGGAATGAATGTAATACAATTAACATTAAATATGTCCAATCATTTGGCATTCCCAATAAATTTCTCGGTACATTGAGTAGCTCGGTACTTGAACTTGTGCCACGTTTGATGACACATGTCTTCATATAATTGGTCCACGCCAGCTGAATAATTTTTATATCAACAAAAGGCCCCAATGTTTCACAGTTTAAGTTGGATGCAAGAGTGTGGAACATTTTACCTAAAAAGTTGTTCGGGTATATTTCCCATGTCTTGGTTAATTACAGAACTTCAACACTTGTAAAATTTTCCACTTTGCATAATAGTTTTTAGCACAAAATGGCAAATTTGTAAATATTTTGAATTCTGATGACACTTGCGTATCTACGTCCTTTTCCTTTGATTAGCGGTTGAGAATGCAATCGTCATCACTTTTAATTATTACTTTTCTCATTTTTCAGGGCAGCATATATAAATACGGTAAAATCTCATTATCTTCTACCTTTTGCCATCTTTATTTCCAAACCCTTGTTTTCTCATTTTTCTTCTTACGCACATTCTTTCTGTCATCTGTCTTAGCTGACTCCTTAATCTCTTATAAGAATTTATTCCTTCTTTCTTTTTTCTTTGCTTTTGTCACCATGGTTTACTCTATTGAGTCATTGGATAAGTTCATAACTGATTTTGCGATTCATGCTTGGGTTGATTTGGACAAACCTGCTTATGCTTGTGATTTTTTTTCTTTAGCGGATGTGATTTTTCTTTCCCACCTAATCCCCTGTGTTTGGAATTTTACCAATACTTTGATATTTTACCTGCAAGTGTTGTTCCAAGTATGTGGAGTGTACTTAATGGCATACATAGTCTAAATCAAATACATGGAACTCATCTAGGGATTCCTGAAATCATGTTTTGTTATAAATGGGTCCTCAGTGACACCACTTTTTATTTAAAAACTAGGTTTGTTAACAGAGCCTTAGTGGTCAATCTCCCTGATTCTAATAGGGATTATTTTGAACATGGGGTTGTGATGAAAAATTGGCAACACCCCCATTAAATGGAAATGACGTGCACCAAGGTCCGAGGAGTCCATCTTATGGCAATGGGATAGGTTGTTCTTTATTTTTAAACTAGCTCAATTTTTGTTTGATAAAATGTTTCACTAACTTTTTCTTTCTATGATTTTAATTTACAGTTGATAGTAAAAGAAAACCCCCATACGAGAGTCATATTAATATAAAAAAGTTGAAGTTTATCTCGAGTCTTCAACAATCAATTGTTGGGGAGCACATGAGATATGCTTACTATTGTTGAGATACAAAAACACTAATTCCTTTTTTATTGCTCGGCTTGTTGTTCCATCTACTTTAGTGATTGACCTTGAGCAAAGTCCAGGATCTCCCTCAGTTGTTGAAGAATCTTCCTCTGATTTTTGTACCTCTCTTACTGATCTAATGACGAAGAAGAGAAAAGTTCCTGATCTTTTTCCTAAGATTATCCCTGGTGCTGAATGGGAAAAAAAGAATAAAGAAAATGTCCCAATAGAAGGGATTAAGAAGAAGGATGTTGCTATATCTGAGGGGGAAACTAAATCTGTTAAGGAGGTTACCAAGAAGCTCCCTGCTGCTAAAAAAGAGGCAGCACCTTTGATTGGAGAGGCAGCACCTTTGAGAAGACTGAGAAGGGGTCCTGCTGAAAAGGCCATTGATGTTGCGGCTTAACCTGCTGGGGTTAAATTACCTTCCTTAAGTGCTGGTCCTGCACCATTCATTACTCCTAGTTTGGCCAGGAAATTGATCTGGTCTAGAACTCTCTCAGATCATAAAACTGTAGAGACCTCTACTCCTTGGGGAAAAGTCTCTGATTTGGCTGCCCAACACCTTGCATCAGTAAGTGTTATTTTACATTGACATTTCAATTTTTCTTTCAATTTTCATACACTAGTTTATGTTTGTCCTGAAGTTTTTGGTGCATTTTAATAATATCTTGGAAAAGGATGAAGTTGTCAATGTTGCTTACTCTTCCAGTGAAGTAGAAGAATCCCTTGCTGGGTTATCAAAATCTTTGGAGGACTCCTGGAAAAAATATAAAGATGACAAAACTTCATGGGAGAATAAAATCAAGGATGCTGAAAAGGCTAAGCAAGAAGATGTGGATGTTGTAAAGGAGACAGAGGAGAAACTGAAGGTCACTATTACCAGCAATGAAGAAACTTGGATCAACCTTAAAGAGGATGAACGACATAAGAAAGATCTTGAACAGAAAGTAAAATCTGTTGAAGATCTACTTGGGGAGAATGCTTCTTTAGATAGAACGAAGATAAGGTCTTCTGTAAAAAATTCCTTTAGCTCTGGATGGAATAAAGGGTGGAATAAGGCTCTAACTGCTGCCTCTACTCAAATTGATTATGCAAGTTTGAAATTCTTTAGATATGGATGGGTGGCAGCTTTAAGAGAGTTGAACACTTCTAAAGATTATGAATTATTTTAGAAACATGTCCATGGTCCTCCTCTTTCCTTTAGAGAAGAAGAAAAAGAAGAAGATGAAGCTGGATTTAATGAATCTTCTTTGATGGTGGTAGAACCAACACCTTCTTCGACTATCCCTCAGTTCTTCAAGCAAGCCCAGCAGATAATGCTTTCTTCTAGCCAACCTCAGCTTCCCTCTGAGCAACTTGAGCAATCAATTCCTTCTTCTGGATAACCCCATCCTCGAATTCCCACTTCGAAATCAACTCAGAAGGTGGTGGGTTATAAGTAGAAGGTGTAGGATTGTTCAGCGGTTTTTCTTTACTTTCCTCTATTTTTCCTTATTTTATACCTCTGGTTGTACTCCTATTTGCTATGGTCAATAAAATTGATTTGTTATTTTTTTCACTTCTCCACTACTATTCAATATATCTGTTGTTGGTCTGCTTTTTCTTTTCCTTGCTAGTTTATTTCTAGGACGGAACTACTATCAATTCATGAAACAGATTTGATGAAGAAATGTATAGATTACTTCAAAGTTGGTCATGCAGATTTTACCAAAGCATAAATAATTGATATCCTTGGTCCTAATGCCTTTGATCAAGAAATTGAGGCTTACCTGTACTTGAAATGCTTAATTGATCGTGCAGTAGCGAATACTATAGATTACTAAAAAATGATTGAAGATCTTCAAGGAATGATTGAAGATCTTCAAGGAATGATTGAAGAACTTCAACTTCAACCCAAAGAAGCCACTATTTTTCTTCATGAAGGTTATGAGAAGACATACCAACAATTGAGCGTTGATTGGGGTTATGATAAATTCATTTATTCCCATAATAAGAGAGAGAGAGAGAGAGAGAGAGAGAGAGAGAGAGAGAGAGATGAAATTTGAAATTAAGGATCATAGAAACATGGCCAAACTGTTGGAGAAGGAAAATAATGCTTTGAGAGAAGAATTGAGACAATTAAAATCAATTTCTTCCTATGGAGCTATAGTCTTAGTCAATGATAAGGGTATTTCCTTTTTGGAGACTGAAAATGCTTCATTAAGAGAGGAGTTAGAAACTTTAAAAAGAGTTAGACCTACATCCACTTCCTGGGATAGAACAAGAGCAAGTCAGAGTAGCATTAAAAAGACGAGAACTCAACAGGTCTTAGAAAATCAATCTCTCAATTGAAGGCAAAAAATTAAGCTCTGGCAGAAATGTCTCAGAAGATTCAAACTCTTAAAAACAACTATCCACTCAGAGTTCTTCGTTGTAGAGCAAAGAAAGTGTGCTAAAAATACTTCATTAACATGTTGAGCGGCTAACTTATCAATTTCACAAGTAGCCCAAAGAGTTCTGGATGGAGGAATATAATGAGGCTTCATATCATCTTGATGCCAGATTGAAGCAATCAAATAATGAAGGTTAGAAACAGGGATGGATAGAAGATTTAACTATAATAAAAGTTGAGCAAGGAACTGAAATATGGGATTCGTGTGACCCTGGGCTACTTGCAGAAACCACCATTCCAACTAGATGTTAATTGGATTCTAGTTAGATCCATTCCTCATTGTTTGATTTCCAAACACCTAGGTGATTACACTCTTTATGAAGAATTTGAGATATCTCGACCTCCTCATTTTCTAGACCGACCAAGTTCAAGTAATGCCAAAATGCTTCAGGACTTGAATTTTAACAATTTTTCTTATGCTTTAGATGGCCCTCCAGCTAGAATGGATCCTGTATCAAAATTTGAAGAAAAGAAACTAATAGAATAGGATATTTATATTTTGTTAGTGATTGTTGTTGTAAATGAAGATAAATCATCTTCTTGTAATTTTGTTTCCATGGAAATAAAATAATTGTATGGTGTTTAATCTGTCAATCTTTGTTCATAACATGAGATCAATGATATTAATACTGCACTAATAATAATGAATGGACATTTTACCCTTTTTGATTTGATTGTCTAGACAATGAAACTTTTGCCCCATGTGTTTGTCTAGATGTAATGATTTTTTTGTGACCCATAAGTGCCTAAGAAATGGAATGTTTATCCCATGTTCCTACTTAGTTGTAACAATCTTATCTAGATTTCCTTGGTTACCAGGCAGTGGATATTTTACCAAACTTTTTGTCCAGTTTAGATGCCTTCTTGGGTCACCCATAATCAAGCAGGACTTGACTTGCTCGATTGTTTTACTAACATTATTGGTATCTTTATTGATGCCGACCAACATTTAGCTGGTGGTTATTGATGAAAACCAACATTTAGCTGGTGGTTATTGATGTCGACCAACATTTAGCTGGTGACTTTTGTGCATTTTCACATGCTGCAAGCTGTTGAGTGTAGTGAGCACTAGTAGTCTGGGAAATAGGGAAATCATCTTTTTCATTC
This sequence comes from Sambucus nigra, assembly GCA_949130495.1. Taxonomy (NCBI): domain Eukaryota; kingdom Viridiplantae; phylum Streptophyta; class Magnoliopsida; order Dipsacales; family Adoxaceae; genus Sambucus; species Sambucus nigra. Next base: position 118,569,641 of record OX422213.1, read on the forward strand.
ATATTGAAAGAATTGATCATATTGACTATTACATCACTAGTACTACTTTCGCAGGTGCTCTGCATTCCAGGCATTCTTGAATTCTTCACCTTCAAGGATTTCTATTCTATAAGTGCCAGGTCGAACAACTGTCGTGATGCGATAGGGCCCATGCCAAGTGTCCTCCAACTTATTGTGCCTTTGAATGACCTTCTTGATCACGTAATCACCTTTGTTTAGATCACATTTCTTCACTCTTTTATTATAGAACATAGCAGTCCTTTGCTAATAGGCTACATTTCAGAGTGTTGCATCTTCTATGACTTCTTCGAGCATGTCAAAATCCAAGCATCTCATCAAATCACTCACCGGAGAATTGAAATTGAGCACCCTATGACTAGGTAATCCTAGTTCATCAAGTATCACTTTCACCCCTTTGACGACGAGCGATTTATATCCATGGGATCCAAAGAAAATCGCACTAGTGGTAGAAAGAGGATTTAGATCCTTGATCCCTGCACGCGCTGAGTTTTTCTCTCCTTTCAGGGAAATACAGTGCAGGAGGAATCTCAGATGTCCATAGGGGGCATGTTTGGAAGTGGATGAAGGAACCATCACCAATGAAAAAAATTGGTGAATGATGGGGATTTGGATACAATGTGGGACAAGTACAAATGAGACCTAAGAAATTTTGAATCTCCTCTCAAACGGTTTTCAAATAGAATGGGAGGTGGGGCACGTGTAAAGGGAAATCCCATAATGGAAAGAATTTCAAACAAATATTCCTTGACAATACTGGCATCCACGTCCTCAATACTTTCATCCAATGTTTATGATACTTGTGATGGTCTGATAACTGTAAAAGAAACTATTGAGGAATGAAATTCAAAATCAATATGTTTATCATCATCAAGCATGTGTTTATGATCTTATAAAAATTATTTGAGGAGAGGAACAATTTTTAACCTCATTCTTGTTTTTTAAAGAAGAAATCATTTCATTGCAAATGGATACTACATCAATTTCCTCATCACCTTCTCTCTCAATTATTCGCTGGGCCCAAAGAAGAATGGTTTGTTCCAAAGTTTGTATACTATGATCAAAATGTTTATATTCCTCATTTCGTTCAAACCATTATTCATCTTCTAAAGTCTCGGAAGAAAAATCATCGTTGGATTAAAATAATGCATTCAACTCTTTTTCCAACAATGATTTTCATCCCGATAATAGTTGTTAATTTTTTTTGAATTTGCATTTACATGCCGAATGAATTTAATGGCACATAAGATTCACCAAAACCAAAAAATTGAAAAATATTACTGTAACTCTTTTCAAAATTTTCACTCTAAGAATTTTAAAAGTTATCATTATAATAGTTAGGAGAAATATTTCCATAATAATTTTCAACACCCTTAACGTAAAAAAAATTATAGCCTTTACTATAAGAATCGTTTGTGTTCTTTATAAATACTCATCTAACGTCATTTCAGAATTTTCATTTTTTACTTTTTGCAAGTATTCACCAAAATACATTGGTTGTGGTAAACGCTAGAGTAAGACAACCTTACCTAACCTAAAAAACTTTTCCCACACCCATTTTTCCATGTGTCTTGTAACTCAAAAGTGCAAGTCTACAAAAAAGTTAAAATAGAAAAGAATAATACAAAGTATATAAAAAGTACTAGATCGATATAATTATAATAAACAATGTTCCGCGGTAACGGTGCCATTTTGATGAGCAGTAAACTTCGTAAATGATTTTGTCATTGGGTGCTTACCACCTAACAAAAATAAAACTTGGAGCACTAGGGAATGTAGCGGGAAATAGGGATCAATTACATGGGGAATGTGATTTAGAATTCAATTGATTTATGACTGAAAGAGAGTATAATAAAGAATGATACATTTTTGGGTTTTGAGACTTAAACTACAATTAAAACTAGGAAATAAGTTAGGTTTACTACTAAATATTAACTAAATGAGTTAAGGATCACTCCCTCACATTGGATTAACAAAATAAATCAAGGTAAATGGTTCAGATCACATTAACCAATCATATTCAATTGAGACTGAACATCAAACATGAAGAAACCAAATTCAAGAATGAAAGATAGAATTTAAATTAAATATGGTGACAAATGGACTAATGTTGTAGTAAAGCCTTAAACACTATTTTTGCATGATAAAGGAAGTTAAAATGATAAGATAATCAAATATAAATACACACATTTTCAGTTAAAACTGATTCAAAACCAATCCCTAACTTTCAAGCACAAATGTCAAGTGATGGTGGGGATATGATCTAACTAGCCACTAACATGGTAACCTAACTAACAATTGAGTAAAGATAAATAACAAGAGAGAAATCAACAAAAGAAGGCTATAAATCATTAACAATAGAGGAAGAGAGAGAAATAGATAATACCCATTAGCATACTAATATCAACCGTAAGAGAGATAGAGAGGAGGATAATCTCCCAAAATCACCTTGAGCTCCAAAAAATAATCTAAACTTACCAAAAATGAAGTAAGAATAAGAAGTCCCCCCATACCCCCCCCCCCCCCCCCCACACACACACACACACAAAAAAAAAAAAGAGGGAATAATTCCTATGTATACCAACACATTGTGTCAAACTTGTAAATATGAGGAAGAAGATATCTGGTTGTTGGAATAGATTCCTAAAATGTGATAATCTATTCACTTTGTGAAAATTAGGATTATAATAAGCTTGGACAAGGTATGGGAATCGATTCCCAAAAGAGGGAATTAATTCCCTTAGCAAATGATCTTCAACACAAGGAGCCTAGAAAAGAGGGGGAATTTATTCCCTAAAGTGGGAATCGATTCGCATAGTTTTAGACATAAATCTTCTTGTTTGGATCTAAAGTCTTTAACCACAACATTCAGTGAGAATTGGCATAGCATCTTCATCTGAAGTCGGAATGGCGCACAGTCAGTGGCCACACGAATGCAATTTGACAACATACAAAACCATGTATTCATTCCACATATCTAAATTTTGGATTTTTAAATTACAAAATTCCCCCGAGGTTTCATCATGCGCTTAATCTTTATCGAAAGGCAATGAAACTTCAAGCTTATCATACCAACACCTACAAAATCTCAAATAAACGCTCCACAAGATATATATAATAAACGTATAGGTTATCTAGTATAAGATTCAAATTATAGGTATTAACGAAAGTGAGAATGTTATGATGCATAAATATTAGGGACTATAAATGCATTATTCAAGATTAATAACTTAACTTCAACCTAACTAAACCTACCCAAAAAATGTAACCAGTCCTAAACATCAAAATTATCTAACCACCGAATGTATAGTCGAATATAAATTAGATATAGTCAACTATACGTCAACGTATAATCAATTATACATTGAGGTATAGTCGACTAGCTCAGGTCAAGTGGGACAGCCTCTGAAAACCCGATTTCCCACTTGATTTAAGATAGGTTATAGTCAACCATACAAAATTTAAAGTTGGATATAAGTATTTGAAAATAAAAAATCCCATAAATGTTAGTTTTAAAATTTGAATTCCATGTGACCTAGAATTTAGGACACTACCTTCCAATGGCTATCTTCCCAAAAATCCTATAAAATGATACCTTGTGCTCCTTCATCAAACACACTAGTTATTATAATACCATCTCATTAGTGAATATAGCATCATAAAGCTTGTCACATTGAATCCTTAAGTTTCTTGTGAAGTAAATCAAGAAAACTCATTTGAGAGTTCTAGCCTGAAAAACTCCATTAAAGCTAAAGCTTCAAGAAAACCCACTTAAATAGAAAGATTCCAATTCAATCCACTATTTATAAAAGTTCCAAAATCAACACCTACTTGTTCTAAAAGAATCAATCCAATATAAGAGACTCACATAATGGTAGAGGCAAATAGAGATTTTACACATTTTCGTTAATCCATGAATAGGATCTATATAGACACATATCTCCATGGATCTATATATCTCGATTGGAAAAGAATCAAGAGGAAAAGAAAGAATCGGAATAGATCGATATATTTCTCGAAACAAATGAAAGGGAAACGAAAATCCAATCGTAGATTTTATGCCAGTCATACCTTTGTTTTTTTCCTTAGCCTTTATTTGGCAAGTTGCTAAAAGTTTTCGATGAAGTTTTTAATGATTCCTAAAAAATTCATGATTTATTCGAGAAAAAAATTCTACAGAGAGAAACCAAGAGAAAAACATTTTGGATGTTTTCGACATAAAAACTCCATTATAATAAAGCTCTAACAAAAACTCATTTGAACCAAAGTTTCTAACCTAGATTTATTATTTAATAAATTTATAAACCCAATACCCACTTGTGATAAAGATCCAACCCAAAACCCATTTGAGCATTAAACTAGTGATTGTTGTTTGTTTATATTTATAAATGGAGAAATTAAACCCATTTCATCATTGTTTTAGTAAAAAAACTTTTCTTTACATTATCTTATTATTGTTACTAACGATGAACTCCAATTTATCTTCATCACCAATAGTGTCATTTTCACGGGGACTTAAGGCATTTAATGTCCTTAGGATATTGTGTTGTTACTATTTGGCAAGGACGAGTTGAGCATCTTTCTAGTTGAAGTTTGAATGGTGTGATAAATCCTTGTGTTGTTTTAGTTCCACCTTAGTGAAGAGGAAATAATGATGTTTCCGGAGCGAGCGTGAATGTACACAGTGACCGAACCATATTTAAATCTTGATTTTTAAAGTTCCTTTAAACACTCTCTCTTAACTACTTATTCTTGTTGTTGATTAATTATTTATACTTCATTTGATTTAATTAAGTTGCAATTAATTTGTAAAATAAGTTAAGAAATTTATATAATTTCCATTAAAATCCATATACAAAATTCACCCCCACCCCCGAGTATATTTTTGGGCTAATAGTTAGAATTTATATCCCTTTGATTTTTCTAGACACCCAATGTATTTCTTGTATATTATAAATTCTGGATTTCGTTGGTCATCCCCAGACACGTAATTTTTAAGCGAATTCCCATATTTTTCATGGTTCATCAGGGGTCTTTGGAACTTACTTACTAAGAACTCGACTTAATATGTGTACAGCGAACTTAAGAGCCTTCATTCATAAGAATATAGGAAAATTATTTCAACCTAAAATTCTCCTAACCATGTTCCAAAGGGCATGGCTTCACTTTTCAGCTACACCATTCTTCCAGGGTGATCCTAGCATGGTTTCTTGTGTACAAAAATATAAACATTCAATGAGTTTACCAAGCGGGTGGTCAAGGCATTATTGCAAATCATCATATCTTTCATAACATTAAAAAATCTATATGGACAAATGATTTTAATATTTTTGTTCAATTGTCTTTCAACCTCAACAATATAAATTATAATAGCATTTACATACTGAGATTTATCATGAAATAAGTACAAAGTGAAACATTATCAATAAATGTAATGAAATATTTTTCTACACAAATATATGGAACATCCATAGATCCATGAATGTCTATATGTATATTTTTAAGAAGTTATGTGCCCTTTTTTCTCTTTTCTTTGTGTGTTTGGTCTATTTGCCTTTGTTATAGGTCACACACACCATAATCATCCCATTCTAGGTTAGGTAAAATTTCCTCTATAATAAGTCTTTCCATTATTTTTCAATCGATGTACCCTAATATTTTATGACACAAGTAAGCATATTTTTCATGTAATGGGACACGTCTAGTTCCAACATTATGATGCATGGATGTAAGGGTTTCAGGAATTTTCTTTTCAATATTAATTTAATATATACTATTCATAAAAAACACTAAAATTGATAAGATAAAATATTTTTTTAAATAAACAAATACTATTATTTATGAATTTAAAAATGAAACAATCGATATCAAGTTTTGATAAAGAAACTAATTTTCTAGAAACAATTTGAATATGAATAATTTATTTTAAATATAAACTAATACATGAATGTTTGAGTAATTTATAAATTGCCAAGGCTGTGAATTTAGCTTGCACCCGGTCAAAGAAATGTCTGATTTTGTTTTGTTTTGCGGGTTAAAAGGAATCCTTGCATTGAATTGAAAACATGATTAGTAGATACATATTCAACCCACTATTTATTATAAGGAACCTTAATTACATTTGATTCGAAACATACAAAATCCGAAGCCTTACCTTTCTTTTTTAACCAAAATTTACATCTCGAGAGATCTTTCTGAAAGTGCCCCTTCATTCGAAAAAAGTGACTATTTCATTCCTTCCCTTCTTCACAACAAATTGATTAGGTTCTGCTCAGTTGGAAGGGTCACACTTGATTCCCTTTCCATATTTATTCTTTCTAGATCCTTTCCCCATCACATAAGCACGTTATCTTTAGACACGTTACCATTATGATGCCTTAGTCTTCCATGTAATTAGACCATCATGCCTTGCATCTCATTTACACTGTACTTACCTTTTATAGTGTTGTAATGAATCTAATAGGGTCCATACTTAGGATCTAAAGAATTTTGAATAAATTGGATTAGAAATGAGTCATCTGTTGTTATGCCTAAACTCTTTAATACAAATTTGTCATTTCAAGTATGTATTCGTTCATGATATGGGTGCTATCAAATCACATTTTGATGGGGCTAGACGTTAATTTCCTAGCTAGGGACTTACCATCATTACAAAAACGTTCTTATATTTTTTAGATATTATTTAGTTTTAGTTATCTTAGGCATGGGGGTTCTAATATTAGAAACAATTCACATTCACATAAACATAAGGCTCATTCTTAGATCCTGGTAATGCAATATGAATGGTCTCCCAATCACCGCTACTTTAATGTGTAAGATTAGAGGGTTGTCCCACAGGGAGGAACATGTCTGTGTCCAGAATGCATTGGCTAAATGTAATCTACTCATTCCATTTCAAAACGTTAGCACCTTCAAAATCGGAAATGATGTGGCTCACAAATAATGGATAAGGGAAGCTATAAAATTAAAATGCTCACAAATATTAATTTACACACAATACGATAATTTCAAGGGAATACATATCAAATGTTAATTTCTATTACGAATCATAATTTGGAAAAATGTTAATTGAATCACCATGTTATGGCATCTGTGTTTCTTGTCTCATAATTTCATCATTACAAAACATACTACCTTCGTTTAATCATAGTGCCTAGACTTACCGCATCTAGGTTTGATGTCCAACAAATACGTAATTATGATAAGTTAATGAACATAACACATCAATAACACATTCATAAGTTTGAGTCTAACATTGTTAATTTCAAGTTATAGTTTGCATTTGGAATCCAAGTTGACTTAATAACGGATATTATAGTTAAAATAAATCATTCATCAAATATTTGCAGATACGAATTATACCTTGCATTTGTAGTCCAAACCAACATAAGCATGAACAAAAGTATTAAAACTAAATCAGGGATATAATATTCACACACATGAATTATAGCATGTGTTGGCATATTACCCAACATAAACATGACCATTAGCGTAAAAACTAAATCATTCCTCTAATATCCATACTTATGAATAATAAAAATACATTTGGAATCTAATCTAACAATATATTAACATTAGAATCATCACGAACAAATAAAACAATCCCTGCGATGGAAAATACTACACCAAAATAGGCGAACTGTCGTGGTCTCGGGCCATGACTAGGCCCATAGGTCACGGACCTGGGCCATGACCAAATCTAGCGTGGATAAAGTTACTAGTCATGGACCAAATCCTTGACCAAGAGTAGTGGTCATGGATCATTACGTCACGAAAAACACTAACAAATAAAGGTTGTGACCCGTTGTCACAAACCAAATCCCTGACACCAGGGTGACTATATGGTAGGTTGGTCACGCCCCATAGCTATGACACAAAGATGTGACTAATTTTACACCTCACGATGATAGTCACGCCCTAGAGCCATGACTATATTTTCCTCCCTCACGATGGTGGTCATAACCCATAGTCATGACCAACCAATATGCCCAGTGGTCACGGACCAGTTCCGTAACCATATTTAATTGGGAAAAACAAATATGGGTTGTTTTGGTCCTATTCTCAAATCGGGTGTCTTATGACTATGCGGATGGTTTCTATGTGTTATGTTGGGTAGGCACGAGGTGTTCGTGCTTCATGCGGTGCCGTTTTGGGGGAAGTTAGTGTCTTTAACCCCCGCACGGTACGTCTTCAAGCCTAAGTATGCATATATTAAAATTCGGGTCCTATTCTCAAACTAGGAATCCCGCGACTATACGGACGGTTGATATCTGTTACATTGGATGACACAAGCTGTTTGTGCCGCTCGTAGTGCCATTTGGGGGACTGGTGGTATCCTCCCCCTCGTGACACGTTTTTAAGCCTAAGTGTTCCTACTCTTAAATTCGGATCATATTCTCAAATCGAGCATCCCGTGACTACATGGTATGTTTTTACATGTAACATTGGGCATGCATGAGGTGTCCATTTTGCCTGAAGTGTCATTTGTGCGATGTTTGTAGTTTTCTCCCCCTCGCAGCACAATTTGAAGCCTAAGTGTGACTATTTTAAAATTCGGGTATTATTCTCAAACTAAGAGTCCCGCGACCATATAGCTAGTTGTTACGTATTACTTTGGATGTGCACAAGCTTTTTTTACCAACCACAATGCCATTTAGGACGGTTGGGGGCATCCGTCCACTTGTGGCACGTTTTCAAGACAAAGTGTACATACACTCAAATACGAGTCATATTGTCAAACCTGGAGTCCCAAAACTAAGGTAAGATTTTCCATATTATGTTGGACACGCATGAGGTGTTCGTGTCGCTCGCGGAGCCATTTGGGGTTTATTTGTTTTTTTCATCTCATGGCGGCACGATTTCAATCCAAAGTGTGACTATTTTGAAATTCGGGTCCTATTCTCAAACTGGGAGTCCTGCGACTATGTGGTCGATTGCTACGTGTTACTTTAGATTCGCATGAGGTGTTCATGACTACCAAAGTGCCATTTATGGGGGTGGCATTTTCCCCCTCATGTCATGTTCTCAAGCCTAAGTATTCCTACTCTTAAATCTAGGTTTTATTCTTAAACTAGGAGCCCCACGATGATGTGGACAGTTGCTACATGTTATGGTGGAACAAGTTGTTTCGTGACACCCGTGGTACCATTTGGGGGGTTGGGGTGGGGGGGGGGGGGGGGAGGGGACTATTGGTGGCTATCACCCCTTCACGACAAGTTTTCAAGCCTAACTATTCCTACTCTCAATCCGGATCATATCCTTAAACCGGGCATCCCGCGACTACGTGGTCGATTGCTACATGTTATTTTCGACGTGAAAGAGGTGTTCATGTTTCCCATGGTTCCATTTGGTGGGGTGTCATCCTCCACCTCACGGCACTTTTTTTATGCCTAAGTGATCCTACTCTCAAATTCTCACCCTATTCTCAAACTAGGAGTCCCACGACTATGCAGTCGGTTACTACATGTTACATTGGATGCGCATGAGGTGTTCGTGTTGCCCATGGTGCCATTTGTGTGGGGGGATGGAATTCACCCCCTCGTGACATGTTTTCAAGCCTAAGTTCTCGTACTCTCAAATTTGGGTCCTATTATCAAATTGAGAGCCCTGCGAGGATACATGAGGTTTCTACATGTTACATTGGATGCACACAATGTATTCATTCCACCCATGGTGCCATTTGTGGAGGGGTTGGAGATTTCCCCTCACGGCATGTTTTCAATCCTAAGTGTTCCTACTCTCAAATTCAAGTCCTATTCTCAAATCGGGCATCCCGCGACAACGCGTCCGATTATTAAGTATTATGTTTTATGCAATTGAGGTGTTAATGCTACCCATGGTGCTGTTTGGGATGGGCATTTAGTGGCGTCCTCCCCCTCGCAATACATTTTTCTGCCTAAATATTCCTACTCTCAAATTCGGGTCCTTTTGTCAAACGGAGAGTACTGCGACAATACGATAGATTGCTACATGTTAAGTCAGACGTGCATGAGCTATTTGTGTTGCCTACAATGCTATTTAGGGGGTGGGGGAAAGGTGGTGGCCTACGCCCCCTCACGATAAGTTTTCGATCATAAGTGTTCCCACTCAAAAATTCGAGGCCTATTCTAAAATCGGGCGTCTCATGACTATGCAGATGGTTGAGATGTGTTATGTTGGATGACTACGAGGTGTTGTGACACCCCGACTAATTAAACACCGGGTAGCTACTCCTTTATAAAATTAATTCAAAATGCCAAGTTGGCTCAGTTAACAGCATCACTGTCGAAAACGTTTTATTATTACTAATCCACCTAGTATTTAAAAAGTAAGTGCCAAATTTTAATTTAAAGTCTGATTAACATGCAAGTATAGTGAAGAAATAATAACACCATTCACCATAATGAAGTAATAGAGTAACCGTAACATGCTATAAATAAAACTGGAGGAAGAACTCCTCATAATACAATCTCACAACTGAAGTAAGTAATGAAATACTGAATACTGAAATGAATACATGCCAACGTCTGAAAACTGAAATGGAAATGTATCTAATAGAACTTGGGCGACATGCCCTACAACTGAGGAATAATGAGTAAGGAGTCCAAATGATATAAGCGTCTAAAAGCAAGTCCCTGTAGCTTCCACAAGCAGCTACAGCTCGTCTTCAGAATGGAAATCCTATGCATGGTGACCTTGTGGCTGGGCACCTAAAATGGTTTTACAAAAAGATAGATTTGAAAGCAAACGGGTCAGAGCCCGAATGTGGAGATATTTTAAAAACCTGCAAGTGCTTTAAAAACATTTAAAATAGTATATGCAAAGTACATGTTAGGACGTGCTCTCACATGATATACTCACCTCTCGTCTAACTGTGCACTCCTAACGTTCCTGTACCCATTCGTGTGTTATCTCATAACTATCTAAAGAGTTTCCAACACTTCTACTCGGTTCTCGTTAAATTTCCAACCTTAATAATTAAATAGAGAGTTTTTACTTTAATTCCCGGATTCACAATTATTAACAATACCACAAAGATCTCTTTTTATCTTTCAAAACATTACCATAATTATACTCACAATTTATTATAGTAAATTCCTTCTCGATTAACCGTATATTTTCACATCATAAATATACAATACAAGCACCCAAAGGCTAAGCTGCGGTGCACACATACTCTGCTATCCATCCCGGTACATCACGTACATAAGGATTACAAATTCCGAATCTCTCAGGAATTGTTGGAATCAACACCACACACATAAATGGAGGCGAACATAATTCAATCATATCCATGGTCACGTACATACCTACGCTCCATAGTCAGCTGGCTTATTAACTCACACATAAGTCATTCTCTTGAACTATGTCCTCTAGGCACCAATCTAAATCCGGGCAACACAAGGATAAGAAGGTCCTAAGCGAACGTAACCTCCCGTGATAGCAAGTATGGTAGGTATGTCATACACATAAAGTTATCTACTAAGCATTCACACATCTTAGATATTTCAATATTAATAAGGGTATTCTCTACATCATTATACCATTATTCCCAATTCATATATTTCAAGTGTCCCGACAATGTATAAATTAAATAGTCGACACGTCTCACGTCGTAATATCTTTAACTTAAAACCTGTCTCGAATAGACTATTAAGTTCCCATGATTCCCTCATATAACATCGCTATACCTAAGGTCCTTACTTCTGCCCCAAACCTTATTTCATCAAATTATTCAAATTTGTACTATTAACCCAAATATTAACTCACATAACGAATTTCATTAATTTAGAATAATTCCTCAAATTAAATTCCAATTAAAGTCCAATCTCATAATCATGCCTACTGGTCTTCCTTAAAGTTTAAGGGTAATCACAATGTCTCCAATAAAATTATCCAAGGGTTATCATCATTAAAATTCAATTAAGGAAAACTTTATTCATTCTGGGAAGGTCGATCGATCGACCTTGACCTTCGATCGATCGATTTGGTCGATCGATCGACTTATGAATGTCGATCGATCGACTAAACAGGTCTGTTACGGGCTGCTTCGTTTTGCAGTTACAGTTTCGTCCCAAATCACCATTTTTAAGCATGAAACTTCAAGATAAGGTTACTATAACGTTATACTAACATCCTACATCAGTAATAACATTCTAACTCCCATAATTCATCATTTAAAGGCTTACTTTGGATTAAAATTACATCAAAATAATTCCCAGATTTCTTCCATTCAAGAACATCATTGAGTTTCTTCTAATTCTACCTTTTGATCATCAAGGTTCATTTTTCAACATACAAATTCGTCCAGAATATACTACATGCAATTCCTACATAATTCATGTCCTTTAACCTTCAATTCATGGGTCTAATTTATCTCCAAAAGTCAATTTCGAAAATTCCTACACATGGATACATATCTTGAATTAAAAGAGTTTAAATCACTTGCCTCAATTATCTCAGAATTTGGTGTAGAATCTTTGATAGTCAAGTTGTTCCTTCTCTCACTTTTCTGCAGAATTCTTCCCTCTCTTTCTCTTTCAAGCTCTTCTCAAGGTTTCCTTCTCTCTCTCTCTCTCTCAAGCTTTTCCCAAGGTTGAAGATAATGGAGAATGGATGTGTGAAATGGTTTGTGGGAGTTGGGAGTATATTTCAACTTCTCCCGTAGCCCATTAAGTCTCTAAATGGTAGTAGTGGGTTAAGTGGGTTAAGGAAATAGTCAGCTTATTAATTCCATTTTCGTCACTTTTTAATTCCCAAAAATGCAATTTACCAAAATACCCTTTTTGATGCCGGTATGGCCCACAAATACCCCGGGACCCAAACTAAACTTCCGGCTAGTGTTTTCTGACTATCTCGACCCTTCCGGACACGTTGGTGCACTCAAAACGACCATACGAATAATGGAACTAAAATTCACTTTTTAATTTAATAACAATATACTATGACGTGGCGGTCACACGCGTCAAGTAAAATTCCCAAATTGCCGTATATAAATCTCACGATAATTTCAGTATTACCAATAATCATATAATGCCAAGTATACACATTATAATAAAATACTAACTCACATCTCGTTAATATTTTTATCCGGATTAATTTCCAATTAATAAACATTTAATTCAATTAATCCCCAAAAATAAATATCACAGAAAATACGGGGTATTACATACTTCCCCCCTAATAACTGAATTTCGTCCCGAAATTCGGAAATAGTAAAGCTGACTGGAAAATTTAGGTAACCTCCAGTATACAAAACAATTAATACGAAAAGCCCAAATCAGTAAAATCTTCACAACAAGCTTGTTTGACATACTCGATACCTAATCTGAATAATCTTCGATCAATGTACCTCACGTTGTGCTCTTATTTAAACAACATAGAAAAAATACCTTATACTTCACTGGTTATATTATCTCAATATTATTATGAGTCCGTACTTCACTACGCATTAACTCCCGCGTTTATCAAAACATGAAACACTCCTTCTGGAAGAAATTAATAATAATCTGACTACTTGTTCACTCTTTGAATCTCTATTCCCGACGTTATGACCTTTACACAAGGGAAGACCACGTCAACCTATTGGTGTTACACCAACCTTTATAAGTACCTTGTCCACTAAAATATATATGGGTGCTTTTTCCTCCCCAACACTACAATTAGGTAATAATTGTTCCTCATCACTACAATATACCTTACTAGTTATACTCGATTTGGAATTGGAAATATCGCAATGAATCCAAAATTTCTTCATACAATCAATCAGTCGTTAGTCACCTTGGAATCGTCACCCCACCGGAATTCGGATTTCGGGGATTTCATCCCAGTTCTAAGTAATACTACGTCTAACCACGTGCCGGCGTGTTCACTATCTAATAGTGTAAATTACCCCAAGTATATAACAATTTCTCTCTTTCTGGACCACATGTCCCACATAGTCAAAGGAACTCATCACTTATCAATAGGTTTGTTACCTCGCAAGAAATTCCTTAACTTGACACTCCCATTCTTGGAATCGTCGCCTGATACAAAATTATCTGGTTGTTCATCTAACCCCAACTGGTCTACTATTTAATATCCCTCTTTCAATGCCGATATTCACATAAACTTTCCCCCGTTCGAATTTCTTGATGATCTTATTCTCCTGACGAATACCAAAAGTTTGGAACTATACCCCTTTTCACTACTTTGAACATAACTAGACTTCATACCTGATTGACATCCTCATTTTATTTACGCTTGAGTTATTCTCAATATTCGATTTGAGAAAAACACCCCGCCCGCTCGGAGAGAGCGAACGATGCACTACTATCAATTAAACTAATCCACAAATAACAAGGTATACAGCATCCAAATCCCTCAATTAAACAAGAACCCACTATTCTCATTTTCAATTTAATACAATAGATCTCTCGAAATAATTACAACAATCCAACTATCTTGAAAATAAAATAAATCTCCAAATTTGAACGTGCTACACTGACTACACATGATATTCACTTACACCTTTTCTTATGACGTTTAACCTTGATAGCAATAATTTCGCCCGTCCATGTTTCTCTTCCTTTGGTTTACACTTTAGCAATTCAAGGTGTCTATGCCCCTTATAACCCAACTATACGATTTTTAAACATTATATACGCTTCATACAAATCTCAAACTCTTTATTGTCACTGTAAATACAACGGTGCTATACCACTAGGGCGTTCTCAATCGCTTCTGAATTATACATCCTAAATCCTCCTTATCCTCAAGGCGTCCCTCAACATGCCGTGCCAAAACTAATATTATTAGTACTTACATCGTAATTTACTAACATCTGGCTCTAATGGCCTTACAACATAATTTACTCTTTGTAATTTCCCATTATAACTATATACTTCCGTATCTATAGAGGTATCCAATTCATGAACGAAGGGCCACACTTCTCCCTACTACCAATCTTATGCTAAGTTTCATGCGTGGAGTGTCTCGCAAAGCGAAATCCAAACAAGGAACCCCCCCCGATACACTACTACCTAACATTGTTGATCATCGGAATTAGTTAAGCCCTATCCATAGCAAGTACCCCTACACTCTCGTTTCTCAACAAATTTACATTTTGCCGCAATGACACTTAAACAAGGATCTCCCTTCGAATGTCACCTTCTCCTGACACTGATGGTAATCGCATTTCATATACACCACGTAAGTAAGATCGGGGTTCTCAGAATCCCGTCCCCAGTCATACAACTATGAGTATTAACTCCCAAATCTCTAACGGGGAATAAGACAATGTACTCCTTTTTGTTACTACCTCTCTATTGTTAATTATAAAAACCAATTAACTCTTTGTTGACTAGAAAAGTAATCACATACTACTCATAATAATGAAATCCCTACGCATAATGGGATTCAATATCTGAGACTATAATATTTTTTTTAAAATCACAACACTTTGATCGAGTCACCAGGCCTCACCACCTCCGTATATGCTTTATCAAGCCATAGCCCGGGAAACAGGAATTTTGGCGGGTGCCCAACATCCGTGTCATAACAAAATCTCTTGACAACGTGCTCCTCAACCATATAATAATACCACAAGGATCAAATAATAATAACAGTTATTTTCCAGATTCCAATGAATTTAACAATTCAAATATAAGTTCAAATAATACGAAACTAAAGAGAATGTCACTCGCGAGATTTTCGGAGCATGCTATCGGTATAATTTTATAAATAAAACCATAAATAATATCACCACATACTCGTATACTACAACACCAAAACGAGTAATATTAATAAATCAACACCGCTATTATTATACCCATTCATCCTCCGCGGATGACAATAAAAGTAAATCCCCCACGCTATAAGGAAAAATATCTTTGTATATGACGAAATTATTGATATACTTACCAACCTCGACTCTCAAGTGAAAATAGTAATAGTGACAATTGTAGCAACTCATTCACGCCATAAATAACATGCATCATCATCTGAGAATGTAACTCATACTTCTATTTTATCAATCGACCTGGCTACTCAAATGGTTCCTGGACATACCGCGCCTAACTGTCCCACACCGACTTTTTCAATAATTGTTGTTCTCGCCAGGCACAATACTTTGATCCCTACTTTTGCATTGGGAAAATTTTTATAACGCACGGGTTTCACTCCCCACAGAAATACTTCTACACATACTCCTCTTATCTCTTGTCTCACCAATCATGTTAAGTTGGTTCATCTCTTGGACGTTGGTAGTCTCGACTCAAACGACTATCTCTATGGTTTCCTTAGTGTTGGCGGCCCTAAGGATCATGCTACTAATTTCCCACCTCTTTTACTGAAATTACCATCGCTCGGTAGTAATTCCTCTATCGGATTATTTTAACGGTTTCTCCATTGGGTCTTCTCATTGTGGTGCTTCTCCAACACCAGTCTTACTTTATGTAAGTTTCTCGATTCTTGTGTCTCCCCACTCGGGGATGTTTACCTCCAAATTAACGCTATGCAGCAATACCATTTGCTTTAATCGTCCAAGCAGAATCCTGCTCGAAGGACTTGCGATACTTCTTTGTAAATTCTTTCTTTAATAACCCCTTTCCCGTTTTACCTACTTCACCCAGTGTAGGGTTCACTAAATAATTTTATTTCTCCTCACAAAGTGACCTCTGTCCGAACCTTTCGTGTGAGTTCAGAACGACATTCGTTTCTCACCCTAAACATTTGATCACGAAACTTATGGTCAAACCATTCGCGTACGCCTTCTCTCGACGTTACATCCCACTATAAGTGTGGTGATTGTTTCTCCCCATAGAAACTCCGCTCTCACGGGATAATAAAATTTTTCTTAAATTTTCACTCTCGATTAGCCATACTCCGACACAAATCCAAACCTTTGGATACTTTGTGTTAGGTTGGCTAGCACATGACGTCTTCTCCCTTCGAGTATTGCTACTGCTGGTTCTCCTCAATGTTATATCTAATTCTAACTCTCATTCCAACCTTGTTGGATGTGTCGAATTGACCCCATTCATACGATAGCCGTACCCGGAAGTTTCAAGTCGCGCCTTAGCCTTCTATATCTTCCAGGACTTTCGTGCCATAACATCGGTGACTTCGACTACGGTCGTCCCTCTTTAAATATATCAATTATTCTCAATATAAGTTTGCCTCCTGCTGTTCACCCAACTGTCTTCGCCTAACGTATTGCATTGTTCGGTACATGAATACACCCGATCGTAAATAAGATTCACTACTATACGTATTAAAGCAGGGGAACGAAATCTCAACCAAGATATCAACAATCCTAAGCATAGGGCTCTATATCAAAGAAAGCTCAGCGAAAAACATAACAAGCCGTACAGATCCTAAATGACACTAGAACTTGATGCTCTGATACCACTTGTGACACCCCGACTAATTAAACACCGGGTAGCTACTCCTTTATAAAATTAATTCAAAATGCCAAGTTGGCTCAGTTAACAGCATCACTGTCGAAAACGTTTTATTATTACTAATCCACCTAGTATTTAAAAAGTAAGTGCCAAATTTTAATTTAAAGTCTGATTAACATGCAAGTATAGTGAAGAAATAATAACACCATTCACCATAATGAAGTAATAGAGTAACCGTAACATGCTATAAATAAAACTGGAGGAAGAACTCCTCATAATACAATCTCACAACTGAAGTAAGTAATGAAATACTGAATACTGAAATGAATACATGCCAACGTCTGAAAACTGAAATGGAAATGTATCTAATAGAACTTGGGCGACATTCCCTACAACTGAGGAATAATGAGTAAGGAGTCCAAATGATATAAGCGTCTAAAAGCAAGTCCCTGTAGCTTCCACAAGCAGCTACAGCTCGTCTTCAGAATGGAAATCCTATGCATGGTGACCTTGTGGCTGGGCACCTAAAATGGTTTTACAAAAAGATAGATTTGAAAGCAAACGGGTCAGAGCCCGAATGTGGAGATATTTTAAAAACCTGCAAGTGCTTTAAAAACATTTAAAATAGTATATGCAAAGTACATGTTAGGACGTGCTCTCACATGATATACTCACCTCTCGTCTAACTGTGCACTCCTAACGTTCCTGTACCCATTCGTGTGTTATCTCATAACTATCTAAAGAGTTTCCAACACTTCTACTCGGTTCTCGTTAAATTTCCAACCTTAATAATTAAATAGAGAGTTTTTACTTTAATTCCCGGATTCACAATTATTAACAATACCACAAAGATCTCTTTTTATCTTTCAAAACATTACCATAATTATACTCACAATTTATTATAGTAAATTCCTTCTCGATTAACCGTATATTTTCACATCATAAATATACAATACAAGCACCCAAAGGCTAAGCTGCGGTGCACACATACTCTGCTATCCATCCCGGTACATCACGTACATAAGGATTACAAATTCCGAATCTCTCAGGAATTGTTGGAATCAACACCACACACATAAATGGAGGCGAACATAATTCAATCATATCCATGGTCACGTACATACCTACGCTCCATAGTCAGCTGGCTTATTAACTCACAAATAAGTCATTCTCTTGAACTATGTCCTCTAGGCACCAATCTAAATCCGGGCAACACAAGGATAAGAAGGTCCTAAGCGAACGTAACCTCCCGTGATAGCAAGTATGGTAGGTATGTCATACACATAAAGTTATCTACTAAGCATTCACACATCTTAGATATTTCAATATTAATAAGGGTATTCTCTACATCATTATACCATTATTCCCAATTCATATATTTCAAGTGTCCCGACAATGTATAAATTAAATAGTCGACACGTCTCACGTCGTAATATCTTTAACTTAAAACCTGTCTCGAATAGACTATTAAGTTCCCATGATTCCCTCATATAACATCGCTATACCTAAGGTCCTTACTTCTGCCCCAAACCTTATTTCATCAAATTATTCAAATTTGTACTATTAACCCAAATATTAACTCACATAACGAATTTCATTAATTTAGAATAATTCCTCAAATTAAATTCCAATTAAAGTCCAATCTCATAATCATGCCTACTGGTCTTCCTTAAAGTTTAAGGGTAATCACAATGTCTCCAATAAAATTATCCAAGGGTTATCATCATTAAAATTCAATTAAGGAAAACTTTATTCATTCTGGGAAGGTCGATCGATCGACCTTGACCTTCGATCGATCGATTTGGTCGATCGATCGACTTATGAATGTCGATCGATCGACTAAACAGGTCTGTTACGCGCTGCTTCGTTTTGCAGTTACAGTTTCGTCCCAAATCACCATTTTTAAGCATGAAACTTCAAGATAAGGTTACTATAACGTTATACTAACATCCTACATCAGTAATAACATTCTAACTCCCATAATTCATCATTTAAAGGCTTACTTTGGATTAAAATTACATCAAAATAATTCCCAGATTTCTTCCATTCAAGAACATCATTGAGTTTCTTCTAATTCTACCTTTTGATCATCAAGGTTCATTTTTCAACATACAAATTCGTCCAGAATATACTACATGCAATTCCTACATAATTCATGTCCTTTAACCTTCAATTCATGGGTCTAATTTATCTCCAAAAGTCAATTTCGAAAATTCCTACACATGGATACATATCTTGAATTAAAAGAGTTTAAATCACTTGCCTCAATTATCTCAGAATTTGGTGTAGAATCTTTGATAGTCAAGTTGTTCCTTCTCTCACTTTTCTGCAGAATTCTTCCCTCTCTTTCTCTTTCAAGCTCTTCTCAAGGTTTCCTTCTCTCTCTCTCTCTCTCAAGCTTTTCCCAAGGTTGAAGATAATGGAGAATGGATGTGTGAAATGGTTTGTGGGAGTTGGGAGTATATTTCAACTTCTCCCGTAGCCCATTAAGTCTCTAAATGGTAGTAGTGGGTTAAGTGGGTTAAGTGGGTTAAGGAAATAGTCAGCTTATTAATTCCATTTTCGTCACTTTTTAATTCCCAAAAATGCAATTTACCAAAATACCCTTTTTGATGCCGGTATGGCCCACAAATACCCCGGGACCCAAACTAAACTTCCGGCTAGTGTTTTCTGACTATCTCGACCCTTCCGGACACGTTGGCACACTCAAAACGACCATACGAATAATGGAACTAAAATTCACTTTTTAATTTAATAACAATATACTATGACGTGGCGGTCACACGCGTCAAGTAAAATTCCCAAATTGCCGTATATAAATCTCACGATAATTTCAGTATTACCAATAATCATATAATGCCAAGTATGCACATTATAATAAAATACTAACTCACATCTCGTTAATATTTTTATCCGGATTAATTTCCAATTAATAAACATTTAATTCAATTAATCCCCAAAAATAAATATCACAGAAAATACGGGATATTACAGGTGTTAATTCCTCCCTTGGTTCCATTTTGGGGGGTGGGTGACATCCTCCCCCTCACGACACATTTTCAATCCTAAGTGTGCCTATTTTGAAATTTGGGTCCCATTCTAAAATCAGCACTCCCACAACTATGCGGTCAATTACTACGTGTTAGTAGATGCATTTATTAATGAGTTTGTATTTGGGAATGTTTCTACAACGCATGAATAAATAACTGGACACATAAGAGGTGAAAGTTAACCCTTTTTATACCCACGCCCTAAAATCAATTGCCGTGCAATTTCTCCTTTGATTTTGGGAAATTTTGTTATCATACTTCCTACGGGTAAATTGTGGAGTTTAGATCATAAATATATGAAATATATATTATCAAAGAAGAAGAATTCAGTAAATACTCACCCTCTCCAGTCTTCAACTTCATCTTATGATTCGAAGACATAACAAGTTGCTTGTGTGTATTATGGATTTGTCAGTTTAACCTCTTTAGGGTCCCAAAAGGTAATTCATCCTCAAACTCATCAGGTTCCTCGATCACTCATTCTCCACAAGGATGGAACCTCCTCACCTCTTGTTCTGGCATCTGTTCCCTAGCGTATAGCGATGATTCCACATATATGTATTCTTTATCAGTTGACCCTCCAATATACTGCATATTCTTTACGTAATATTTGAAGGTTTTCATAAAGCGCTTAAAAGGATACATCCAATGATACCTAACGGGGTCATATAACAAAGCTTCATCGCATAAATTCACAAGTAGGTGAATGGTGACATCAAAGAATGACAGTGAAATTTTTTTATCTATTACACAAACTAGCTTGTCTAAAGTTAAGTTCACAGCTTCAATATGCCATATTTACCACTTTTTCACAAAGCAGGGTAAAACAAAAACTAATTTACATAATTGTTCGACGTAGATTTTTTTGTTCAAAGAAACAATGTCATATAACAAATGGGTTAACGCGATGATTACGTTCTAGTCGTGAGACTTGCACTGTTTCAAGTCATTTGCTTAGTAGCTTACTATCCTACATATATTACCAAAATAACTAGTTGGAGACTTCAAATTGAACAATGTGTTTAAGGGGATGTTCTTCTCAATAATAGTCAAAGTGAAAGCATCCAATGGGATAGAAACCCTTCCTTTTACAAGATCATTTTTTAACCATGGTTTCTTCTTTATTTTTATATCGTATAGATCGCGATGGGTATGTTATCCATCTTTTAAATGATATCCACCCAAACATGTTCCTATCAGATGTTTTGCAACATTATGTCCTGTGTGCAATACATCAATTACATGTCTTACATGATGATATTTCCAATATGACAAGTCAAAAAATATTGATCGTCTAGACCATGGATTCTCTTTAAGGGGTACGTTTGGATCCTCCCTAACTTTACGCTTCAGGTTTACAAACTGGGGGTGTTTGCCTACGTACCAATTCACCTGAGTTGTAGACGTCGCTTTCTCCTCAATCTTCTAACCAAAAGCCGAGCGGGTGGCCTCCTATGCACATGATCGATAGGCAAAACATTAGACTCGTCATTACTAAAAGGGTGACTGGTTGGTAGAAATCTACGATGACCCATACAAATCATCTTACCACTATAATATACCCAACTGGCTTGAGTTTTCTCCCTACATATGGAACATCATTAATAACCATGAACATAACAACAGGCCAAGGTCCCATAAGCAGGAAGGTCGTGGATCACCCACATCATCATTACTTTAAGTGTGAATTATTCACCCTTATGAGAGTCAAACGTCGTCATGACTTTATCCCATAATTCTTTAAGTTCTTTAATTAATAGGACTAAGAATATATCAATATCATCGTCGGGAGCCTTCGGCCCGAGCATCAAAGATAACAATGTGATTTTCTTTCTCATTCACACAGTCGGAGGGAGACTTAAAGTCACAATGAAAACTAGTCGATAACTCTGATTAGTAATCAAATTACCAAAAGGGTTAAACGTATTAGTTGAGATTACATGACGGATGTTGCACGATTCCTTTGAAAATTTATGGTGTCATGCATTTGAAATTCGCCAGATGAGTGAATCAACTGAATGTCACATCATATTCCCACCCACCTCGTATTGAGCGTGCCATGTCATGGACTCCGCTATCCAAGGTACAGTGACAAACGTTTTAACCATGGCCCCAGTGGAAAATACTTGACTTTTTAGCACTTGCGATATTTAGAATCTTTGTCCTTTCCATTCTCATTAACCACATTTTTAGGCTCACTACATACAAGAAACTCATCATTATCTTTGTGATCGTTGCGATACAATATGAAATCATACTTTCATGCACGAATGGATTTGCATTTCAAACCTAGACCCTTCAAGATTTTCTTCATGGTAAGATAATTATCTGGTGCCGTGTTCTCTTTTAGGAGAATTTTTTTAGCCCATTTAAGAATTCCAGTTATGCTATAGCTAGACAAACCAAATTGACTCTTCAAATTATGCAAACCAATCATTTCATATAATACCTAGTGATCATCATCGCAATATTTATACAACAGTCTATCCGCATTACCTTTCAACTATATGTGTTCTCGATTTCCTGGTATTTCATAATCAAAACGGTCATTTGGTTGGTCATAATGCCCATTATCCGTTTCCATAAGTTGGTGGTCTTGATGATTATCGATTCCATAAGAATCATTAATTAAGTTGGTCAATGGTTGATGTGCTGGTGAATCATGTACCATTTCCACTCGTTGGGGTTCCATCATGCCGTAGGATAACGAAAATTCTTTTGGAACATAAGGTATATTATTTCACTATGGTGTGTACATATTTTATAGTCTTGAAAAATTCCCCAATTTATTAAATGCAACTCAGCTATAACGACTTGTATTTTCCTTTCATACCATGGGTGCACGGACACGGAGTCTTGTCACTTTAAAAAAAAATTAAGAATATTTAACAAATTCTTGAATGACCTTTACGTAGTTATTTGTTATTTAGTTAGTCTCCCCCATACACTCTTTGTATTGTGAGAAATCCATTTAATAATCTTGAAATTCAAATCATGTGTTAATAGATTAAAACAAATGCCATGTTGCATTCAAGAAATTAATATAATAACGAAAATATCATGTTGCATTCAAGTGATTTTATTACAATTGAAATGAAAATAAAATATTAATAAAACTCCAACAAAATAAATATTCTTACTACTGAAATTGTAACGCCCCATCCTAGATTTATGGGTTAACTATAGTCAATTCGTTCTGAACCGAGCATTAGGTGTGAAGTGAAACAAAATAACTTATATAATGTCGCTAGTCCAGTTTTTATTCAATTAACATTCCACTCTTTTAGCATGCAATTCCGATTTCAAATTTAACTACTTGAGGGGCACAACGGGAGAACCCCAAAGTCCAATCACATAGAGCAACTAGCGAAAAACTAAAGAAAGTACTTACATGTATAATGATCTCAAAATATGAAACCGCTCCCAACCTACAGTAACAAAGCAAGGGAATTATCCAAATTCTCAATGGTAAATATAGAAATACAGTATAGAATTGAATGGGAGAAAAAAGACTCTAACACGCTATGCCTACGTGCACATGCAACTAACTTGTCTGTATATAAATATACATGTACATATACTTAATGCATGAAATAATTTTACTTCTGAAAACCTTGTTTATCCAGATTAATTTACTATAATCTTATAAAAGACTTCAGTTTCCTCATTTTAGCACTCCTCACTATATTTAACTCACACGTTTCAATACTTGAAACCATTACTCTTGATTTGACCGAAAACCATTTCTTTATTGAAATCACCCTTTTTTTTTATTTTATCCAATGCACATTAGTCTTTTCGTTGAATACCACCCTTTCAATACACGCATTCACCTATTACAAAATACTCATTTTGCCTTTGAAAACCTTTTATAACACATTCTTGTATTAACTATGGGCTTAACCACTTAGGTTGCATAACCACCCATTTACCCACTTACTTAACCGTTTTCTTTACCTTATGGACAATAATCAATTATACATTTACTTGTCCATTTTTACCTTTACCCGAACGTTTATTAATTCATTCAAGTTAGGTTGTGTTAACACATTTCACCACACAACCCATTACTTGACATGTTCCTTATTCCTTTATCTTTTCTTGTAATCTTTCAAATACTGCATACATCAACGGACTCCACATCACCAACTATGCGCACAATATGCTCTGGCCAGTTATTTTGGGTCTTTCACCCCAGGGATTCGGTCCCTCATTAATCTTGAGCATGTCATGTGAGTTCCTTTTAAAGGTATTTTAATATTTTATAAATGTCCACATTATTACACTTTTCCTTTTACCCGGCCAAAACTAAAACCCGAGGTTACACCTAGCTTGTGTTAGACATTCAAATTTACTATCCCATGCCCTTTACATTTTAACCTTGATTTCATTCCAAACATCATATTCATTTAGGACCAATTTGTGTAACACCTTTTCCAACATTTTTATTTCATAAAAATGTTCACCTTTAAGTAAAATTGCATTTTTACCAATTTGTTTCCAAATTCACCTTTTAATCCATTCGACAAGTGTAAATTTTCCCAAACACTATTAAGTTACCCACACTGACTTCTTAAGTGTTCTAACACCCTTAACACATTTTTAACCTTGGAGTAATATTCTTCTTAATTGGAAATTTTTTTATTCCATTATATTCTCTTCAATTTAACAAATGTTAAACTCTTATCACATTATTAAGTTATAGACACCAACTTTTTTCTATTTAATCATTAAGATTTGTTTAACACCTTTAATAACCATTTTTTCTAACTAGACATTTCTTTATTTTCTTCATTCAAGAAATTCATTTACACTTAAAAACTATTATTATAAGACAAATATCATTTCCTTTTATTTTATATGTAGTCTTGCAACTTTGTACTTATCATACTTTTAATCCCTTTTTCATTCACTTTAAAAACAAGAATTTTCTACTATTTCTTATTTCATGTTTAAACCCAAAAATATTTTCTTTAAACTTGTTTATACATTCATTTTCCAAATACTACAAGTTTATATTCATTAGAAAATGTATTTTATACCTTAAAATCCCATCAAATGGGTTAAATATATTTTTCCTTCTACAAATTGATCATACTTGCAAAAATATATTTTCAAAGCATCAAAGACGTTTAATTTTCTTCAAACTCAACAAATGTCCATTTTTCATGAAATTTTAATTTTTGCAAGAAACTTTAAAACATTATTTCACCAATATTTAACAAAAATGAGCCATTATTCCCAAACATTTTATTTCATAAAATGTTGAACATCAATCTTTCAAGAGAGTACACCGTTTTCATAAAGTAATAACCTTTTGTATTTCAAGACTTTGAAATATTTATTCATTCTTTAGTTTGAAAAAAATAATATTTTACCGGCATTTTTATTCCGTAAAAATGCTTATTATTTACTACACATAATTTCATCATTTAATTAAATGCCCCTACTCATGTAATCTAACTACAAGACTACAAATAATGCAAAATAGAGTCTTAATACTAGGAGTAAGATTTTCCCAACTCTAAAGGCTCTAATGGTGATTTAAATGTTGGTGTAGGATAAGAAACTCCCACATCCAAAGGTGGACTCAAGGGGTTGCCAAATGCATCCTCCAAAATGCTATGTTCAAGCTTCCAAGCAAAACCCCCTTCAAAACTCACTTCAAAACTCTATGAAATTTCGTCTTCGTCTCCAAAAATCCCCACCACTTCTCCAAAAATTCGTAATTCTCCTCATCCATGGTGGAAATGGGTGTATAATGTTAAAATATGGTGAAACATGTAACAAATATGGTGCTTTAATGTGGAGACGTGGTGTTAGCATGGTGGTTTTGTGGTGGTGAAAAAAAATGGTGGAACACCACATTCTCTCACTCCCTCCTCTTCTGTTAGCTTTAATCACCCTAAATAAACCAAACAGTCCATTATAAAACCCTTCCAAATGCCAAAAATGTCATTTTAGCTTACCTGAGCTCGACAACTAAAAGATCCAAGGGTCATAAATGTGTTACCACACAAGGGAAAATAAAAATAAAATATTTTCTAGGAATGTCATTCGAACGACATGTACCTCGTTCGAATGACATCTCAACCTTATTTGATGGGTTGCTTCACGCGACTTGCCACTGTAATGGAGTGTCATCTCATTTGAAGCCTTCTTCGCACGACATTTTACCTCGCGTCTAATAACCCTGTAATGTCATTTGATTGACCTTCTTAAAATTTCCATTACCTTATTTATTCAATCTTTGACCCACAATCCTCCTATAATCATCATTAAGCCCAACATAAATAGTTTGATTGAATTATTAGGATGGGGTATTACAAACTTCCCTCCTTGTGGAATTTCATCCCCATAATTCTCGATTCGTTAATCCTTAAGATTATGGGGTTCACCAACTTCTATTCTAAGCCATAAAAATCCTCCATGAAAAAATCGGTTAAGTTCTCAACAGTAAGGTCACCCTACATGCCTCCTACATGGGGTCTATCACCAAATAATAAACATGCGACATGCGACATGCTCTAATGCTCACCATCTCATTAACCATGAATGTCGCATAATAGACTCTGAGTATCAAGCCACTTTTTGATCACGTTAAAAAAACTTATATCACCAGCTATGCTAGTATCCAAGTCACATTGATGCCTCCATAGAAAAATCCTTTCTTGAGATCGACACTCACCCATTATGGACCACAACACAATCAACCATTGTCCTTATCATCAAAATCAATTCCATCTTAGGACTGCACATCATGCATCCTATCATTTTTTTCTAAGCTATCATTACTGCACATTTTGCATGAGCTCGCTAATAACGATACAATGTTATTATCTCACTCCAAGGGTTATTATTCTTATCAATTCATCACCGTGTGTGCGTATTACACCTTCCCTTCATCACTTTAATGAACCTATAAGTACCGTAGGTGTTTCACCTTTGAGTACTCACTAGAGTCTCGCTCTAATTCACTCACTATGGAAAAGAAACATCGTATGCTAATTCTCCCTTTATTTCCAACACTATATTGCATCCTCATTTCATCATCCCGCTCTTTACAACCAAATCCACTGACTGCCATGTCATCCAGTCGAAAGGTCACTTATCCTAAGAAAGGCCAATACTAAAAGCAAATCATTTGGCCAAAAGGGCAGCCACCTATACACAAAACTTTATATCTCAGATAGGGTGCACCTAGTTATCGAGTTGCATTGAATATACCAGTTTCATCGCTCTCTACTAGGACCAATCGTATTGTTTGATAACATGGCACCAATTCGAGTTATCACACAAGTATTAATATCGATCCCCGATTACCAAAGCCAAAAGGGATACACGAGAGTAAAAAAAAAGCAATAGTCCCGAGAAATTTTACCCATCAGAGTCTGACTATGTTGTACAAAAGGGAACCTACACCATATGCTTAAAGTAATGTTACTCATTTCCAAAGTTCTCACCAATCATAAATCCTAGCCACATACCCTTTTTTGGGTCACGAGACGTGATGAATCGAATCACAAGCTTTCATTCTCTTAACACGAAAGAAATATACCAATCAGTAGTCCTCTAGGAAGTCACTTCCCGACTTCCCTTCTACGGAGTAAGTCCCTACCCTTCGTATCATTGGCATACATTAATCATTCCTATTGGCATATACCTCACACCCTCGTCTACATTGACCTTGTCCAATCACTAGTGACAACATCACCAACCTATTACACTTAGGTTAGTATTTGACTTACCATATTGTGATTGAAATCCCAACCTCTCATAAGCATTACTTAACTCAAGCAAGGCATTCACCTTACCGTGTCCATTGACCACACGAAATTGTCACCAATATTACCTTCGGGTTCTACGCAAACAAAATTTACGTGGCGACCACACCTGCCGCCATTGACATTCTAAAGCTAGTAAATATCATATAGGTCTATATATTCTGATCATAAACAACTTGGCAAGACGTACCAAGAACTGGTCATTACATTTCTAAGTCTACCTTAGCATATATCATTTACACATGTCGAGCTACCTATTGTGCTTAGATACTACACCACCTTGGTTGCTGTTTTTAATTCTCCACATGGATGTAATACCCCGTATTTTCTGCGTTATTTATTTTTGGGGATTAATTGAATTAAATGTTTATTAATTGGAAATTAATCCGGATAATAATATTAACGAGATGTGAGTTAGTATTTTATTATAATGTGCATACTTGGCATTATATGAATATTGGTAATATTGATATTGTCGTGAGTTATAAATACGGCAATTTGGGAATTTTACTTGACGCGTGTGACCGCCACGTCATGATATTGGGCTACATAATTAAAAAGTGAATTTTAGTTCCATTAACCGCATGGTCGTTTTGAGTGCGCCAACGCGTCCGGAAGGGTCGAGGTAGTCAGAAAACACTAGCCGGAAGTTTAGTTTGGGTCCCGGGATATTTGTGGGCCATACCGACATCTTAAGGGGTAATTTGGTAATTTTTATTTTTGGGAATTAAACAAGTGACGAAAATGGAATTAATAAGCTGACTATTTCCTTAACCCACTTAACCCACTAACCCCACTATATGTCATTATGGGCTACGGGAGAAGTTGATATAGCAATTCAACTCCCACAAACCATTTCACACCTCCATTCTCCATTATCTTCAACCTTGGGAAAAGCTTGAGAGAGAGAAAGAGAAGGGAACCTTGAGAAGAACTTGAGAGAAAGAGAGAAGGGAAGAATTCTGCAGAAAAGAGAGAGAAGGAACAACTTTGTCATAAAGATTCTACACAAAATTCTGAGATAATTAAGGCAAGTGATTTAAACTCCTTTAATTCAAGATATGTTTCCATGTTTAGGAATTTTCGGAATTGATTTTTGGAGATAAATTAGACCCATGAATTGAAAGTTAAGGGACATGATTTATGTAGGAATTGCATGTAGTATATTCTGGATGAATTTATATGTTGAAAACAGAACCTTGATGATCAAAAGGTAGAATTAGAAGAAACTTAATGATGTTCTTGAATGGAAGAAATCTGGGAATTTGTTTGATGTAGTTTTAATCCTAAGTAAGCCTTTAAATGATGAATTATGGAATTTAGAATGTTATTACTGATGTAGGATGTTAGTATAACGTTATAGTGACCTTATCTTGAAGTTTCATGCTTAAAAATGGTGAATTGGGACGAAACTGTAACTGCAAAACGAAGCAGTCCGTAACAGACCTGTGTAATCGATCGATCGACATTCATCAGTCGATCGATCGACCTTCCCAGAATGAATAAAGTTTTCCTTAATTGAATTTTAATGATGATAACCCTTAGATAATATTATTGGAGACATTGTGATTACCCTAAATTTTAAGGAAGACCAGTAGGCATGATTTTGAGATTGGACATTAATTGGAATTTAATTTGAGGAATTATTCTAAATTAATGAAATTCGTTATGTGAGTTAATATTTGGGTTAATAGTACAAATTTGAATAATTTGATGAAATGAGGTTTGGGGCAGAAGTAAGAACCTTAGTTATAGCGATGTTATATGAGGGAATCACGGGAACTTAATAGTCTATTCGAGACAGGTTTTAAGTTTAAAATATTACGACGTGAGACGTGTCGACTATTTAATTTATATATTGTCGGGATACTTGAAATATATGAATTGGGAAAATGGTATAATGATGAAGAGAATACCCTTATTAATATTGAAATATCTAAGATGTGTGAATGCCTAGTATATAATCTTATGTGTATGACATACCTACCATACTTGCTATCACGGAGGTTACGTTCGCTTAGGACCTTCTTATCCTTGTGTTGCCCGGATTTAGATTGGTGCCTAGAGGACATAGTTCAAGAGAATGACTTATTTGTGAGTTAATAAGCCAGCTGACTATGGAGCGTAGGTATGTACGTGACCATGGATATGATTGAATTATGTTCGCCTCCATTTATGTGTGTGGTGTTGATTCCAACAATTCCTGAGAGATTCGGAATTTGTAATCCTTATGTACGTGATGTACCGGGATGGATAGCAGAGTATGTGTGCACCGCAGCTTAGCCTTTGGGTGCTTGTATTGTATATTTATGATGTGAAAATATACGGTTAATCGAGAAGGAATTTACTATAATAAATTGTGAGTATTATTATTGTAATGTTTTGGAAAGATAAAAAAAAGAGATCTTCTATCAAATAAATGGTTTGTTAATAATTGTGAATCCGGGAATTAAAGTAGAACTCTCTATTTAATTTTTAAGGTTGGAAATTTAACGAGAACCGAGTAGAAGTGTTAGAAACTCTTTAGATAGTTATGAGATAACACACGAATGGGTACAGGAACGTTAGGAGTGCACAGTTAGACGAGAGGTGAGTATATCATGTGAGCGCACGTCCTAACATGTACTTTGCATATACTGTTTTAAATGTTTTTAAAGCACTTGCAGGTTTTTAAAATATACACATTCGGGCTCTGACCCGTTTGCTTTCAAATCTATCTTTTTGTAAAACCATTTTAGGTGCCCAGCCACAAGGTCACCATGCATAGGATTTCCATTCTGATGACGAGCTGTAGCTGCTTGTGGAAGCTACAGGGACTTGCTTTTAGACGCTTATATCATTTGGACTCCTTATTCATTATTCCTCAGTTGTAGGGCATGTCGCCCAAGTCCTATTAGATACATTTCCATTTCAGTTTTCAGACGTTGACATGTATTCATTTCAGTATTCAGTATTTCATTACTTACTTCAGTTGTGAGATTGTATTATGAGGAGTTTTTCCTCCAGTTTTATTTATATCATGTTACGGTTATTCTATTTACTTCATTATGGTGAATGGTGTTATTATTTCTTCATTATACTTGCATGTTAATCAGACTTTAAATTAAAATTTGGCACGTACTTTTTAAATACTAGGTGGTTAGTAATAATAAAACGTTTTCGACAGTGATGCTGTTAACTGAGCCAACTTGGCATTTTGAATTAATTTTATAAAGGAGTAGCTACCCGGTGTTTAATTAGTCGGGGTGTCACAGGTGGTATCAGAGCATCAGGTTCTAGTGTCCTTTAGGATCTGAACGGCTTATTATGTTTTCCGCTGAGCTTTCTTTGATATAGAGCCCTGTATTTTAGGACTGTTGTGTTCTTTTGTTTATGCTACGTTCTCCAGCTATTTTAAAGTTTATAACTGTGAACTTATAGACTTTATTCTTATGTCAGAATGCCTCCACGACGTGCACCACGAGTTCCCAGGAATGCGGCGCCAGAACCACAGCCCGCACCGGTTCAGGGCATGATGACCGCCGCTGAGGTTGCAGCTATTGTAGCCCAAGCGGTAAATGCCGCCATTGCCGTTGTTCAGCAGGCACCGCCTCAGGCGCCGGTTGCCGCGCCAGTTCAGGCAACTTCATTTCCGTCTGCTTGGGAGCGTGTACGTGACGCTTTTCAGAAAGCGCATCCGCCAGAGTTTGCAGGCAGCTCAGATGTAGTAGTCTCGAGCCAATGGAGGAAAGATATGCAGCGGCACTTAAGGATGTATGAGTGCACGGATGTTCAAAAGCAGGTGCTAGCTACTTTTAAGCTAGTTGGATCTGCATTGCAGTGGTGGGAGTCTATTACCACCGCAGAGGAGAGGGATACTCTCACTATACATGAATTCTGGATGCGGTTTGACCGCAAGTACTTTCCGTCAGCGGTTCATACGGAAATGAGGAGGAGATTGATGAGTCTGAGGCAGGAGGGCAAGACCGTGGCCGAGTATGAGGTCGAGTTTACTAATCTGTTGAATATCGTTCCTGATGAGATACCGACAGAGAAGAAGAAGATTGAGAAATTTACCGACGGGTTGTCATGGAGGATCCGTCAGCATCTGTTAGGGAACCTTTCGTTGGCCACGTATTCTGATGTGGTTAACGCTGCATTGTTACATTGCCAGGACCACCGTTTTCATATGGCCGAGGGCAAGAGGTCGGGAGAGTCTAGCCATCAGGGCAGGACTGGAGGACATGGTGCCAGTGGGGCACAATCTTTTCACGGGCAGAGACAGGTAGAACAGGGTTCTCAGCAGGGAGATCAAAAGAGGTTCCGTTCAGGAGGTTTCAGGAACGGTCAGGGAGGATTCCGAAATGGCCAGCAGGGTCATAACGGTCATCAGGGCCAGCAGGGTCAAAATGGCCAACATCAGCAGTTTCAGCAGGGCCAAGGGAGGAATAGTAACGGCCACCAGGGCCGGGGACAGCAAGGGCAGAGGGGAGGGAACTTCCCAGGGAAATGTTTCATTTGTGGTAAGATTGGCCACAAATGTCAGGAGTGTCCTGATAAGGGCCGGGCCCCACAGCAGCAGCAGCAGGGTACTCGACAGGAGCCACAGAGGCCACTCTTTCCACCAGCCCTTCCAGCTCCAGCTCAGATTATTCCAGCAGTTCCTGCGCAGCAGGGGCAGCTACAGTATGGGCGTGTCTACAACGTCCACCAGGCTGCAGTTCCACAGGCACCGCCCGCGATTGAGGGTACGTTTCCTATCCATGGCACTATGGGTCGGGTATTATTTGATACGGGTGCTACACATTGTTTTATAGCTACACACTTCGCAAAGGCGTTAGGATTGTTAGCCACAGCGGAGAGCACAGTTACGTGTGTCGACTCACCTTTGGGGAATGGGTCACTTATATTCTTTATATGTCGGGGAGTGGGGGTAGAGATTGGTGGTTTGGTATTACCTGCGGACATGTTGGTACTAGATATGCATGTTCACGATGTTATTATCGGTATGGACTGGCTCGCTGATCATAGGGCCATGATTGATTGCTTTGGTGGTAGCATTGTTTTTGCCATTCCGGGGCAAGAGATGTTTGTTGTGGCGATGCCTCGCCCAGAGGGAGGCTCGACCGCGCATTTATATTACATTGAGGAGGATACCTCTAAGGAGGTTGTGATTCCTTTAGAGTCGATCCCAGTCGTCAGGGAGTATTCTGATGTGTTTCAGGAGATACCAGGCCTACCCCCCAGTCGAGAGATAGATTTCGTTATAGACTTGTTACCAGATACGAGACCTATAGCTCGTGCACCGTACCGTATGGCTCCAGCTGAGATGAGGGAATTACGGGATCAGATTGAGCAGTTGTTGGGTCAGGGGTTTATTCGGAGGAGTACTTCACCGTGGGGTGCCCCTGTGTTGTTCGTGAAGAAGAGGGATGGTTCACTGAGGTTATGTGTGGACTATCGGGAGTTAAACAAGGTCACGATACGGAACAAGTATCCGTTGCCTCGAATCGATGACCTATTTGACCAGTTGAGAGGAGCTTCTTACTTCTCAAAGATTGATTTACGATCTGGTTACCATCAGTTGCGTATCAGGGAGGAGGACGTCTCGAAGACTGCGTTCTTATCGAGATATGGTTCCTACGAGTTTCGGGTTATGCCATTTGGTTTGACCAACGCTCCAGCAGCATTTATGGACTTGATGAATAGGGTGTTCAGGGATTACCTAGACCAGTTTGTCATTGTCTTCATCGATGATATTTTGGTTTACTCCCAGACAGAGGAGGAGCATGTCGAGCACTTGAGACTAGTTTTGCAGACACTGCGCCAGAATGAGTTGTATGCAAAATATGAGAAGTGCGGGTTTTGGCTGAAGGAGGTTCAGTTTTTGGGGCATATTATTTCCGACCGGGGAATATCGGTTGATCCGGGGAAGGTATCCGCGGTGAGGGAGTGGGGACAGCCCACGACACCGACAGAGATCCGTAGTTTCTTGGGCCTAGCAGGTTACTATAGGAGGTTTATTCGGGGTTTCTCCACGATAGCGGGTCCCATGACACACCTAACCCGTAAAGGTGTGCCATTCATTTGGAGTGATGCCTGTCAGTTGGCATTTGATGAGTTGAAGGACAAGTTAACCTCAGCACCTGTGTTAGCATTGCCGAGACCGGGAGTTGAGTACCTTGTTTACACCGATGCGTCCTTACAAGGACTTGGAGGTGTACTGCAGCAAGAGAGTCAGGCCATAGCTTATGCTTCCCGTAAGCTTAAGCCTCACGAGAAGAATTACCCTACCCATGACTTGGAGTTAGCGGCAGTGGTATTTGCCCTTCGTATTTGGAGACATTACCTGTTGGGGGAGAAATTTCGATTGTTCACGGACCACAAGTCCCTTCAGTACCTATTCACGCAGAAGGAGTTGAATATGCGGCAACGGAGGTGGCTTGAATTCGTGAAGGATTATCAGTTCGATATCCAGTATCACCCGGGGAAGGCTAACGTGGTGGCAGACGCGTTGAGCCGTAGACCGGTAGATGAGGTGGCAGATGTGTGGAAGGCCAAGTGGAAAGAATTGGGACACCAGGATGCAGTGGCCCGATCATTCATGTCTGTGATGACTGTTACACCGCAGATTGTCACGAAGGTGGTGAAGGCACAGGCAAATGACTCGTTCTGTCAGGAACAGATAGTTCGATTATTAGCAGAGGGAGCTGAATCCTATACCGTTAGTTCAGACGGGGGATTACGATTCAATGGGAGATTGGTGGTTCCAGAAGGGGAGGATTTGCGGCATGAGGTGATGGCAGAGTCGCACGGCTCACGGTTCGCGGTACATCCCGGAGGGGACAAAATGTACCAAGACATGAGACGTCAGTATTGGTGGAGCGGGATGAAGAGAGATATTGCCGAGTTTGTCTCAAAATGCGCCACTTGTCAGCTCGTAAAAGTGGATCATCAGAGACCGGCAGGACTGTTACAGCCATTAGAGGTCCCGATGTGGATGTGGGAGAGCATCTCTATGGACTTTATCACGGGGTTGCCTACATCGCAGAGAGGGCACGACTCCATTTGGGTGATTGTGGACAGGTTGTCGAAGGTCGCTCATTTTCTACCCGTCAGGACAGATTACACTGCGGGACAGTATGCCCAGCTCTTTATTTCAGAGATAGTGAGACTTCACGGGGTGCCCTTAAATATCGTGTCTGACCGAGACAAGGTATTTGTTTCACGGTTTTGGGAAAGTTTTCAGCAAGCCATGGGCACGGAATTGCGGTTGAGTACGGCGTATCACCCGCAGACCGATGGACAGACCGAGCGCACAAATCAGATGTTGGAGGACATGCTACGTATGTGTACCATTGACTTTGAGGGTGGATGGGAGCAGTATCTTCCACTGGTGGAGTTTGCTTACAACAACTCCTATCAGTTCACCATTGGCATGGCTCCATTTGAGGCATTGTACGGTAGACCTTGTCGTTCCCCAGCATGCTGGTTGGAGGTGGGGGACAACAAACTACTTGGGCCGGAAGTGATTCAGGATACTTCGGCAAGGATAGAATTGATTCGCAGTCGCATTCGGGTGGCTCAGGACAGACAGAAGAGTTATGCTGACGCAAAGAGATTTTTCAGAGAGTTTCAAGTAGGGGACCAGGTTTTGCTCAGGGTATCTCCTATGAAGGGGATTATGCGTTTCGGGAAGAAAGGGAAGTTGGCACCGAGATATGTGGGACCATTTCCTATTATTGAGCGGATTGGACCGGTTGCGTACAGACTTGGGTTACCGGAGCATTTACATCGGATTCATGATGTGTTCCATATTTCCTCGCTTAGGAAATACCTTAGAGATGATTTGGCTCATTCTCTCATTGCTGTGGAGGATATTGATCTCCAGCCGGATAGTTCTTACGAGGAGGGGCCTATTGCTATTCTAGACCGAAGTGAGCGGAAACTACGGTCAAAGATAGTTCCGTTAGTGCGTGTTCAGTGGCGACATCATAATGTCGAGGAGTCCACATGGGAGCGCGAGGATGAGATGCGCGAACGTTATCCAGAGTTATTCTTACCAGGTACTTTCTAGTTCCGAATTTCGGGACGAAATTCAGTTATTAGGGGGGAAGTATGTAATACCCCGTATTTTCTGCGTTATTTATTTTTGGGGATTAATTGAATTAAATGTTTATTAATTGGAAATTAATCCGGATAATAATATTAACGAGATGTGAGTTAGTATTTTATTATAATGTGCATACTTGGCATTATATGAATATTGGTAATATTGATATTGTCGTGAGTTATAAATACGGCAATTTGGGAATTTTACTTGACGCGTGTGACCGCCACGTCATGATATTGGGCTACATAATTAAAAAGTGAATTTTAGTTCCATTAACCGTATGGTCATTTTGAGTGCGCCAACGCGTCCGGAAGGGTCGAGGTAGTCAGAAAACACTAGCCGGAAGTTTAGTTTGGGTCCCGGGATATTTGTGGGCCATACCGACATCTTAAGGGGTAATTTGGTAATTTTTATTTTTGGGAATTAAACAAGTGACGAAAATGGAATTAATAAGCTGACTATTTCCTTAACCCACTTAACCCACTAACCCCACTATATGTCATTATGGGCTACGGGAGAAGTTGATATAGCAATTCAACTCCCACAAACCATTTCACACCTCCATTCTCCATTATCTTCAACCTTGGGAAAAGCTTGAGAGAGAGAAAGAGAAGGGAACCTTGAGAAGAACTTGAGAGAAAGAGAGAAGGGAAGAATTCTGCAGAAAAGAGAGAGAAGGAACAACTTTGTCACAAAGATTCTACACAAAATTCTGAGATAATTAAGGCAAGTGATTTAAACTCCTTTAATTCAAGATATGTTTCCATGTTTAGGAATTTTCGGAATTGATTTTTGGAGATAAATTAGACCCATGAATTGAAAGTTAAGGGACATGATTTATGTAGGAATTGCATGTAGTATATTCTGGACGAATTTATATGTTGAAAACAGAACCTTGATGATCAAAAGGTAGAATTAGAAGAAACTTAATGATGTTCTTGAATGGAAGAAATCTGGGAATTTGTTTGATGTAGTTTTAATCCTAAGTAAGCCTTTAAATGATGAATTATGGAATTTAGAATGTTATTACTGATGTAGGATGTTAGTATAACGTTATAGTGACCTTATCTTGAAGTTTCATGCTTAAAAATGGTGAATTGGGACGAAACTGTAACTGCAAAACGAAGCAGTCCGTAACAGACCTGTGTAATCGATCGATCGACATTCATCAGTCGATCGATCGACCATAATCGATTGATCGAAGGTCAAGGTCGATCGATCGACCTTCCCAGAATGAATAAAGTTTTCCTTAATTGAATTTTAATGATGATAACCCTTAGATAATATTATTGGAGACATTGTGATTACCCTAAATTTTAAGGAAGACCAGTAGGCATGATTTTGAGATTGGACATTAATTGGAATTTAATTTGAGGAATTATTCTAAATTAATGAAATTCGTTATGTGAGTTAATATTTGGGTTAATAGTACAAATTTGAATAATTTGATGAAATGAGGTTTGGGGCAGAAGTAAGAACCTTAGTTATAGCGATGTTATATGAGGGAATCACGGGAACTTAATAGTCTATTCGAGACAGGTTTTAAGTTTAAAATATTACGACGTGAGACGTGTCGACTATTTAATTTATATATTGTCGGGATACTTGAAATATATGAATTGGGAAAATGGTATAATGATGAAGAGAATACCCTTATTAATATTGAAATATCTAAGATGTGTGAATGCTTAGTATATAATCTTATGTGTATGACATACCTACCATACTTGCTATCACGGAGGTTACGTTCGCTTAGGACCTTCTTATCCTTGTGTTGCCCGGATTTAGATTGGTGCCTAGAGGACATAGTTCAAGAGAATGACTTATTTGTGAGTTAATAAGCCAGCTGACTATGGAGCGTAGGTATGTACGTGACCATGGATATGATTGAATTATGTTCGCCTCCATTTATGTGTGTGGTGTTGATTCCAACAATTCCTGAGAGATTCGGAATTTGTAATCCTTATGTACGTGATGTACCGGGATGGATAGCAGAGTATGTGTGCACCGCAGCTTAGCCTTTGGGTGCTTGTATTGTATATTTATGATGTGAAAATATACGGTTAATCGAGAAGGAATTTACTATAATAAATTGTGAGTATTATTATTGTAATGTTTTGGAAAGATAAAAAAAAGAGATCTTCTATCAAATAAATGGTTTGTTAATAATTGTGAATCCGGGAATTAAAGTAGAACTCTCTATTTAATTTTTAAGGTTGGAAATTTAACGAGAACCGAGTAGAAGTGTTAGAAACTCTTTAGATAGTTATGAGATAACACACGAATGGGTACAGGAACGTTAGGAGTGCACAGTTAGACGAGAGGTGAGTATATCATGTGAGCGCACGTCCTAACATGTACTTTGCATATACTGTTTTAAATGTTTTTAAAGCACTTGCAGGTTTTTAAAATATACACATTCGGGCTCTGACCCGTTTGCTTTCAAATCTATCTTTTTGTAAAACCATTTTAGGTGCCCAGCCACAAGGTCACCATGCATAGGATTTCCATTCTGATGACGAGCTGTAGCTGCTTGTGGAAGCTACAGGGACTTGCTTTTAGACGCTTATATCATTTGGACTCCTTATTCATTATTCCTCAGTTGTAGGGCATGTCGCCCAAGTCCTATTAGATACATTTCCATTTCAGTTTTCAGACGTTGACATGTATTCATTTCAGTATTCAGTATTTCATTACTTACTTCAGTTGTGAGATTGTATTATGAGGAGTTTTTCCTCCAGTTTTATTTATATCATGTTACGGTTATTCTATTTACTTCATTATGGTGAATGGTGTTATTATTTCTTCATTATACTTGCATGTTAATTAGACTTTAAATTAAAATTTGGCACGTACTTTTTAAATACTAGGTGGTTAGTAATAATAAAACGTTTTCGACAGTGATGCTGTTAACTGAGCCAACTTGGCATTTTGAATTAATTTTATAAAGGAGTAGCTACCCGGTGTTTAATTAGTCGGGGTGTCACAATGGAGTCATCACTTTTAATCTTTAACACATCCCCTAGTGCATCCCAAAACCTAGTATCACTACATCCACACTAGTCATTCCAGCACATCTGAGCATCACCCATAAAATGACACAAACTATCACCCTACCTTGGAGATTATACCACCCATCTGTATCGATTTGGCAAGACACACCCGACACGTACGCTATACGACCAACAATGGGGGTTCATCGCCTGACCCTCAACACAATCGTTATTATAATGCTAAAGATATTTCATACCGGACTAACTGGTTTCCTAAGTACACTAAGCACGTTTTATGTACCCGTCCTCAAGATGTGACAAAATTTCATCATCCATGTATTTATCCTTGTAGGTGATCTCTACAAACATTTCAATACCTGCATCACTATTACTGGGTGCTTGCAAAGACACTAGTCTACGAGCTTCTACCTATAGTGGACTTGACCATCAAACACCTCAAGGCATCACAACATTTGGTCTTTAACCTCAATGATTCCACACGCAATTTGTCATATGGTCACCTTAGAATGCCTATGAACTACTCTTACGCTAAGATTACATCAAACCTAGCCATCACCTCGACAGCCGAAATGAGTCTCTGCACTTGCATAATAATCTTATGTTTCTTCCAGGCGGTTGTGACTATAAGCCACATAGAAACCACAACCAAAGCAACTACGGACTATGGCAAGGTACAGGGCGTCTCTTGCAACCCATAAACCTTGAGGTTTTCTTTACCTGATCCTCAATAAATGTTCAACTATGACAATTAAATTGCCTCACTATGTAAACACCACACCATTTGCTAATCTAGTAGTTAACAAGACTATACAGATCTTGGTAAGATATGGGATGTCGAGTATTGCCTATAAATACCAAGGCCCACACCACAGACACCACGCGGGATACGATTCCTCAATACCACATTATAATCAAGGCACACTAAACCCAAGTCGTGAACTAAGGAAACCAAATACTTGCTCACCACAGGATTAATACTTATGGATGCCACTCATTCATTTAATCTCTATACATGAAACACTCACTGTTTACAGTTAGGTCGCAAAGAACACTGCTCACTATTTCCACTACTAAGGATACTATTCTCATCAAAGTTATCATACAATAAACCTCACACAAGAGGTTACAACATTGCCACTATTAGCCTACACCACTTCCTATGTTCATTAGACTATCATTAAATGCAATATCACCCCAAGGATTAAATTTTCCTAATTACATTATTGGCGTTAATCACTTGTGATTGCCACATATAAGGGATATATACTTTCTAATCATAAATCATTTGAGCCTAGTCATGACACCCTAACCATCAATCTCTAACGTTGACAGTATGAAACTCATTTTACTTGCCTAACGGGAATCATTTCACCCTATTAGTATCTTTAGAGGCTTTACGCTATCAACAATTGGAACATAAGCCCCTCAAATAAACAACCACGGTGCCAAGACTATTGGCTTGCATGGAGACCGATAAAATACTAAAATGATAATCAGAAGCGCAAAAGTGATTATCAACTAATAACTTGATCACATGCCACTTTGAACTAACTTAGTTCTAACGTCTTTGAATTTACTATTGAGGACATGAACTATACCATCACCAATATAGCATTATCGACACAAAAAAACACCAACATCGAAAGATTCAATACCAACCTGACCACAACCTAACCCTAATCTATGGGTTACACATAGTCAACCCGGTCCGACCCGAGTGTTAGGTGTGATGTGCAACGAAACAACCTATATAATGTTGCAAGTCTAGTTTTATTTTAATTAACATTCCACTTATTTAGCATGTGATTCCTATTTCAAATATAGCTACATGAGGGACCCATAGGGAGAACCCCTAAGTCCAAGCATACAGAGCTACTAATATTAAAATAAGAAAAGTACTTACCGCGTTATTCAATTGTACTCACAAAATACGAAATAACCCCCAACTTTCCATAACAAAGGGAGGGTGTGAGACAAATGCTCAGTGGGGAATGTACAAATGCACTATAGAATTGAACGAAAAAAAGAAAACTCTAACTACGTTATGCCTACATGTACACACACACACACACACACACACACATATATATATATATATATATATATATATATATATATATATATATATATATATATATATATATATATATATATATAGAGAGAGAGAGAGAGAGAGAGAGAGAGAGAGAGAGAGAGAGAGAGACCCTCTCATGTAAGGACTCCTTATGGGGAAGACTTCGGTACATATCATTTTTTTAAAATAGTAAAAAAATGAATTTTTTTATGAAACTTCATGGAT
Organism: Sambucus nigra; assembly: GCA_949130495.1. Lineage (NCBI taxonomy): Eukaryota > Viridiplantae > Streptophyta > Magnoliopsida > Dipsacales > Adoxaceae > Sambucus > Sambucus nigra. Next base: position 118,611,258 of record OX422213.1, read on the forward strand.
ACGATCATTATGATGGGAAGATCATCTCCAATTTTTTTCATAAAAAAATTCAATAAAAAAATCGTTGAGATGAAGTCATATGAAAAATGGTATAAACATGCATTTTCGACCGTTGAAATGTTGGTGATCATCTCACAAACTTTTTTATTGATTTTTTTATGAAACTTCGTGGTTATGATCTCGGTAGTGAGAAGATCATATGGATGAAGTTTCATTAAAAAAATCAAGCAATAAAGCGGCTGGTGCCGACCCAACATTTCAACGGTGTAAAATGTATATTTATACCATTTTTTTACATATCACCTCATCTCAATAGTTTTTTATTGAATTTTTTTACGACAAAAATTGGAGATGATCTTCTCATATGGAGATCATATCCATGAAGTTTCATCAAAAAATTTGTTTTTTTACTTTTAAAAAAAAATGATATGTTCTGGGATCTGCATCATAAGGAGTCCGTACAAGAGACTTTGTGTATATATATATAGTAGGGTATGCCCGTGCCTGAAGGCACGTTGAAAATTTCCAAAGTATATAATCGCGAAGCGAAAAAAATTTCAAAAGTACATAATCGTAAAACGAAAAAATATTCGAAAGTACGTAATTGCAATTAGGCAAAAATTTCCAATAAAGGCACTCGTATAATTTTAAAAGTATAAAGTCGTATATAATATGAATAATAAATGTTTTATATATTATAAGGGTGGATTTTCAAAAGTATTGAATCGTCTAAATTTGAGTTATAAAATATCTTATATAATACTAATGTGTAAACAATTTTTAAAAAATGGACAGAGTTCCGTTTATTTATAGGACTATCCACCCTGTTTAAGAAAAAAAAAATTAATCCAACAAAACAAATAGTCTGTTTCGGACTTCGTATAAGCAACATAATCCAAATATACTCAATTACATAGAATCAGGGCAAAGTATCAACTTCAAAAAAATGAACATAATCTCCTTTGTTTATTGAACTATCCACTCTACTTAAGGGATAACCATCAATTCAACAATATTTAAAAAGTCTAAATTCATCTAAAAAAACTTCATCTTGGCCTTCACAATAACCCCCTTCCAACATATTTAACCCTTCTTCCAGACTAATAATTTTTCTCATCCTTCCACTCATTTTCCTTCAATTACTGAGTAATTTAACCCTGCATTTGAACCAAAACTCAAAAGTAAGAACTTAAAAAAATTAAATTCTTTTGAAAAAAGAATCAAACTGAAAGAACTGGGGGCTTCATAGACATTAAATTATTTTATAGATCCTTTAAGTTTATTCGAATGGATTGGTGATTTACACTATTTAAGGAATATTATTTAACATTATTTAAAATAACAAAGGCATAATATATAGTATACTTGTCATAAATATATAGTATACTTGTCAGATTTGTTGTGGTTAATTTCTTTTTTTTTTCTTTAAGTAACTTTGAGTTGAATCTTATTTAAGCCTGCATTCATAAATTGTTACTTATCCACTTTTTGGATACCTATTGAATAGACTAACTTACTCAGAAAACTATCTAAATACCTATTCAACAGACTAATTTAGTACTTATTCACTAGACTAACCATTATTAGTTTTTGTCTACATAATATATTTCAGGGTTTAATCAACGGACTAACATAGGATCTCAAAGATTTCATACATAACTGAAATTTCAGAAAATCGAACGCACCGAGTCTCATCGTAAGCCCAAAGTATCGACCACCGAGTATTTCTCATCATTTGCAAATGTACTCGATCACCAAACACTTAATGCAAATAGAGCATAATAAAAAAATATCCCTTATTGATTCAATAATGTCAAATAGTAGGCGATACAATTATATTATGAATATTAATAAGTTGAATACGATGATGAATTTCACAAAAGAAACCCCAAAAGCCCAAAAGTCCAAAAGACAAATAGTAGGCAGTAAAAAAGAACATTATCTTAGTCGGGAAAATGACCGAAAAAGTGAAACAACATAAGGTATTTCTTTAAAAAATGAATCCATATATTTGATATTCCATCACTTACATACCAATTCCATACACATATACAAAGCCAAAATTTGATTAATTTCACTCAACTTTAAGATAAATGTCAACATATAAGCATATTAAATCCATTTTATAAAATGAAATTCACATAAAGATCTAAATGTTAAAGGACCTTGACAGCATAAACCTTCAACAATCCACAACAACTCCGTGGCAGCCCTGTAGCAGCTCCATAGCACCCCCGTAGCAGCTACTACCATAGCATCCCCATAGCGGCTGCTACCATAATAGCCCAATAGAAGTCTCGTAGCAGTCCCGTAGCATCCTCATAATAACCCCGTAGCCATCACCCTTTTTGCACCCCATAACAGACCCGTAGTAGCCCCGTAAATCCGTTGGATCAAAACATCTCTAGCATGATGATAATCTGAATTACCTACTGAAATTACAAAATAGAAAATAAATTGTATTTTTTATATCAAAATTGCGTACATAGTATTAAACCACAAATATGATTTTCTTGCCTAACAGGAACGGTTTTACTTTCACGTTCCCAAGATCTTGAAATTATAACATAGAAAAGGGGAATTTGAAATTATAACATAATTCAAAGGTTAAAACAAACTTAAAACATAATCACGAAAGTTTTCAAATTAAAGGTTTCAAATTAAAGTAAGTCTTCCACTATAGTTCTTGCGCCTTGTATATAGAAGTTAATGTACATATTGGTAAAATTTTGACATGTAATATCCAACACTTACTATCAACAGGATACAAAATATTCAAACAACCGATGGTGAGAACGCAACTGGTCAGAAACCCCATTTGGGATGGTGGGACCACCGCACGACTCAACGTCAAGTGCATTTAGCTTTGCACGCACCCACACCCTAAAACATGCACAGCAACAAAAGATGTATGCACCATTATTGGTACGCACCTTATAAAAACATATGCATAACTGGAAAAAATTCCAGAACCTACCTAAAAAGTATGAGAACTTACGGATTTGAACTTCAACATATATTTCTCCAATTCTCAAATATAAGTTTTTTGGTTACCGAATCTGTAAGAAAAATGATCAGCTAAGACTATTGACAACTATCAAATGCAATATTATTTGTATAATATATATATATTAAAGCATGTATCAGCTAAGACTATTGACAACTATTGAATAAGATGAAAAACTTTCAATAAAATAGAACAGTAACAACCATCATTTAATAGTTGTTAGTGGGATGGGTTACTTCCCTTTGCAAGAAAAATGAAGATTTAAAAGAGGCATTTATTGAATACTGTTAACATCAGGTGTGATAACTGTGTAACATCAGGTGATACACTCATTAATATCAAGTAGTAAAAATAGTTGTTAACAGTAATTTGAAATTCATTAGTGTTATGGTCTGATTCATTACTGTTAACTATGTAACATTTGTTAACTTGAGCCACTTATTCATAAATATTAACATTTTGATACAAACATTAATATCAAGTTGAAAGAATTTCAACTTGAGTTCATTACTGTTAATAACAGTATGAATTAGGTGAGATGACAATAAGAATCTATACCCGATTACTTGATGTTAACAACAAGACTCATATGGTGTCTCTTTTGAAATTCTTATTAATTTGTCTGATTCATTACTTTTAACATCAAGTGAGATAACAAACACCATATGATTCTTGTAAGGGATATATATAGTAATAAGAATTTCAAATCAATAAAAATTCCACAGTGAGATATTGAATGACTCACCATGAATAGGTTTTAAAAGAGCCACTATTATCGAACTTCATGGAGGCTGGATACATTAAAGATCTAACATAAAACTTGGAGTTCATCTGCAAACTGAAATCACATATATTAAAATCTGAGAATAAAGGTAACGAAGCAGGTAATAACCAAACAACACTTTGGGTAACAAAAGAATATTGAGAATTAGGTGCTAAGAAAATAATTTACAAGCATACACAAACAAAGAGATGTTTTCACATTACATACAAACAACTTTATCAAAACTGACCCTCTATAAAAAAAATTAAAAATTGTCGAAAACAAATAATAAATACATTTTTTATTAGTCGGGTGGGTTAATTCTTGTGAGCATTTTAAAGCCCTTGGTTACTACAAACATTGCCTCTATAGAAAAACAAAGGCATTAGTGATATTATCACGAACGGGCCAATACCAGGCTTTGATTAGTGAATATGTGCAAGTATATGGGAATTCAAGTATATGACACCCCTATGCTGGTTGTGCTCAAACCTGATTCAATTACTTATCTGTGTATACATGGCTTTACAGTCAGGTGGTGTGTTGTAATAAATAATGAAAATGAACACTGAAAATGATCTATTCAGACCTGTAGAACAAAAAATGAACACTAACTTAACCTATTATGGACACTGAACAAACAATGAACACTGAATAAGTGAAAAACCCAAACATTCAACCAAAAAAACTTCTCAAAATAAAATCATGAGAGATTACCTCTTTCCATCCGCAACTTGAAACCCCCAATCTAAAAAACAAAAATCAACTGCATTAAGAAGCATATAAATAAAACTTTCAAATAGTATATTTGCGTAACTAATAAACTTTGACAGTAAAGATCATTAAATGATTGCACTTCTATGCAGCCCTTCTAGCTTGCATTAGGGTTGCTATTACAACCCTTCTAAACCTTCCACGCATCTTGAAATAAGGGCTCCTAATGGCACCCACGTTAAGATATTCACATTTATATAACTAAAACAACAAAGAATGCTCGTAAAAAAATATGCGACAATAAAAATATTATTTAAGAATGACACGCGGAGCACCATGGTAAAGAGACTCAATTTTTTATATTAGACAGGGGTGGGTTTGGGCTTTTGAGTGAGAGAATGAGGGAGACAGATGAGTGTGAATATAAGGACACCAAAAATACAGCCGTGATTATAAGCACACACTATGTAAAAATATCCATTTCAACCTTAATCTTATCTAGAGAACACACCAAAAATTCCATATTACTAACCAAACAAAGACATCAAGATATAGAACCCAATTAATATTGGAAAAAAAATCAAACAGTTATGAAATACACGTGCCCAAGTTAAACCTAGTACCAATTGTAAGGATGCACCAACAAAAACAATTGAAGCCTATATTTCTATAGCGTGTTTTTACATTGTGAACATGTGAACTTGAAATGAATAGAACCTAAGCACCACATAATTTTTATACCATAAAAATTAAGGCCTAGTTTGATTGGTCTTGGCTTAAAACCTGAAATGAAAAGAAAAAATATCAGCAACTCAACTTTGTAGTGGAATGTGAGGAGTTGGCTACATCTCCAAATATACCATAAATGTGAATCTATCAATTAAAAGAGGCCCATCAACTTCAAAAATGAAAAAATAAGATAATCTGATTGGAGATGGTCTAACTGAAGATTATCTAGCGAACACACCCAGAAATGTACCATAAATTATTAAAAACACAAATTATTCTAAGATGGTTTGATAAGAGATTAAAAACATGAGTAAAAGCAAAAAAAAATACTCATCTCAAAATAAAAAAAAATTAATCACCAAAAACAGGAAATAAATAACCCCAAAAGTAAAATTGTTAGGAATTTTATCAAAATCGGAATGTCTTACAGCTATGAAAATAGTTGAAACTAAATAAATGGAGTGGTAGATGAATTGTAGTGTGCATTCAAATATCTTTAAGAACACCAACAACCCATGTCCAAAAGCCCTAGATTACAAAAGTCGAAATCAAATTATGCGTGGGAGAGATTACCTCCTTCCACATTTTTAAGTCTACCCTCTCCTACATACTCCCATTTCCATTACACCATTGTGCTCCTACTTGATTTGTATCATGTGAGTTACAAAAGAATCAAATTAAGACCTACAAAATAAAATAAACATCAAATGAGTACCTACAAAACAAAAGTAAACATTAAATTAATACCTATATATAAAAATAAACATCAATAAGTAATCCACGGAATTTGAAAGTAACTGATGGCTGAAAGTAACACACCCATGCGGCACCAAAGTCCACACATTGGCACAAAGCCATTACAAACAAACACAATCTAAAAACCCAAAAAGAAAAACTTAAATCTTTAGAGTGGGAGAGCGTACCCTTTTATAGTGAGATAGAATTAAAAATGGGTTGGGTCTGAAAAAACATATACGTGCCAATTTAGATCTGAAAAGAAAAATTAGAAATGAAAAAAAAACTAAAATAATCGGGTATGAGAGAGAGAGATGAAGCTCCGTGTGAAAAATTCATCGTCGGTCTTTACCACAGAGTTGTTGGTGTTCGTGTAATTTTGAGAAAGGAGGTCGTGTGCAGGAGAGAGATAAGGAGCTATTTGTGCAATGTTATTGAGAAATGGGCTCTTGATGAAGAAAGAGAGATATGGTCTTCCATGTGTAAAGTGGGTAAAGTGGGAGAAGATTACCAAAATAACCAAATTTTTGAATTTGAGGGTAAGTTTGATAAGATAAAAAAGAGGAGGAAACTAAATAATTGAGCGGTATGCTTGTAAAAAAGAAAGGAATGTGATCTAAACCATTAAAATGTGTAAAAATGTGTAAGGAGGTGTCATCGATCTGCACTGTTAAAAATGTGTACATTTTTAAAAACCAAGCTACTTTATATATATATATATATAATAAAGTATGAAACTTGTGTATGTCACAAGTTTCAATAATGATGTCATGAAATGAGTTTTTTTACAATACCCATTTTACCCCTCAAATATCTTATTTCGCCCTCCTTTGGAGACACTCTACTTTATTTGCCCCTTACTTCAAAATTCAAAAACATGGGTAACAACGTAAATGGTGCACTCTCCAAAACTTCTCCACGGCAGAGGTGAGAGTAAAAGGATGCCTTCTTTCTCTTTCTACTTTAATTCAAACCATTGTTTTCTCACATACCCAACCCAATTGCCTTTATGCCCCACCCCCCATTTCACGTTTCTGATTATCTAAAGGTAGCATTTTCTCTTTCATCTATATCTTTACCCAAAATAAAATAATAATTACATCTCATCTTAGATCTCTGAAACATCTACAGACACCCTCTCTCTCTCATTTGTCATCTCTGGTCGACACCTTCTCCCCATCATCTTAGATCTTCAAAATCACAGCTACATCTCATCTTATTCAAAACGATCACCTATTTTTCTCTGTATTAGGGCTTTATGTATTTATTTTGAACTTTCTTTTATGTATTTGGACAGATAATGGTCTTTGGGGGTGGAACTTTTGGTTGGCCTCCTGGAAAGGCTCTCTTATTTCTTCATCCCAATAGCTCGGGTATATTTTTTGTTCTATTGGGAATAATACGGATGTGGACGTGGTGGATATATAATATGGTAGTGATGTTTTTTTTCAGATTAAGTATAGGATATAGAAGTGCTGAGATGGCTCGAGAGATTGATATGGATGTGGACGTGGTGGTTCTCTGCAAGTAGGGATCATTTTGACAAAACCCAGTCTCTTTTTTGCGTTTAGGTACTCTGTTACTTATGTACTGTTGTATATCAGGTGAAGAAATCATCTCGACAAGTGATGGTTTGCTTAACCCACCAGCTGATATTGAGAAGAGGAGGCACAAGCTTAAGCGTTTGGTGCAATCTCCTGACTTGGTATTCGTTACAGTGGTTCTGATTTTTTTCACGAATCTAATCATATCACTTGGTTGGGTAAAAAAAAACTTGGTGTTTGTTACAGTTGATTTGATTTTTTTCATGTAATTAGTTTTTATTTCATTTTGACAAAACCCAGTCTTTTTTTTACGTTCAGGTACTCCGTTCCATATCTACTGTTGTAGATCGGGTGAAAATATCAACTCGACTCTTTTATCCTATTTATTGCTGAATGAAGAACTGTCTTTTGATTCTGTGTTTTTATCCTATTTATTTATCAGCGTTAATCTTCAAACAAATGAGTGTACACATACCGAGTGTCTCTTTATGTTACTAGATTTACACGGAAGTAGGTTTACACAAGGTGGTTGTAAAGTTCTGTAAAATGTATTACACGACCAGGGACTTCTTTCACTTTTCCCTAAACTTTTCCCTTTTTTTCTTTTTAAACTTTTCCAGTTCGTGTTATGTAATGGGAAGTTTTCATTCACTTTTCCCTAATTAGAACTTTGTGTTTTTTTTTAGTTCAAACTAAGTTTTTGCGGATCTAAATTTTTGTTCCTGTTTTGATGTTTTTTTCAGCCTGAAACCTAATCACTATACACTCTCTAATTGAAACTTTGTGGTTTTTTGTTCAAATTAACTTTTTAAAACCACAATTTTTTTTAAACTTTGTTTGGTAATCTTGGTTTTTTTTCCAGATCTCACTCCCTATCTACTCTTACTAATGCTTTTGCTTTTCAGTATTTGGAGTTTCCGTGGGATCGATAACTTTTCTATTTGACTTTTAGGTTTGAATTATGTTTTAAACCTTTGAGGTCTATATGCCAGAGATTTTAGTATGTATTCAGTTTCCGTTCAAATGTTGTGATATTGGTAGTTCATAAATGATTGGACTGGAAGTACTATTAAGATAGAAGACAACCCCATTGTAATCAGTTTATTTATATCACACAATAACATGTATGATATCCATACATTGTCATATCAGTTTATTGTTAGCTTCCAATGAACATAGTAGTATATCCATATAGTATCCTTATGACTTCGACTATAGGATTCGGGGGTATCAAGTTGGGGAATGAAAAGATGATGATGGAATGACATTTATTTCCAAAGGTCAAGAAAATAATCAAAGAAATGGTCCCCATCTAAACGCATGTTTTAAGCATTTGATATTTTTTTTCCTATGTTAGTGTTTTACTTAGGAATGCAATCAATTTTAATTTCAATCTTCATTAATGAAATCATGTCCATTATAACGCACTAACATTTTTTTTATTAACTTTTTTGAATCTCATCTTAATCGATCATTTGATTGTACTTTCATTTGGTTAATTCATATTTTCCATTTGTTAGGCATTTACATAACGTTTGTAGGTAAGTAAAAATGAGAGCTTATGGGGTTAGTTCCATTTCAATTTAGGAGTATTAATATTTAGATTTTTAGCTTCTTAAGTTTTTGTATGACAGATGGTTTGACAAATTGTGTTTTAGTTTTTTTGTTTAAGTACACCCCAAGTTTTGGTGGTTTGGAAGATTAATTTTGGTCCCTTAACTTCTTACAAACTATTAAATGATTTGCCTATTTTTTAAAATATAAAGCATGATTTCAAAAATTGGTTGATACCGTTATATATTTCCGATTTTAATGATTGATTATGTTAGTAATGTTTATTTTTTTTTCTTTTCACAAATTTCTTGCAGGGTTAAGTTTTGGAATGGTGGATGTCTTTTCACAACCTCGATTGCCCTAAGCTTTCTAACTGCATGATTGGTCGAGGAGCATTGGCGAAAACTTGGATTTTTATTGAAATCAAGGAACAGAGGCGCTGGGACATATGATTATTATATGTATCATTATTAGTATATGTATCAAGGAAACTTGATGGTGATACTTCTTTTCTCTTGAATTATATACTATTAGTTTTGTTGTTGGTGTATTTCTTATTTTTTATACGTGGGGGATAATCCTATAAATAAAGGGAACTCTACCCAAAAGTTTTAAATTATTTACGATTATTTATTTTATATAAAAACATATCTTCGTGCCTTCAGTCAAAGGCAAATACGCTTAATTGGGGGATCCTGAATAGGCGAATGTCGGTGTTCTTACCCCCATTTATAAAGAGGGTTCTCCCGTGTTTCGAACCCGAGATCAACTGTTTCTTTGACAATGACACCTGTTACCCCACCAAGGCACGACTTTCTGCTTTTTAAAATTATCAGCGTGCCTTCAGGCACGGGCATACCCTAGTATATATATATATATATATATATATATATTGACACACACACACTTAATGCATGAAATAATTTTACTTTCGAAAACATTATTTTTCTAGATAAATTTACCTTATTCTTATAAAAGACTTTATTTTCCTCATTTTAGCATTCCTCGCGTTATTTTACTCACACGGTTCAACAATTGAAACTACTACACTTGATTTTACCGAAAATCATTTCTTTACCAAAATCACTCTTTTGATATTATCCAATGCACATTAGTCTTTTCGTTGAAATACACCCTTTCAACATATCCGTTCATCATGTTAGAAAATTTTCATTTAGCCTTTAAGAACCTTATACAACACATTTTGGTGTTAATTATGGGTTTAACCACTTAGGTTTCATAACCACCCACTTACCCATTTATTTTACCTTTTTCCTTATCTTATGAACATTAATCAATTACATATTTACCGTCCATTTTAACCTTTATCAGAATATTTATTAATTCATTCTATTTAATTTGTATTAACACATTTCACCACACAACATATTTCTTGACATTTTCCATATTCCTTTATCTTTACACAGAATCTTCCAAATACCGCATGCTTCAATGTTCTCCACACCGCCGACTATACGCACTATATGCTCTGGCCAGTTGTTTAGGGTCTTTCACCCTAGGAATCTGGACCCTCCTTAATCTTCCTGATGTCATCCGAGTTCCTTTTACATGTGTTTTAAAAAATTTCAAATGTCCATATTATTCCACTTTTTCTTATTGCCCGAAAGAAGCCAAAACCTAGGGCTACACCCAACTTGTGTTACACTTTGAA